>JANAVB010005798.1:9550496-9707996 GCA_029216955.1 Iris pallida
CTAGCAATTTTGACCAGATAATCTAGCTGTTGTCAAAGTGAAGTGAGATGACTTAACTTCTTCTGCAATCATATCTTGATTTTTTTCTATTCTGGTAGAAGGGATTGATTTCTCTAATCCTTAAATCATTCCTTAGACTTAATATCGCTAGAATTTTGATCCTCCTGGTAGTGACCAACCCGATTTTGGCCAACTTCCTTATCATGCCAAGTTCTTGATTATCGAATACTCAAGTGACCTTAAAGCATACCGAGATCTCGATTTCAATCTTTTACTACTCATACCTAGACTTTGATTATATTTTCCTTTTTGTATCAAAATATTGTTTGGATCGAGGTTAGACTAAACTTATCCTTGATCGCGATCAAATTTTCATTTGATCATGTCGGAATAAACTTCTATCGTGTCCAAGTTTTGATTCACTAGTCACCATGCTCCGACTTCATTCCCGATCGTGACTAGGTTTGAAATTTTCGCTGCTCTGCTCTAAATCATGCTTGTACGACTTAAGTCTGATTTTCATCAAGCCTAACCTCTACAGACTGTCCGATACTTGAATCTTGAATTCTCTCTCCGTTCCTACTAGCCATGACTAGGATAGTGCCTAAACTGATTTAAATCCGTTTCTAAAAATCGTGCCTAAAACAATATTTGGTCATATTATGATTTTATCATATCAGAATCACAAATCGTGCCTAAGTCAATTTGAAATTTATTATATTTATTATGCCAAGTCATCGTCCTTTGATCATGCCTAAGACACTTGCTAAAACCGTCTATCCTGTTTCGATCCCTACGTTAATTTTAATTTTGAGGACAAAATTTCTTTAAGGAGGGTAGATTTGTAACCCCTATTTTCAAAAGTTTTAATAAATGAAAAACAATTCCAAATTTGCCCCAAATTGATTCCATTGGGTCCTAAATATTTTTCTATTAATTTTAGAATTTTTCTGCGATTTGTTTGGAGTCGTTTGGACGTCATTTGAATTTTTTGTAATTAAATAACTGCTACCGTAAAAGCTGCATTTCTTCCCGTTTTGGAAAAACGGTAAAAATCTAACCCTAGGGTCAAGTTAGTAATTAACCATGGTTAGTTTGTCCTAATTAATTTTTCTATAAATAGACACCATTCCCAAGGAAGAAAATTCCAATTTTAAAATCAATTTTAAATCAAATCCTCAAATTAATTCATTTTTAATTCCCTGTTACTGTTACTGTTCTGTGCGGAGCGCCGTCGGCGATCAACTCCGGCGACCAACTCCAGCGACAACCCCCATTCCTTGTGACCCGACCTCACCGTCGACCGCCAAGGCTACTATCGGGTCGATCTCGACGAGCTGGTTACAACGCCGTCGCCCATTCTCGCCGTCGGCCACCGCAGCGTCGCCGCCGCCGCCGCCCAACCGTCGGGTGAGTCGTTCTCCCCCATTTCTCAATTGATTCTTCGATTTTTAGACACGAACACGTTCATCTCGACAAGAAGAACGTTTTGGCCCCAAGCCTCACGCCGTCTCGATGCCTACGGGCGAAGATACACGATGCCCTAGGTCTCAGTGACCGGACACATTGAGTTTTTCGTGTCGAAATGACACGAAACACATACCAGTGTGTAGATAATCTTGCAACGAACCCAATGCCAACCTCTGATACAAATTTTGTGTCCGTTCCACCCTCGGACACGTCATAGGACACAGCCAGACGTGTTCGGGCCTGTGCCGTCACGAAGGAGATGACGCTTAGCGGGTCTGATCCCCGACCCGCTTTTAACCCAAACCCATCATACTGATAATAGAAAATCAGAAACCCCCCTTCTATTAACAGGACCCGAGTTGGGCTTCTTGGTCAGCCTGAGTTGAGTTAGAACCCCCCCCCCCCCCCCCCCCCTTTCCAGTGAGCACAGGTTCAATCCCCACTTTTGGTGGTTTAGTTATATTTTTTTATTTGTTTTGTTTTAGAAGTTTATGTATATATTTGTATATATATATAATATATATAATATTATATATTGTATAAATACATATATACATATATACTATATAAATACTATGAATAATATATATTTATGTCCAAAACACATTTTCTGCATATTTAAATTAATTAATATTATTTATATATATATATATATTTGTATATAAAATATATATATATATATATATATATATATATATATATATATGTTTAAATACATATGTATATATATTAATTCTCTCTAAAAAAATATATATATATATATATATATATATATATATATATATATGTTTAAATACATATGTATATATATTAATTCTCTCTAAATAAATTATGATAAAATAATATTAATATAATATTGGTTTTCTTTGTGTTTCTGATAAACACCTCATATATTAATTATATATATATATTTAATTCAGTCATTTAAATTATGTTATTTAATACAGTCATTTAATTTATGTCATTTAATTTATGTTATTTAAATTATGTCAATATAAATACAGTGCCTATACAGTAATATGTATTTTAAATTTTGTCATTTAATTTATGTTATTTAAATTATGTCAATATAAATACAGTGCCTATACTGTAATATATATTTTAAATTCTATCATTTAATTTATGTTATTTAAATTATGTCAATATAAATACAGTGCCTATACTGTAATATATATTTTAAATTCTGTCATTTAATTCTGTCATTTAAATTATGTCATTATAAATACAGTGCCTATATTGTAATATATAAATAAATACAGTACCTATACTGTAATACGTATTTATAAATACAGTACCTATACGGTAATATGTACGCTTTCAATTTCTGCAATTTAAATTCTTTTAAATTACATGTATTTAAATTCCGTATTTATTTACGATTTTTTTACGTACATTGTGCAAACGACCACTCTAAGTCCAAGTCTAGCATGGGTTGATAGGACTTAGGTGAGCCTACACATATTCGGGGTCTAGCCGAGTCATGTTGGACTTGATTCACGACTTCGGGTCCCGTATCTGGAGTTCGGTTCAATTTCAAATACGCGGACAAATACATTAAATAATTATTTATTTAATTTCAGAATCTGTGATTTATGAACATTGAATTTTAAGACCACTTTTTAATGCTGAATAAATTCTAGAAAAATTATTATAAAATACTACGTTAATTAATCTAATTTAATATGATTTTTACATGAATTTTTTTTACTGTTTAAAAATAGTAAACCAGAACTCATTTTCAATGCACACTTGTATTCTGATTTTTAATAAATACTTACACTCGACCATAAATTCCAAAACATATATATTAAATTACTATAATTAACAAGGATCAATTTGGTATATTATTTCATATAAAATAGGACTGTATAGCTATCTTAATAATTATTGGAACATAATGTATAGTCTGATTAATTAATTAATTAATATTGACTTGTGTGTTTTGTTGTATTTTTGGGATATTTTATTATCGGGACCTTACCCTACCTTAGTGTAGAGACCTACTTGTTAGTCTAGATGTTGTAACACCTCACTTTGGACTAATAGAGCTTCACATAGCTATTGTCCTATTAGGAGCCGTGTCACAACACTAGTGTAATCTTAATCATAACTTAGATGCTGAGTTGTATATCATTTTGACAGGACACCGGACATATGTACCTTCATATTCTTATTCTTGTTTTGCTCAAGGCAAGTACCCCTACAAACTTATTTACTGCATATGACAATAAACTGCGAATGAATCATGTTAGAATACTGCTTTCTGGATAACTGCAAGTCATATCTTCACATGCTTCTTACTGGTTCTCAGTACTTGACATGCTTTATACTACTCTTAGTATCACTCACATGTTATAAAATGGGTTATGGAAAAACAGTTAGTAGAGTACGTGATCATGCTCCCCTTCTCCGTATGTATTTACCGTGCACTGTTACATTCTATATGCAACTTTGTCGTATGTCTGATCCCACGTTTGTGTATGTATATGCACTGATGCCGTTAAATGTATGTATGTGTACTTCAAAAATTGATATGTACCACAGTACATTCTACTACCTATTGACCGATCACGTACACGCTACAGTTTTAAACTTTAAAATAAATATATATTGCCATAATAAATTGTATCTAAAACTGGATAAATCAAGATATGCCATGATTATGTTATTTCATTTCTTTCCATGTCATGATCAGTATTATATGTTTGTAGTACAAGTACTTGCTCCCGTCCTGACAAGATAACGTTGTAGGTGTACTTTCCGAGAAGGAAATGCTATGTGATACATATTATGGCACTGTATTTGAGGACCTGGCCTATGCTCCAGAAGAGGCCCCAGTAGGGAACCTTGCTTAGATATCTTTTATGTATTTTAAGACTTAGACTTTGTTTGAGCTTATATTTGGATACTGGACTTTGTCTCCAGTCTCATACATTTGAAGTGTAATAACTTTTAACACTTGTTACTTTCGTTAATAGGAACTGTGTTGTGATAAAATCTTATTTGGCTTAATGTTAGCACACTTAGTATCATTCATGTATAAACTCTTAGAACAACTTACTATGCTTTTACCAAGCGTAGGCTGGACATGGCTCGGCCTGGCCCAACAATTTGGGTAACGGGTCGTGATAGGGCAAATGTAGGGGTCCAGGTGGTGGCAGAGACAAGAGCAGGGGAAAGTCCAAGGGTCGTTACGAGGACTCGGAGTGTTACCATTATGGTAAGAAGGGCTACATCAAGTGGAAGTGTTTCGCTTGGAAGAGAGAGAAGAAGGGCGACAAGGGGAAGCAAGATGAGAACACTACAGTAGCGGCCTCGATACATGGAGGTGATGTGATCGTCGTAGGTGATAAGGTTATCACAAACCTCGTCTGCGATAAAAATTCTTGGCTGGTGGACTCAGGGGCTTCAGCGCATGTATCTCACAACACGGCACAGTACATGTATCTTACAATAGGGCACTATTTGTCACTTACACGACAGGCGACTGTGGAGTATTGAAGATGGGCAATGGAGATGTGTCGAAGGCGGTTGCCATTGGACATGTGTATTTGAGAACGAAGACGGATGCAGTTCTTGTTCTCAAAGATGTTCGTCATGTCCCTGATATCCGTTTTAATCTGGTATCGGTTTGAAGGTTGGATGACGAGGGATTCTTCAGTCTCTTCGGGAATAGTCAGTGGAAGCTTTCCAGAGGTTTGATGGTGATTGCCAAAGGAAGCAAGAAGTCCGGTCTCTACTATATGGAAGGGAGCACACAGGGGGCACAGAAGGTGAACGCCGTTAGTGATGCATCTACCGAGTTATGGCACAGACGGCTCGACCATATCAGCAAAAAGGAGATGAGCTACTTGGTGAATAGGAAGGTGATTTCAGGGCTCAAGTCTACAAAGTTGGAGAAGTGCACGCACTGCTTAGCTGGGAATCAAAATAGGGTGTCTTTCCAAAGTCATCCAAGTTCAAGGAAGCCGGCGTTGCTCGCGTTGATTCACTCGGATGTCTGCGGTCCTATGAAGGTAAAATCTATTGGTGATGCTTCTTACTTTGTAACTTTTATTGATGACTGTTCCAGGAAGGTTTGGGTCTATGCCTTAAAGACCAAGGATCAGGTGCTGCCTACTTTCAAAGAGTTTCAAGCCTCTGTTGAAAGAGAGACGGGCAAGAAGTTATTGTGTGTTCGATCCGACAACGACGACGAATACATTGGTCCCTTTAATGCTTATTGTAGAGAGCAGGGGATACGACACCAGAAGACTCCACCCAAGACACCTCAGCTCAATGGTGTAGCAGAGCGCATGAACAAGACACAGATGGAGAGGGTGCGGTGTTTTCTGTCAGAAGCAAACTTGCCGGACAGTTATTGGGGTGAGGCTCTTCTCACAGCTGCTTATGTTATTAATTTATCTCCTAGTGCTCCTTTGCAGGGTGATGTGCCTACGACAAAGAGCCGTCATACAATCACCTGCGAGTGTTTGGCTAAAAGGCCTTCGTGCATGTACCGAAGGACGAGAGGTCCAAACTTGAGTCGAAGATGATGCATTGCGTCATTGTCGGCTACGGTCGGGATGAGTTTGGCTATAGACTCTACGACCCGATGGGAAGAAAGCTCTACAGAAGAAGGACGTGGTATTCATCGAGAATAAGACCATGACCAACACTCAGGATTTTGAGACGCCTTCTGAGGCTGAGGAATTGCCTGAGTTAGAGTCATTTCGCTTCAAGCAGTTTCCAGAGAACATCGTAGAGGATCCAATTATGGGGGAGCTAGTACATGGAGTTGCTCCCAACCTTGATCATCAGCCTGCTGATGGTGGTCAGGGTGTCCCTTAGGAGGATGAGCATATCGAGGAGGCAGTTTCTGAAGAGGAGGAGGCTGTTGGTATACAGCCAGCACCAGTGGCTCCACTGAGAAGGACCGACAGAGAGCGTCGACCATCTACGAGATACTCACCGGGTGAGTATGTGCTTCTGACTGATGGGAAAGAGCCCGAAAGCTTTATAGAGGCTATGGAAGACGAATAACGACAGGAGTGGATGCAGGCTATGCAGGAGAAGATGAGTTCCCTACATGCCAATTCTACTTACGAGCTGGTACGATTGCCAATGGACAAGAAGGCTTTGAAGAATCGATAGGTGTTTAGAGTGAAGCAGAAGGATGATGCTACTCGCCCTTGATACAAAGCGAGGCTGGTAGTTAAAGGCTACGGTCAGCGAAAAGGCGTAGATTATGATGAGATTTTTTGCCTGTCGTCAAGCATTCGTCTATTCGGGTGGTACTATATTGGTTGCCAGTCTCGACTTAGAGGTCGAGCAAATAGACGTGAAGACGGCATTCCACCATGGTGATCTTAAGGAGGAGTTGTACATGGAGCAACCAGAGGGATTCTGTGAGAAGGGCAGGTCACATTTGGTCTGCCGGTTGAGGAAGAGCTTGTATGGTCTGAAGCAGGCTCCGAGGCAGTGGTACAGGAAGTTCGAATCGTTTATAGAGGAGTATGGTTATGCACGAACGACGTCGAATCATTGTGTATTTGTGAGGTATTTTGACGAGGATGATTTTATCATTTTATTGCTCTATGTTGATGATATGCTATTAGTAGGTCGGAATGCCACTAGGATAGCGGAGTTGAAGCGCCAAATGGGCGCAGCCTCCTCTATGAAGGATTCGGGCGCTGTAATGACCATAGTCTGTATTACGTATTTTGGAATACGTGTACGTATCTTGACTCGTATTGCATGTTTACTTGCATGGTTCAATTGGGCATTTCATTGCTTGGTTCATCTTGGTTTGGTTCGGCTTGTTTGGCTTGGTTCGATTTTGTTGTGAACCAACCCCTACCTACCACCACCATCATAATTTATTAACCCCAACCCTTTCTCTCTCCTCATTTACTCATCTTCTTCCTCACCATTACTCTTCACATACCTAAGAGAGAGAGAGGGAGAGCTTAGGCAAGTGCATCTTGCTTCATGGAGGAACTCAACTTTTGTTGTTCCATTCTCTTCCTTATAACATCCTGAGACACTTTAGTACTTAGCACTTTTAATTTCTATGGCTAAATTCATGTAGATCTACGTTTATTTCATTTTCGGATTTCTTGGGTTTTGATCTATTTAACCTTATTATTTCCAAGTTTTGATGGTTCCATGTTGTAGAGAATTTCATTTTGCCCCATTTTGATCTATGGATGTTCAGATTCTGACCTCGGATGATGGATTTATAGAGCTTGGAAGCATGGCCTTCATGGTTCTTTTTCTCAAAAAATTGGAGAAGAAGAACAGTACTTGACCGCATGGATTTTTCATGCGACGAGTTCTTTCCTCAGCCGCAGGGATTTCCCAGTCGCATAAATCTTCCAGCCGCAGGAACCAATTTCTCAGCCGCATGAACTTTTCATTCCGAGCCGCATGACTCTGATTTAACTTCCGACCGCATGAACTCTTAATCCTAGCCGTATGAGACACTCTTCCCTCTGAGCCGCATAAGATTCAGCCCTTTCCAGCCGTATGACATTGCTTGGGTTCCTGAGCCGCATGAGCTCTGATTGGTTCCTAGCTGCATGGACTTCTTCCCCTGAGCCGCATGCGCCTCCCCTCTTTTTGTGGCCGCATAAGACCCTGTCTTCCCCCTGCCGCATGGACTTCTAATCCCGAGCCGCATAAGACTCGATCTCCTGGCCGCATGAACCAAGTCCCTCCGAGTCGCATGTGCCCTTAAACCCCGACCGCATGAACCCGAGCCGCATGAGCCTGCTGATTTTGGCCGCATGAACTCATTTCCCTGAGCCGCATGACTCCTCCCCTAGCCTTGCCCCTTTACTATTTTAATTTTTATATGTATTATGATCCTCTGTGTAACTTAGGTCCCTTGATAGAATGCTTGTACTATGTTATCTTGTACATGTACCATGAACACGACAGTGACCCGTAGTGGTACACTCTTGACAAGTAATATGACATGATAGTGCCCGCTGTGGTACACTCTTGACAAGTAAACCTGACATGATATCCCTTGATATGCTGTTACGACGGCTAACATGACATGACAAGTATGAATGACCTGGACACCATGGACGATTGTGCTTGTACAAATGAACTAGTCTTGTCTTGTATCATGTCTAGGACATGGACCCCTGAGTACCACGGTCAGGGGTACCAACTGAATTCAACTAAGGCTAATAATTAGAATAATCCAGTAGTCATAAAGAGATTTTCCAGCTACATGCAATCCCGTTATCTGGGCGCTCAAGTGGACTTATAGCCTGCCGACGAGTAGGGCATATTTCCAGCATACTGCCATGTGTTGCACCCTCCATGAACAAGATATTCGACCTGGATAACCTGGATGGTCTGCAGGACTTGTGGCTGTGGAATAATCTCGCTGCATCTTGCTAGTAACTAGGCCTGTGATAACCCTAGTTAGTTAAAGTATCAAGCCGTACTCATTGCTTGGCCGTGATTGATTGGATGGGGTCTAGTATAGCTTCGTCTTGTCCTGATCCTGTACAAGATTGTGACATGACATGATTATTTATGCTTGCCTTATCAATAATGATTAGGAGGCCAGTTCTGTTCAGGCAAAGGGTTACAACCCCGGTCCTTGTTTGGTTTAAGGATTGTAACCTGGCTCCCGGAACAGTTCTGTGTCCTCTCTTCGTTTATTATCTTATTGCACCCCTTGTCATGCTCGTTATGTTTTATCTTACTTCAATAGCATGGTTATTTATGCTTGCCTTAACAATAATGATCAAGGGTCAAGTTCTGTTCAGCGAAGGGTTATAACCCTGGTCCTTGTTTGGTTTAAGGGTTGTAACCTGGCTCCCGGAGCAGTTCTGTGTCCTCTCTTCGTTTATTGTCTTATTATCCAACAAGTATTTGAGACGGGTTTCTATTCAAGTGAAAGGTTGCAATCACGGTCCTTGTTTGGTTTAAGGATTGCAATCTGGCTACTTGAAAGTTTCCTCGTACTCAATTTATTATTGTTATTCCTGATGTTATCAGTATCTTTATAATTATCTTTAATATTCATTTATGATATCTGGTTTAGTTCCTAAGTGAAGCCTCCTTTGTGGCACTTGTTCTTTCTAGGGTCTGACCCAGCTGGTTTTGTATGGCCAGATATCGGAGCAGCTCCAGAGGATCTACCTACTTTCCAGCCAGATGGTGACCACCAGGCGTAATCCTAGCAACGAGTGGGTTTCTTTTGTTCTCTCACTCTATTGTAAAAATATTCTTTTGAGGCGTTTAGCCGACGAGCACGTGTTAGCTCGATTGCACCTTTATTTACTGTCTGCCTATGGACTGTAACATGATTAACAAATCCTAGGGTTGATCATGTATGACTGAAACTCTTGCTAGTCTTAACATTTTTTACGACTAGCTTCATGATCATCCAAATATGTAATGTATGGGACGCCTTACTATTGTATATTTGGTGCTCTGAGATCTTGTAACTGTTATTACTTGCTTGAGATTGAGACAATAGGCTTGTTCATGACCATAGGAGACTGATGGCTTGTAGTTAAACCCTCATGTATCTAGACAGCCGTGACCGTATAATAAGATGGATCCTATTTCATTGTACGTAGCTGGCTATGTATGCCCCCGCTCTCCAGTATTCTGGTTCTGGGGTGTTACATGGTTTAAGTGGTGGCCTATGCAGGTCTTGTAAATCAAGATATGTGAAGGTTTACCGAATAGATGTCTCAATCAGTACTCGCCCTTGATCTCTGTTCGTATCCTCTGAATCCCTGAAATCTTGACCTGATCACATGCTTGTATCTTTGATCTGTCCTGGTCGTTCCTTATTGTTCCCTATGTCGTCTTTTTCAGCGACACTGTTCCTGGTCCTACCGATCTGTAAAACCCCCTATTTTTTAAAAAAATATATTTTTTATTTTATTAGACTTAAAAATGAATTTATACAATATATGGTTTTATTATTATTATTTTTAGAAGGACCTTAGCCATTGTTAAATTTTTGGAACACAAGACTACCATGAATTTTGGCACGAAAAATGTAGCAGTGTGCCTTGACTAGTACATCAGCCATGCCGGGGGAAGCCTAGCCATGGTGATGACCAAACTAGGAAGACCAGACAGAGT
Source organism: Iris pallida (assembly GCA_029216955.1). Taxonomy (NCBI): domain Eukaryota; kingdom Viridiplantae; phylum Streptophyta; class Magnoliopsida; order Asparagales; family Iridaceae; genus Iris; species Iris pallida. The sequence continues at coordinate 9,561,072 of JANAVB010005798.1, forward strand.
TGTTAATGGACTTATTTAAAGTATTTTAAATTAAATATTATTTTATATATTAATTTTTAGATGACCGGTTTGTCCAATTCAGTCCGAACTGGGCCCGAACCAAATTTTAGCCCATGTAAGCATGTAGTGTGACCAAATGTGGCCATGTAGACATATTTTATGTACTTAGAAATATCTCCTAAATTATTTTAGAATTTTATGTACAATTTCTAATTGTACAATTTCTAATTATTTAAATATTTGTACAATTTTTGGTATTTTATTTTTAAATAATATTTTACAAGATTGTACATGTTCCTGGACCCGGATAAGGGTGTGTGGTGTTCACCCATTGGAGCAATTTTTATTAGTTTATTATTATTAAAGTTATTTTGTGGAGATTTAATAAATATGTTATCCTATTAGATATTATTATTATTATTTAGTTGATTTTAATGTCAAATGAATTTAAATATATATGTATATGTTTTTAAGTTGATTTCATATATGATAGATGATATTAAAAAAAATTTCTTTTTGGATTTTGTAGAAAATTTGATTGGGTTCATTTGGATATATATATATATAAATATATATATAAATATATATATATATATAAATATATATATAAATATATATATATATATATATATATATATATATATATATATATATATATATATATATATATATATATATATATATATATATATATATATATATATATATATATATATAAAACTATAAATAAGATAAGAGTGGTTTAAAAAAAAAGGGATAATGGGTGGCCGGCCCCACCCGACCACCCATGCAAGTCTAAGCCGCAAGGAGCAGCAGCTCCTTTATATTTTTGTGCGCCCCCCCTTACAAGCAGCAGCTTGTGGCCGAACTCCTCCCTAACTTATATATGTATATATAAGTTATATATGTATATGTATATATATATATATATATATATATATATATATATATATATATATATATATATATATATATATATATATATATATATATATATATATATATATAATATGTTTTGGAAAACCCTAAATTTCTTCCTCCACTTTCCTCCTCCTCTCTCCTCCACCCTCGGCAACTCCTCCCCGCGAGCACAGCAACACCCCGCAACAGCGGCGACGGAAACGACGACGACAACCCTAAATATATATATATATATATATATATATATATATATATATATATATATATATATATATATATATGTTTTGGAAAACCCTAAATTTCTTCCTCCACTTTCCTCCTCCTCTCTCCTCCACCCTCGGCAACTCCTCCCCGCGAGCACAGCAACACTCCGCAACAGCGGCGACGGAAACGACGACAACAACAACAACAACAACAGATTCCCACTTTAAGGTATCCCACTTCCCCGATCAATTTCTCTGTCAATTTTACTCCGATTTTCGATCCGTAATTTCGTGTAGAAAGCCCACATGACCCTCTTCGAGATCGGCCATCCAACTTGCTCGAAAATCGAGACGAAGTTGGAGAAAAACCACTTTTCTGAATATTAAAAAAACTGTTTTGAAACATTAACTTGTCAGCCACTTTTCTCGCTGTCCATTAAACTTTCGTAAAAACTAATCAAAGGCAGTCAAAGACAACATAACCAAGATTGTAATGCACCTTCTCGATTCACTTTTCATCTAGTGTATAAAAAGTTACACGTTGTTAAAGTTTCCCAAAAAAATTATAAATTCTGTTTTCAAAAAGTGGAAAAACACCCGATACGGCGTGCGCCCCGACAAACCGGTCAACGTGGTCGTGCACTATACCCATCGAAAGACGCGTATGGATGTTGTCGACGTGTGGGAACCGATGGAACCCGATTTCGTTGCATGTGCGCGACGAAATCAGTACGTATCCGTCGAGATACCCCCGTATCGACCCTTTTGCAAATTAAGTCACAACTTTGTGCACACTCATCATATCGCGATGAAACTTGCACCATTGGACTCGAAACATTTTTCTAGTCCTGTGAGCCAAGTTTGGTCCGATTCTGAGACCGTTGATCGGGACGCTATTTTGGCGGGCCCACAATCCCACTCAACGGGCGATTTTGTGCACCGCCCACCGGAATCCAAAATTGGACATACCGTTGGGTTCGTCTCATTAAAACAAATCCGTAGACATGCAGTTTGACGACTTTAGAGATCGTAGGTTCTGGCGCGCATTTTGGTGTAAAGCGGGTCCAACGACGGACATCGTTTTGACCCAAAATTACGATTTTGCTCCTGTTCCAGAATTTAACTTTTGGACAGGCATTTTCTAGGCATATCTTATATTCCAAACTCGTTCGTGATATTTGTTGCAGCATCCGGAGTCATCTGCGGGATTTAGCTTTTCTTGCTTTATTTATTTGCCGGTTCGAGCTACTAGATTTTTCTCTTTTGCACATAACCTCAGGCAAGATACCTTACCATATTTTATTGCTTACATTTAGTTGTATTTTATTCAGTATTTGTATCTATATTTCCCGTTTATTATTTTTCCTTCTTGCTTGTGGACCTAGAGTTAAGAGACATCCGTCAATAGAGTGCATGTCATTGACTTTGTCACGATTGTATCACGAGTTGTGTGTGAGTTGTGAATATCATGTAGTGGTCACTTGTGTGTTGGCTGATCACCCGTGCGCATGCGTAGGAATAACTGTCAATAGATGCATGTTAGAAGACTTGACAGTTATCTATTATAAACCCGTGTTGTGGAAATGACATGTGTTGGTGTATCGTGGTTACGATGCATATACAGTATCATTGGGGGGGAGGGGACAGCTATTAGCGTAGGGGCTACATTTATTTTTACACACATTTTGGGCTGATAGTGACTCTTATGAGCGCTACTTTCTGCCCCGGGCCGATAGTGTCTCGGATGAGCGCTACTTGACGGCCACTCTTTATTACTTGCTTGCGTGAATCCGTTACAGCCCCTGCGTAGAACGTTGTCCTCAAAGTGCATATCACATAGACGGTTAGGAACCCTGTTGTTTTAGTTTATAGTATTTATTTATGCAGTTATACATGGCATGTTCTTCCTGTATCTTGTTACGTCCCTCTGAGGACCTGGTTATCTCTCCAGTTGTGTGCTTCTGTGATATTGCAGGTGTTCTAGCCGAGGCTGTGATCTTCTCCATCCTTTCGAAGATGATTGCACTTGGCTCGTCTTGTTATTTCATCTATTCCTTCTTGTATATTTTATTTGAGATGGTTGGTAGTGGACTTTATCTCCGCCCAACGATTGTACCATAAATATTCAAGTTTATTTTATACTATTATTCTTTTTATTGTGGATGAGATTTAGTTTGTCTTGGATTACTACATTTTACAGCTTATGTATACATACAAGGTTTTCATATATTGGAGTATGCTTCGTATGTATGCAGCTGGCATGATACGTATCTGGTCTCAAGTATTTTGGGACTGGGGCGTTACATGTTTTTGTGGTGGCCCATGCAGGTCGAATTTGTCACTTCGGTTACGCTACTGTACCGATGTGAGCCTGCAACATAGGATTAGAATCTAGGAATCTCATCCATACAACTTAACCTTTTTCCCTTGGCTTCAAATTTTGAACTCTCGTCCGACTTCCTTGAAATTGCATCTTGCTTGATTCCTTTCTACCGTTGATTCTTATTTTCGTGCTTAGTGTCAACTAGGAAGATGACTACATTAGTATATGCTCATAGGTCACATATATGGCTAGAATGGTTATATTGGCAATTGGAATACATTCAAGACTCTAATTGAGTTAAAAAGGCTTTTTAGTGTGATTTAATGATTAGTAATTGGTAAAGTAGGATATTACCACGGAAAATTTTAACCTTGAGATTTCTAAATAGTAAACACCAGAGGATTTATTGAATTTCATACTTGGTTTAAGAAATTGATTGGCTTTTTGAGATTTGATATTTATGATTTATTGGGTTATAGTTATACATCCTTACACAAGTATAAAATTGATTTGCTTTTCGAGTTGTGATATTTATGAGTTTTGGGTGATAGATATACATCTTTGAACAAATATAAAATTTATTTGATTTTCGAGTTTTGATGTTTATGATTTATTGTATTACACCTTGGAACAGTTATAAATTTGGTTTAAAAATGATCTTAGCTTTTAAAAATGGCCATAGGAATTATTTAAATTTGAGTTGTACAACTTGCGATTTTTGTGTTTATTAAATTTTGAATTTTAAGTGGAAGTAATGACAGTGAATTTTGGTTTAAAATATTTGAAAGTTATGAAAATAATTTTTGAGAAATTTTTATTTTAAATGGTGTCCTATGATTGAGAATTTACAAGTCTATTTAGATTTTTGGTAAAAAAAAAGATTTTGACTGATAAGATTATTTGAAAATTTAGTTTAATGAGGGATTGCTAATATTAAAAAAAATTTGGGAGAGTTTCGAAGGATGTGATAGAAAGTTGTTATGATTGATTAAAGGAAGTTACCATTTAAAAGTTGTGATTTTGTTGGAGTAACTTAGCATGAATAGAAGTTAAAATTTATGAGAGCATTGAGCTTAATTTTTGAGATTGCTTTTAATATGCTAAGAGTTTTATTATGAGTTGTTGGAAAAATTTTAGAGTGTTAAATTTTTGATTGATTGTAAAATTTTTATGGATAAGTAAATTTTGAACTCTTGAGTTAAATAGTTGAATTTAAACGTTAATTTTGGAAAAGGTTAGTAGTAACATGATAAAGTTTGCTTTGAGATTTATGAAAGTGATTTAATTTTGGTCATGATTAAATTGAACGACTTGCCGTGAATACAAATTTTGGGTGGTTATTTTTGAAAATTTTATTTACAGACTTTTAGAGAAAATTTGAGCAAAATTTTAAGCGTGGACAACCAAGAGAGTCCAAATAAGATGGCTGAATTCCACAGTATTCCACACTAAACTGCCATATCACTCATGACCATGATAGTAGTATGTACACAAGTGTTGTTAGTCATCTACCAAGCTATGTGACTGTATTTCCACCTTGACTTACTCGACCTTCCTTCAATTCTAGATCTTTAATTGCGACCTTCTAACCCATTTGCAATTTGAATAATGAGTTAATGGTTCCTTAACTGTATTCGTCGAGGAGACTACCTTCTCTCCGGAGTTGTGTTCCTAAATTATTTTTACTGGATTCTTTAATTTATTTTATTTCATGCTTTAACTTGATCTTCTTTATTTTTTGTGCATTAATTATCACCTCGTGAACTCCCACTTTCTATTTTTGATCTTCTGGTGTTCCCTACCGTGACTTGTATATTTGGAATACAACACTACACTTTTCCTCCCAACAAATTTCATATGTAAGACCTAGACGAGCCCACCTTCCTGTAGACATATCATGTCCCACCAAAATCTATCTCATTGTACTCTATTTCTTGATATGACCTTACAGTCAAAATGGCCAAACTATAATCTTTACCATGATACCAATATATTTTTTGACCACGGATAAGGATTCAACCTCGACTCGATTCTTTCGACCCGATATGTAATTTTGTTCTACTTAATTCCTTAAATGCTTAAAATTGTGCTTTATCTTGATTGCTTGACCCATTGTCCCATCACACTACTAGTTTAACTCTTGTAAGTTGGATAGAATACCTCACGGCCCAACAAAGCCTTTTTTCTTGTGAACCACATTAGTAAGTTCACTTAGACTATAGATTCAGAGGACCCTACCTTATCTAGTCTACCAAGCCAAATGAAGAAACACTGGGACAACTGTATAGGCCCAAACTTCGGGCGAGCCTTGATTTTTAAAAGATCTTGGACTATTTAAATTTTTTTTATCAGTACTTCCCTTGCTCATATTTTGACTATCTTATGCTGCTAATGTAGCCTCAGTTTTGCAAGCTTATTTCATTATCAAGCTTGATCATGACATATTTTATTGGGTGCACCCACTAACATATTGTCTAATCAGAACCGGTGCATGATGGTCTGATCAACCTATTGCACTTTGGTTCGCTTATCACGTATTATTCTACGTGGATGAAGACATAGTAAACTTGCCTTAGAGTCTCATCCGTGACAGCCTCGGCAATTCTCTTTTGAATTATATTTGCCGCCTATGAACCCCGCAATTCGTACTCAATATATAACACCGTCTTTGAAACCTTTGTTGTTCTAGTCTTTTACTTATTTTGGAAAGGCAAGGCACTGTACTTGCTAGATAGACGCAAGGTATCATCTTTGGTTGCCTTATCAGTTATTTATACACAAATGTAGATAGCCACCGACCGACTCATGTGGCTGTATCATCGCCTTTAACTACTCCTCGTTTCTTAACCCTAGAATTGTTATCGTGTCCCAAGTATTCTTTAGCACTCGAGAATGATTCTAATCGTTCACTTAATCAAACCCTCGACCAAGACGATTAGTATTCAGTTCTCCCTTAAGGGATCACATTTCCTAAATGTTTAATTTATTCTCTTTGGTCTACTCAAATCCTTACTATTTCCTAAACTGGATTATCCAATTTTGTTACCATCACTAGCAACTCTTATTCAATTCCATAACCATGATATATTTTTTTGTATATATCGACTCCCCAGATTTTCTAATGCATGGTTATGTTGAACGCCGTTTTATTGCCTCCTCCAAAATTTAATTGCATTTTGGTATTGACGAACTCTTCCTATCCCTCAACCCTATCTACCCTATTAATCCTAAATTTCGAGGACGAAATTCTCGTAAGTTGGGTAGGATGTAAAACCCCCTATTTTTTTAAAAAAATATTTTTTTATTTTATTAGACTTAAAAATGAATTTATACAATTTATGGTTTTATTATTATTTTTTTTAGAAGGACCTTAGCCATTGTTAAATTTTGGAACACAAGACTACCATAAATTTTGGCACGAAAAATGTAGCAGTATGCCTTGACTAGTACATCCGCCATGCCAGGGGAAGCCTAGCCATGGGGATGACCAAACTAGGAAGACCAGACAGAGTTGTGAATGGACTTATTTAAAGTATTTTAAATTAAATATTATTTTATATATTAATTTTTAGATGACCGGTTTGTCCAATTCAGTCCGAACTGGGCCCGAACCAAATTTTAGCCCATGTAAGCAGGTAGTGTGACCAAATGTGGCCATGTAGACATATTTTATGTACTTAGAAATATCTCCTAAATTATTTTAGAATTTTATGTACAATTTCTAATTATTTAAATATTTGTATAAGTTTTGGTATTTTATTTTTAAATAATATTTTACAAGATTGTACATGTTTCTGGACCCGGATAAGGGTGTGTGGTGTTCACCCATTGGAGCAATTTTTATTAGTTTATTATTATTAAAGTTATTTTGTGGAGATTTAATAAATATGTTATCCTATTAGATATTATTATTATTATTATTTAGTTGATTTTAATGTCAAATGAATTTAAATATATATGTATATGTTTTTAAGTTGATTTCATATATGATAGATGATATTAAAAAAAAAATTCTTTTTGGATTTTGTAGAAAATTTGTTTGGGTTCATTTGGATATATATATATATATATATATATATATATATATATATATATATATATATATATATATATATATAGATAACTATAAATAAGATAAGAGTGGTTTTAAAAAAAGAAGAAGGGGATAATGGGTGGTCGGCCCCACCCGACCACCCATGCAAGTCTAAGCCGCAAGGAGCAGCAGCTCCTTTATATTTTTGTGCGCCCCCCCCCCTTACAAGCAGCAGCTTGTGGCCGAACTCCTCCCTAACTTATATATGTATATATAAGTTATATATATATATATATATATATATATATATATATATATATATATATATATATATATATATATTTTATATATATATATATATATATATATATATATATATGTTTTGGAAAACCCTAAATTTCTTCCTCCACTTTCCTCCTCCTCTCTCCTCCACCCTCGGCAACTCCTCCCCGCGAGCACAACAACACTCCGCGACAGCGGCGACGGAAACGACGACGACGACAACAACTACAACAACAGATTCCCACTTTAAGGTATCCCACTTCCCCGATCAATTTCTCTGTCAATTCTACTCCGATTTTCGATCCGTAAATTTGTGTAGAAAGCCCACATGACCCTCTTCGAGATCCCCTAGGTGGATTTCGACATGGCCATCCAACTTGCTCGAAAAATCGAGACGAAGTTGGAGAAAAACTACTTTTCTGAATATTAAAAAAACTGTTTTGAAACATTAATTTGTTGGCCACTTTTCTCGCTGTCCATTAAACTTTCGTAAAAACTAATCGAAGGCAGTTAAAGACAACATAACCAATATTGTAACGCACCTTCTGGATTCACTTTTCATCTAGTGTGTAAAAAGTTACACGTTGTTAAAGTTTTCCAAAAAATTGTAAATTCTGTTTTCAAAAAGTGGAAAAAACACCCGATACGGCGTGCGCTCCGACAAACCGTGCGACATGGTTGCGCACTATATGCATCGAAAGGCGCGTATGGATGTTGTAGACGTGTGGGAACCGATAGAACCCGATTTTGTTGCATGTGCGCGACGAAATCAGTACGTATCCGTCGAGATACCCCCGTATCGACCCTTTGCAAATTAAGTCACAACTTTGTGCACACTCATCATATCACGATGAAACTTGTGCCATTAGACTCGAAATATTTTTCTGGTCCTGTGAGCCAAGTTTGGTCCGATTCTGAGACCGTTGATCGGGACGCTATTTTGGCGGACCCACAATCCCACTCAACGGGCGATTTTGTGCACGGCCTACCAGAATCCAAAATTGGACATACCGTTGGGTTCGTCTCATCAAAACAAATACGTAGACATGCAGTTTGACGACTTTAGAGACCGTAGGTTCTGGCGCGCATTTCGGTGCAAAGCGGATCCAACGACGGACATCGTTTTGACCCAAAATTATGATTTTGCTCCTGTTCCAGAATTTAACTTTTGGACAGGTATTTCCTAGGCATATCTTATATTCCAAACTCGTTCGTGATATTTGTTGCAGCATCCAGAGTCATCTGCGGGATTTGGCTTTTCTTACTTTGTTTATTTGCGGGTTCGAGCTACTGGATTTTTCTCTTTTGTACATAACCTCAGGCAAGATACCTTGCCATATTTTACTGCTTACATTTAGTTACATTTTATTCAGTATTTGTATCTATATTTTCCGTTTATTATTTTTTCTTCTTGCTTGTGGACCTAGAGTTAAGAGACTTCCGTCAATAGAGTGCATGTCATAGACTTTGTCACGATTGTATCACGAGTTGTGTGTGAGTTGTGAATATCATGTAGTGGTCACTTGCATGTTGGCTGATCACCCGTGTGCATGCCTAGGAATAACTGTCAATAGATGTATGTTAGAAGACTTGACAGTTATCTATTATAAACCCGTGTTGTGGAAACGACACGTGTTGGTGTATCGTGGTTACGATGCATATACAGTATCATTGGAGGGTGTAGCTCCCCTTCCCGATTTTTTTAAAATATTTTATCATTATTTATTTTATTTAAATAGTGATTTTTAGATTTTATAAATATTATTATTAGTAGAGATTCAATGACACTTGTATAAAATGGGTCTTTGTGTAGTTTGGGATTACTAGACTGCATATAATGGTATATACATACCATTTATGTTTTATTGAATTTCGTTATTATTATTATTATTATTAGTATTATATTATCTTAGTATCAAGGTTATTATGTATAATACTATTACTATTATTGGTAAAATTATATTTGTCAAATAGATGATATATATATATTCGTATTTATATTGACATGACTTATAATAGGATATATTGGGACTTTATTTAATTTTATAGAGAGGATTATATAAATATGTATAGGAATATATATATATATATATAAATAAATAAAAGTATATATATATAAATATATATAGAAATAATATTTAAGTCATATATGTATCATATACATATAGATATAAATATATAAATATATATGTATGAATGTGTAGTTGTATATATATATGTATAGAATATATTATATATGCATGAATGTGTGTATATATATGAATATAATATATATATATGTACATGTATGTGTGTGTATAAGATATATATATGAGTGTATATATAAATATACATGGTAGTATATATATAATACATATATATATAAAGAAATAAGAAAGAAAGAAAGAGCCAAAAGAAACAGCAGTGGCAGCCCATGGTCGGCCCAGCCATTCCTCCCAAAACCAAACTTCTGCTAATAGTAATAACCAAACCAACCAGGAGCAGAAGGCCCCCGACCCCCCTTTTCCTATATTAAACATATCATACGCGAAACGCTAGAAATCATCGCGAACCCTAGCTTTTCCGTCGCCAACACAACCGCGCCCTCATCCCCCACCACTTGGGCGACCATCCACCGCCGGCGTGCCGCCACGTACGGTCGGACCACCGCTGCAACAGGCCGCACGCGAGCGCACACAGGCGGGTAGCACCGAGACGGTTGCGAGCGAGGTACGTATTCATCGTCAGATTTCTCTTCATATATTCAACGGATTTCGGTTCCGTAAAATCCTATGGAAAGCCCATATGACCATCTAGGATTCCCTTCAGTTAGTTCTTATTGAATGTAGTGGTATTCGACGAGAAATCATCGCGAACATGGAGGAAAACTTGTCCGCAAACAGGACGTAAAACAGTCCAGGTAGTCCTGTTTAGGGATGATTTTGGATCAACCCAGTAGGACTTTCGAACAACTTACTAAACAGAACACATAGATCACCTGTAGAACTGAAACTCCCTTTTTGTAGTTTAATTTTTCACCTATTGTATTCTATTATTCTCGGATCTGAAGTTTAAGAAAAACAGTTTTTAGAAACTTTAAGAATAGTAAAAATCGCTCGATACCACGTCCGTCCCGCCATTCCGGACGACGTGGTCGCACACCATAAGCATCGAAAGCTGCGTAACAGCTTCGTGGTCGTGTGGGCTTTGACGGAATTCGAATTGGTCGCGTGTGCGCGACGAATTTGATGCGTATCCGTCGAAATTCACCGTATCGTGCACGTTGTAAATTTCTCAATTACTTTGTGCACGTTCATCAGATCGAGACGAAACTTACGCCAACGGGACCGTATCTTTTTTTTGGTCCTGTATGCCAAGTTTGGTCCAATTCTGAGACAGTTGAAATCAACGTCGTTTTGCGGGCCCCACGGTCCCACTCAACGGATGATTTTGTGCACGGTCTGCCGGAATCCAACTTTGGACATACGGTTGGGTTCGTATCGAAAAACTGGATCCGTAGACATGTAGTTTGACGACTTTAGAGACCGTTGGCTCTGGCACGCTTTTCGGTGCAAAGCGGGTCCAACGGCGGACATCGTTTTGGTCTGAAATTACCGTTTTGCCCCTGTGTCCAGAATTAGACGTAAGGACAGGCAATCCTAGCTAATTGGACTATTTTGAGATCATTGGTATTGTTTATTTCAGCTTCCGGGGACTGTTGTACGGGTTTTGACTATTGTGGTACATTGAGTAGTTCAGACTGTCAGTTTTACCAGCAGAGGACCACAGGCGAGTACAGTTTATTGTCTGCATTTTCGATATTGATTTTTACTATATTTCATTGGTTGGCCATTGGTTATGTGATTATTTTCTATTATAAATTGTGGAGTCGGAAATTAGAAGTACCAAAGATATGTGATCTGACCATAGCCCGTGTTAGACATTGTAGCCCGTGTTTATTTTCTGCAGAAGTGTTGCCCGTGTTTACCTTCTGCAGTAGTGTAGCCCGTGTTTACTTTATGCAGTAGTGTAGCCCGTATTTACTTTATGCAGTAGTGTAGCCCGTGTTTACTTTATGCAGTAGTGTAGCCCGTGTTTACTTTATGCAGTACTGTAGCCCGTATTTACTTTATGCAGTAGTGTAGCCCGTATTTACTTTATGCAGTAGTGTAGCCCGTGTTTACTTTATGCAGTAGTGTAGCCCGTGCTTATTTTCTGCAAGTAGTATAGCCCGTGTTTATTTTCTGCAAGTAGACATTGTAGCCCGTGAGTAGACATTGTAGACCGTGCGGTGTAGTACCCCAGACTGGTCACATATCAAAGGTACTTCTAACAGTCGGGGAGAGTATTTTGTGTCTATTTACTTACTATTGGTTTTTATATTTCATGTTTATTTTCAAACCCATGATTGATGTCTAACCTTTGTTTATAGTCATCTTCTTTATTTGAAATTGCATTCAGTGAATTGTGCTCGTTCCATTCCTGACTGGAAACCAACATTTTCAGGTTAGCCGTGGATTCATTTAGCTTGGGGAGTGACGGAAATACTTGCGGACAAAGCCTAGAAACTAGCTAGATAGCGGAGTTGTAGTCATTCCAATATTTGTACAAGTTTATATTTTTCCTGCAAATGTAAAACTTGTGATCTTTGTAAATTAAATTAATTATGTGATTGAGTATTATTTGTGATTTTGATCTTCATGACCGTGACAGCGTTCTACCGCCGACACTGCGGCGTAGGCTGGCTTGGACACGTCTCGTATCCGTTTTTTAAAAAAAAAACGGGTACGGGTCGTGACAAGTTTTTGTGGTGGCCCTTGCAGGTCAGTCTTCGCAAATCACGCGAACTCGTGATGGTACTTAAGTTAGTTGTACTATTGCGAGCCTGCGGCAAGGAAATGCTCATTCACGAATTAAGATTAATTTAATTTACGAGAATGACTAGGACTAGGAGTCCCTTATACAAAATTTACCGATGGGTAGTCTAGGCCATGCAATGTAGATAAGGAGTTATTAATTTTGGTAGTTATCAAATCCCTATAGGTACACTAGTATCTCTTGATATGATGATGTAATCTAATTTGGATAGATTATTCCCTTGGTAAGGCAGGGCTTCATAGAATGAATGATCTAACCTTGATGAATTGGGCAAATCCTTCTCTTTGCCTCTTAGATATCATTTCTATGTCTTAGTCGAACTGCCTATTTAGTTTCTATTTGCCCTAGAAATTAATATTTTTGTATAAATTCTGATTATTGTTATCCCCATGCGGACCTCGAGTTAGTTTCGGTTCAAAGTTTTTCTTCAATGATTGAATACACATGGAATAGACATTAGAATGTTTGTGTATCTTTTTGTCTTCAATTATTTCCTCCCCGCTCAATCTTTTATTTTAAGGGTTGATAGGGCAAATATTTATGCCTTATTTCATAGTCAACTTGTTTGAATCTCTAGAAGCTCAGGGATTTATCTACAGATATAGTTACGAGAATGTTAGTTAACTTATACTGGCAGGACAGCAGCGCACTGTCGCCTTTTATTTAAACTTTGGAGACTAGGGATTCACTGCAGCCAGCAGCGTACTGGCGAGACACGACACCTAGAGTGGAAAGGAGATTAGGAAAAATATCGGTTATAGAATTTGCTAGAAGTATGACTAGTGGTCCACTCTTAATCGTAGATACCCTTGAGCCAATATTGGATAGAGTTAAGAAGTGTTCGATTTTGTATTATGTTGAGTTACGAAACCAAGGGTTTACCACAGCCAGAGTATACGGGCGTGGCATAATTCGCGGTAAAATGACTTTAAACATGATTACAAGTTTGGGATACCATAAAGGATAGGACAGTGCCCTATATATTCTATAAGATCCGAAGCCAATAGACGTAGAAGTTCTGTGAGATTGGGTAGCGTGTCTCCCGACCTAGCATTCCGTGGTCCTTGTGACCTACTGACGAGGTTATCGACTGACACTAATAGGGTTACCTAGAATATGGAATTTAGATTGACCATAACCCATTAGTCGACCAAGTCTTATGAATAAGAAGATAGTAGGATGACTGTATAGGCAAGAACCCCAGGTGAGTTTTCGTTTCTCACGAACTCGAACTACTGGTGCCTTCTTTCAAAAATCTCGCATGATTGTATTCGACTATCTTAACAAACGCTGCTGTTACAGCTTAGTTTTGCAAGCTCACTCTGTTCTCGAGCTTGATCCAAGGCATATGTTTAGTGGGGACGCCTGCTAACTTATTGTCTAATCAGAATCAGTGTATTATGGTCTGATCAACCATGATGCATTTGGTTCGCTCTTCGTTTAATTACACCACGTGGATGGAGATATATAGGTATCTAGGATCTCATCCGCGACTGCTTGACAATTCCTCTTGAATTATATGTTCACCCTTAAATCACGAAATTGTATTCAGTAACATCTCCCTTGAATTCTTATCGTTTTTGTCTTTCACCGATCTGGAAGGACGAAAGCTTATGATGGTAGAGAGATACAGAGTATTTCCTTGGCTATCATAATGATAGGCACAAGTGTAGCTACCATCCGCCAGTCATGTGATTGAGTTACTCGTTCTCCCATCGACCCACAAACTACTGTTGAGACTTTCGAGCCATCTAAATTTGAGAATGATTAGGGTTTTACCCTTATTCAGAACTCCAACCTAGGAGACTATCTATTCTCAAGAAATCAAACGTCGTGAGTCTCAAATCATTGCCGGAAGTTTGCCTTAACTAGCAACCCTTTAGCCTTGAACCAACCCTTCCTCGACCAAAACCCACAGTTAGACATGAGATGATTGGACAATAGGGTAATCATTTACCGTGACACCCCTCCCGAGATTGATTTCCAGCAAATATTACTCTAGTTATGTAAATGTTTGATATTAAGACCTAACTAGTGTTGGAACACCACAGTCACTTGTTTAGATAATACCATAGATTAAGTACCCTGTCAAATTGTGAGATACCAGTTGTCAACAACAACGCATAATCACTACAGCCCATACCACTGGAACCCTTATGACAATAGTCTGACAGGTTTGACACAAATAGAAATTCACAGTTCAGTTATTAGAATTCTTTTCTTGTGATGTGCCTTAGAGTTGGTTACCCCGTCGATAACTCTTGTATACTATGGCCGAGTATGTCATTCTATTTTATCGATCGTGTGTCATTGTACACACTCATTTTTTAATTATTGAGGAACAATCTTTGATTTGACTTATATCTACCATATTCCGTTACATCGTACCCTGTTCTTTATTACCGAGAATCGAGGTACAATACCCGGACCTAGAATCCTTCTAACCTCATTATTCCTAAGACCATGACTTAACTTCTAAGGTGGGTAGACTGAACGCCTTCTAAAATTTTGGGATATATAAGGATTACTGACTGATTTAAATGATTTCTTTAGGAGGATAATTAGCGTCCCATGGACTCCCACTTTCCATCTAGATCATATTATGTCCCCGACCGTGTCACTAACAATCGGAGCACGAGACCAGCTGTTACCTTCCAACAAAGTCCATATGTAAGATCTAGACGAGTCCACCTTCATCTAGGCATATCATGTCCCACTCAAGCATGGCCCCTTGTATCCTATTTTTATGGTACGACTTTCAGGTTAAAAAGGACTAGCGGTAACCCTTACCATAGCACCTACCCGTTATACTTTTCGACTTTAATTAGAGACTCAACCTTGACTCAATTCCTTCTACCCAATATATGGTGGTGATCTACTCGAAGCCCACTACGCACATACCACTAGTGTGCCACTCGATAGAGGCCTCTTGTGCTACTTAAACACAAGGGTCACCAAAGGCACATCTTGGACTTTAGGGATTTAGCTAACCAACCCGAATGGCAATTAGCTCAACCATTTAGGAAGAAAACCTATTCCAGGTTACCATAACCTGGTAGAAATAGTTTATGATTGAAATCTTGTCTAGTCAATATAGATTAAAATTCAAGGTTCGTCCAACCAACGATTGATGTCCAATCAAGGAACCCTTTAAGACCCAGTAAAACCCCTCCATACATACCACCATACTTGGACTATAACACAGAACTATTTAAAATAGGTCCCTACCCCCTATTTCGCTGTCTCCACCTTTTAGAATGTGAAGTCATTCGTAACCTTATTCCATATACCTGGAAGTCGCGACACGATCTTGTGTTGCATTATATCCCTTGCTCGTGTGTTTAGACAACCACGGGAAAGATCAAAATCTCGATTTCTCAAATTCCGTCCTATTATAGAACCTTGTTCAGATTAATTTCGAGAACGGAATCTTCGGGTTGCATGGATTGCAAGACCCTCTAGGAAATGAAGGTGCTTCGATTTAGCAATTGACTAGACCAGAGTAGCCCACCTAGCAAATAAGTCTTTGGCTCATAGACTTTCTTTCTACCGGCATCATTAGAAATTTCTCTACCGTCTTTGAAATTTCGTATTTGTTCTCGGTTATTCTCCCTTGCTTTCTTGTACCATTAATTCTCATCCCTTCCTATTCCGAGGTGACGAATGATCGTGTTGTCCAGGATTCATTAGAAATTCTTAAATTATAGTATAATACTGCTTGACTATTGAATGTTTGATTGTTTTTAGATGTGAGAGACTATAGATACGATATGTCCTAGATATTTTTGGTAGAATTATTAGTCATTAGTTAAAAGATTATATGATTTTAGTGACTGTGTTCCAAGGGAGTAGTGTGACCAAAGGTGGGTAGAGGTCCTCGAGATTTCGTAAATACCAAATGACTAGAGAAGGTCATAGTAATATTTTTGAGAAATTGAACTTGAGGAGATTAAGGGATATAGACTTTGATTTTCAAGGAATAGCTATGGATTAGAATTTCGAGGACGAAATTATTTTTTAGGTGGATAGATTTGTAGCTCCCCTTCCCGAATTTTTTTTAAAATATTTTATCATTATTTATTTTATTTAAATAGTGATTTTTAGATTTTATAAATATTATTATTAGTAGAGATTCAATGACACTTGTATAAAATGGGTCTTTGTGTAGTTTGGGATTACCAGACTGCATATAATGGTATATACATACCATTTATGTTTTATTGAATTTCGTTATTATTATTATTATTATTAGTATTATATTATCTTAGTATCAAGGTTATTATGTATAATACTATTACTATTATTGGTAAAATTATATTTGTCAAATAGACGATATATATATATTCGTATTTATATTGACATGACTTATAATAGGATATATTGGGACTTTATTTAATTTTATAGAGAGGATTATATAAATATGTATAGGAATATATATATATATAAATAAATAAAAGTATATATATATAAATATATATAGAAATAAATTTTAAGTCATATATGTATCATATACATATAGATATAAATATATAAATATATATGTATGAATGTGTAGTTGTATATATATATATGTATAGAATATATTATATATGCATGAATGTGTGTATATATATGAATATAATATATATATATATGTACATGTATGTGTGTGTATAAGATATATATATGAGTGTATATATAAATATACATGGTAGTATATATATAATACATATATATAAAGAAATAAGAAAGAAAGAAAGAGCCAAAAGAAACAGCAGTGGCAGCCCATGGTCGGCCCAGCCATTCCTTCCAAAACTAAACTTCTGCTAATAGTAATAACCAAACCAACCAGGAGCAGAAGGCCCCCGACCCCCCTTTTCCTATATTAAACATATCATACGCGAAACGCTAGAAATCATCGCGAACCCTAGCTCTTCCGTCGCCAACACAACCGCGCCCTCATCCCCCACCACTTGGGCGGCCATCCACCGCCGGCGTGCCGCCACGTACGGTCGGACCACCGCTGCAACAGGTCGTACGCGAGCGCACACAGGCGGGTAGCACCGAGACGGTTGCGAGCGAGGTACGTATTCATCGTCAGATTTCTCTTCATATATTCAACGGATTTCGGTTCCGTAAAATCCTATAGAAAGCCCATATGACCATCTAGGATTCCCTTCAGTTAGTTCTTATTGAACGTAGTGGTATTCGACGAGAAATCATCGCGAACATGGAGGAAAACTTGTCCGCAAACAGGACGTAAAACAGTCCAGGTAGTCCTGTTTAGGGATGATTTCGGATCAACCCAGTAGGACTTTCGAACAACTTACTAAACAGAACACATAGATCACCTGTAGAACTGAAACTCCCTTTTTGTAGTTTAATTTTTCACCTATTGTATTCTATTATTCTCGGATCTGAAGTTTAAGAAAAACAGTTTTTAGAAACTTTAAGAATAGTGAAAATCGCTCGATACCACGTCCGTCCCGCCATTCCGGACGACGTGGTCGCGCACCATAAGCATCGAAAGCTGCGTAACAGCTTCGTGGTCGTGTGGGCTTTGACGGAATTCGAATTGGTCGCGTGTGCGCGACGAATTTGATGCGTATCTGTCGAAATTCACAGTATCGTGCACGTTGCAAATTTCTCAATTACTTTGTGCATGCTCGTCAGATCGAGACGAAACTTACGCCAACGGGACCGTATCGTTTTTCTGGTCCTGTATGCCAAGTTTGGTCCAATTCTGAGACAGTTGAAATCAACATCGTTTTGCGGGCCCCACGGTCCCACTCAACGGATGATTTTGTGCACGGCCCGTCGGAATCCAACTTTGGACATATGGTTGGGTTCGTATCAGAAAACTAGATCCGTAGACATGTAGTTTGACGACTTTAGAGACCGTTAGCTCTGGCACGCTTTTCGGTGCAAAGCGGGTCCAACGGCGGACATCGTTTTGGCCTAAAATTATCGTTTTGCCCCTGTGTCCAGAATTAGACGTAAGGACAGGCAATCCTAGCTAATTGGACTATTCTGAGATCATTGGTATTGTTTATTTCAGCTTCCGGGGACTGTTGTACGGGTTTTGACTATTGTGGCACATTGAGTAGTTCATACTGTCAGTTTCACCAGCAGAGGACCACAGGCGAGTACAGTTTATTGTCTGTATTTTCGATATTGATTTTTACTATATTTCATTGGTTGGCCATTGGTTATGTGATTATTTTCTATTATAAATTATGGAGTCGGAAATTAGAAGTACCAAAGATATGTGATCTGACCATAGCCCGTGTTAGACATTGTAGCCCGTGTTTATTTTCTGCAGAAGTGTAGCCCGTGTTTACCTTCTGCAGTAGTGTAGCCCGTGTTTACTTTATGCAGTAGTGTAGCCCGTGTTTACTTTATGCAGTAGTGTAGCCCGTGTTTACTTTATGCATTAGTGTAGCCCGTGCTTATTTTCTGCAAGTAGTATAGCCCGTATTTATTTTCTGCAAGTAGACATTGTAGCCCGTGAGTAGACATTGTAGACCGTGCGGTGTAGTACCCCAGACTGGTCACATATCAAAGGTACTTCTAACAGTCGGGGAGAGTATTTTGTGTCTATTTACTTACTATTGGTTTTTATATTTTATGTTTATTTTCAAACCCATGATTGATGTCTAACCTTTGTTTATAGTCATCTTCTTTATTTGAAATTGCATTCAGTGAATTGTGCTCGTTCCATTCCTGACTGGAAACCAACATTTTCAGGTTAGCCGTGGATTCATTTAGCTTAGGGAGTGACGGGAATACTTACGGACAAAGCCTAGAAACTAGCTAGATAGCGGAGTTGTAGTCATTCCAATATTTGTACAAGTTTATATTTTTCCTGCAAATGTAAAACTTGTGATCTTTGTAAATTAAATTAATTATGTGATTGAGTATTATTTGTGATTTTGATCTTCATGGCCGTGACAGCGTTCTACCGCCGACACTGCGACGTAGGCTGGCTTGGACACGTCTCGTATCCGTTTTAAAAAAAAAACGGGTACGGGTCGTGACAGAGGGAGGGGACATCTATTAGCGTAGGGGCTATATTTATTTTTACACACATTTTGGGCCGATAGTGACTCTCATGAGCGCTACTTTCTGCCCCGGGCCGATAGTGTCTATGATGAGCGCTACTTGACGGTCACTCTTTATTACTTGTTTGCGTGAATCCGTTACAGCCCCTGCGTAGAACGTTGTCCTCAAAGTGCATATCACATAGGTGGTTAGGAACCCTGTTATTTTAGTTTATAGTATTTATTTATGCAGTTATATATGGCATGTTCTTCCTGTATCTTGTTACGTCCCTCAGAGGACCTGGTTATCTCTCCAGGTGTATGCTTCTGTGATATTGCAGGTGTTCTAGCCGAGGCTGTAATCTTCTCCATCCTTTCGAAGATGATTGCGCTTGGCTCGTCTTGTTATTTCATCTATTCCTTCTTGTACATTTTATTTGAGATGGTTGGTAGTGGACTTTGTTTCCGCCCAACGATTGTACCATAAATATTCAAGTTTATTTTATACTATTATTCTTTTTATTATGGATGAGATTTAGTTTGTCTTGGATTACTACATTTTACAGCTTATGTATACATACAAGGTTTCCATATATTGGAGTATGCTTCGTATGTATGCAGCTGGCATGATACGTATCTGGTCTCAAGTATTTTGGGACTGGGGCGTTACACGATCGGCAAGGCGAAGCACCTCCCGTGGACCAGCAGCAACCTGGAGATCAAGCCCAGCATTCAGGAGTAGCCTTCAGAGTCATGCCTACTGGGGGTCAAAAGCCACCAGTTCAGTCCGTCCAGCCTGCAGAGCCTGATGATGGCACCTTGGTGGGTCTCATCAGGACATTGTTAGCTTCTCATGATCGTCGAGGAGATGTCTTGCACCAGGCAGTGACAGATGCTATGACCAGAGGAGGTCATCAGGGTAACAGCGCGGCCAACAGCTTCAAGCGCTTGAACCCTCCCTTCTTCGACGGCAGTGAAGATGCTATTGCCGCAGACGCTTGGCTTCAGAACACAGAGGTGATTCTAGAAGCATCCAGGACTACAGAAGATGAGAAGGTGGCCGTGGTGTGCCTGCAGTTATTGGATCTTGCCCGCAGCTGGTGGACAGCACAGGACGTTGGATTATTGGCACCTATTTTATGGGCAGTATTCAGAAAGAGATTCCAGACCAAGTATTTCGATACTGTAGCTCGGTATGATCTACAGACGAGGTTCACCAATCTGAAGCAGATGGGCAGGATGGTCGACGGATATGCGGCCGAGTTTTTGCGACTTAGCCGGTTTGCTTCCACCTTGATAGCGACTGTGTTCGATAGAGCCCAGCGTTTCCAACAGGGACTTCACCTAGAGATTTTATTGGCAGTGGAGCAGTTTGAGCATCAGACCTTCGATGCAGTATTGAGAGCAGCTAGGAGGCATGAGTATACCTCCCAAAGGATTATGGATAGGACCGGAGGTCGGAAGCGATCCTATAGTCAGATGAATCAGTCTTCAGCACCAGCCCCGACAGCTAGGGCTTTGACCATTGGAATCCCGAGGCGGACGACCTCAGTCACGTCGGTTCAACATTCAACCCCGACGTACCCTCAGCAGTAAAAACAGAAGCAGAAGCAGTCTTCCGCAATGGGTTGCACCCATTATGGGAAGCCAGGGCATGTGGTATCAGAATGTCGTAGAGTACAGGATTTGTGCTTGGTTTGTAGTTTCCCGAACCACAGGGTTGGAAACTGCCTGAACAGGGGGAGTTCATCTTCATCAGCCTTTTCTAGTCCTTCAGTTAGGGGACCAGTTCCAGTACCAGTCCAGCAGCAGTAGCAGTATCCATTTTCGAGGCCATTGCCGACGCAGGCCTAGGCATTCCAGCTGTAGAGACCGCAGCAGTATGCCCAAGCCCAAGCCCTGATCCAGAGCAGGCAAAGAGGTTTTCAGCAGAGGGGACCCGCACCCAGAGGACATGGTCAAGTGCTGGCTTTGACCATGGGAGAGGAAGGATTGGCACCAGGTGAGGTAGTGGCAGGTATTATTCTCGTCAATTCCTTTCCGACTTCAGTATTATTTGACTCTGGTGCATCACATTCATTTATGTCTGCACGATTCGCAACACGGATAGGACTGGAGCCCGAGTCATTATCAGTAAGACTTAATATACTTACTGGTAACGGTCTTGTGGGAGTAGATAGAGTATTTTTCTCGTGTCGGATCATAGTTAGCAGTAGAGAATTCCTCGCTAGATTGATAGAATTCTCGATGGCCGATTATGATATGGTCTTAGGGATGGATTGGTTGAGAGACCAGTATGCTTTGATAGACTGCCATATCGGTAGGGTTGTTTTTAGCATTCCAGGCGAGCCAGAGTTTTCCTTTTTCCGAGGCGAAGTTGAACCTTCTCCTCCAGTATTGCGGATGGCAGTAGCAGCAGTACAGTTACCCCGGATAGTTAAGGAGTTTCTAGATGTTTTTCCAGAAGAGCTTCCAGGTATGCCGTCGGAGCGAGAGATCGAGTTCACTATCGACTTGATCCCAGGGACAGCCCCAGTGTCAGAGAGAGTCTACAGAATGGCGCAGTCAGAGCTAGAGATATTGTACAAGATGATTGAAGAACTCAGGACCAAGGAATTCATTCGTGCTAGTGGATCACCTTGGAGAGCTCCGATGCTTCTTGTGAAAAAAAGAATGGTACATCCAGGTTATGTGTAGATTACCGTACCTTGAACGCAGTGACAATCAAGAACAGATACCCTCTCCCAAGGATAGATGACTTATTTGATCAACTCAAGGGGACAGCAGTATTCTCGAAGATCGACTTGCGGTCAGGATACCATCAGATCCGACTCAGAAAGCAGGACATCCCGAAGACAGCTTTCAGATCAAGGTATGGGCATTGGGAGTTCCTTGTTATGCCATTTGGAGCAACCAATACGACGGCTGTATTCATGGACCTCATGAATCGCATCTTCATGCCTTATTTGGATCAGTTTGTGATTGTGTTTCTAGACGACATCCTGGTCTACAGCAAGAGTGAAGCGGAGCATGAGCAGCATCTCAGAGTTGTCCTCCAGATTCTCAGAGAGCACCAGTTGTATGCCAAGTTTAGCAAATGCGAGTTCTGGCTCGATCGCATTTCGTACTTGGGTCATATGATTACCAGAGGAGGGGTAGAAGTGGATCCCCAAAAGATCGTGGCCATTGAGTCGTGGCTAGTACCTAGCACAGTTGCAGAAGTTCGCAGTTTCCTTGGCCTGGCCGGCTATTACCGGCAATTTATTTCAGACTTTGCTCGGATTTCCGCGCCATTGACCCAGTTGACCCGCAAGGGTGTGCAGTTTGCTTGGACAGCAGAATGTCAGGATTCTTTTAAAAAATTGAAGCGAGCCTTGATGACGGCACCCATTCTCACGCTTCCAGATGGGACCGAAAGATTCTCAGTGTATTGTGATGCTTCAAGCAGAGGTTTAGGATGTGTTCTGATGCAGTATGGGAAGGTAATAGCTTATGCGTCACGTCAACTTCGTGATCATGAGAGGAATTACCCAACCCATGACTTGGAGTTAGCAGCAGTAGTATTTGCACTTAAGTTTTAGAGGCACTACTTGTACGAAGATAGGGTAGAGATTTTCATCGACCACAAGAGCCTGAAGTATCTGTTCACTCAAAAGGATCTTAACATGCGTCAGAGGAGGTGGCTAGAGCTACTTGTGGATTATGATGTCAACCTGCAGTATCATCCCGGGAAGGCCAACGTTGTGGTAGATGCATTGAGCAGGAGAGCCGGAGTTTATTTTCTTACGGCACAGCCAGAGTTGTTAGTAGATCTTCAGAAGATGGGTATTGAAGTTGTCCTTCCTATCAATATGGCGTTGATGGCTAGAATGCAAGTTCAGTCCAATATAGTCGAGAGGATCCGGATGGCGCAGTCAGCAGATTCCAAGCTTCAGCGGCTCAGAGCAGAGTGTGAGGCAGGACGACGGCCCGAGTTCTGTATCCATGAAGATGGTACACTTCGACATGGTAAGCGTCTTTGTGTACCCAGTGGTGATATCAGACAAGAAATCATGGCAGAGGCTCACAGTTCTCAGTATTCCATTCATTTCGGTGATACGAAGATGTACCGAGATATTCGTCAGCACTTTTGGTGGAATGGCATGAAGAGGGAGGTAGCCCGGTTTGTCTCTCGATGTTTGGTTTGCCAACAAGTTAAAGCTGAACATCAGAGGCTAGCTGGACTTCTTCATCTCTCGATGTTATGGAAGTGGGAGCATATGACCATGGATTTCGTGACTGGATTACCTAGGTCCCCGGCCGGTAGAGATGCTATCTGGGTTATTATAGACAAGCTCACGAAGGTGGCTCACTTTTTCCCGTTCAGAGTTGGTCAGTCGACGGCTCAGCTAACAGAGATGTACCTCAGGAAGATAGCTAGGTTGCATGGAGTACCAGTCACTATCACCTCGGACAGAGATTCCAGATTTATGTCGCACTTTTGGCGCAACCTGCAAGAGAGTTTGGGAACTCACCTCTAGTTCAGCTCAGCTTATTATCCGCAGACAGATGGTCAGTCAGAGCGTACCATACAAACCTTGGAAGATATGTTGAGATCTTGTACACTCGACTTCGGTGGTTCGTGGGAAGATCACCTGTACTTGGTGGAATTCTCGTACAACAACAATTTCCAAGCCAGTATCCAGATAGCACCGTTCGAGGTACTGTATGGTAGGAAGTGCCGATCCCCGCTAGCATGGGACGATGTAGGAGAGAGACAGATGCTCGGTCCGAAAATGATTGCTCAGACGGTTGAGGTGGTCAGGAGAGTCAGAGATCATCTTCGTATCGCACAAGATCGCCAACATCATTGGGCCAATTCTCATCGGTGTCCCCTTGAGTTTTCTGTCGGCGACCATATATTTCTGAGGATTTCGCCTAACCGTGGCGTCATTCATTTTAGCGTACGGGGAAAGCTTAGTCCTAGGTATATAGGGCAGTTCGATATTCTGGAGCGAGTAGGAGATGTATCCTATCGTCTCGCTCTTCCGCCGACGTTAAATGAGGTGCATGACATGTTCCATGTATCCCAACTACGACGGTATATTCCATACCCGAGCAACATCCTGGATCATTCGAAATTGGTTGTTGGTACCAACCTTTCGTATGAGGAGAGGCCCGTGTCTATATTGGACCGGAGAGATATGATACTCAAGAACAAGACTATTAAGTTAGTCCGTGTTGCTTGGGGTCATCACTCTTTGGGAGAGTCAACGTGGGAGCGTGAGGATGATATCCGATCGCGATATCCTGACCTGTTTGACTCGTAAGGTATAATGTCCTTTTTATGCCTTATGCTCTCAGTTCCTTGCTTGAATGAATGATTGCTCGATTGATTGCCTTGTTATAGCTTGCCTGTGATTAGTATAGCTTGTCCTTGCTTCTCTAGCATCTTAATTAAATTCCGAGGATGGAATTCTTTTAAGGTAGGTAGAGTTGTAATGACCATAGTTCGTATTACGTATTTTGGAATACATGTACGTATCTTGACTCGTATTGCATGTTTCCTTGCATGGTTTAATTGGGCATTTTATTGCTTGGTTCATCTTGGTTCGGTTCGGCTTGTTTGGCTTGGTTCGGTTTTGTTGTGAACCAACCCCTACCTACCACCACCATCATCATTTATTAACCCCAACCCTTTCTCTTACCTCATTTACTCATTTTCTTCCTCACCATTACTCTTCACCTACCTAAGAGAGATAGGGAGAGCTTAGGCAAGTGCATCTTGGTTCATGGAGGAACTCAACTTTTGTTGTTCCATTCTCTTCCTTACAATATCCTGAGACACTTTAGTACTTAGCACTTTTAATTTCCATGGCTAAATTCATGTAGATCTAAATTTATTTTATTTTTGGATTTCTTAGATTTTGATCTATTTAACCTTGTTATTTCCAAGTTTTGATGGTTCCATGTTGTAGAGAATTTTATTTTGCCCCATTTTGATCTATAGAAGTTCAGATTCTAACCTCGGATGATGGATTTATGGAGCTTGGAAGCATGGCCTTTGTGGTTCTTTTTCTCGGAAATTTGGAGAAGAAGAACAGTACTTGACCGCATAGATTTTTTATGCGGCGAGTTCTTTCCTCAGCCGCAGGGATTTCCCAGCCGCATAAGTCTTCCAGCCACAGGAACCAATTTTTCAGCCGCATGAACTTTTCATTTCGAGCCGCATGACTCTGATTTAACTTCCGACCGCATGAACTCTTAATCCTAGCCGCATGAGACACTCTTCCCTCCGAGCCGCATAAGATTCAGCCCTTTCCAGCTGCATAACATTGCTTGGGTTCCTGAGCCGCATGAGCTCTGATTAGTTCCTAGCCGCATGGACTTCTTTCCCTGAGCCGCATGCGCCCCCGCTCTTTTCCTGGCCGCATAAGACCCTGTCTTCCCCCAGCCGCATGGACTTCTGATCCTGAGCCGCATAAGACCCGATGTCTTGGCCGTATGAATCCAGTCCCTCCGAGCCGCATGTACCCTTAAACCCCGACCGCATGAATCCGAGCCGCATGAGCCTGCTGATTTTGGCCGCATGAACTCATTTTTCTGAGCCGCATGACTCCTCCCCTAGCCTTGACCCTTTACTATTTTAATTGTTATATGTATTATGATCCTCTGTGTAACTTGGATCCCTTGATAGAATGCTTATACTATGTTATCTTGCACATGTACCATGAACATGATAGTGACCCATAGTGGTGCACTCTTGACAAGTAACATGTCATGATAGTGGCCCGCTGTGGCACACTCTTGACAAGTAAACCTGACATGATATACCTTGATATGCTGTTACGACGGCTAACATGACATGGCAAGTATGAATGACCTGGACACCGTGGACGATTGTGCTTGTACAAATGAACCAGTCTTGTCTTGCATCATGTCTAGGACAGGGACCTCTGAGTACCACGGTCAGGGGTACCTACTGAATTCAACTAAGGCTAATAACTAGAATAATCCAGTAGTCATGAAGAGATTTTGCAGCTACAGGCAATCCCGTTATCTGGGCGCTCAAGTGGACTTGTAGCCTGCCGACGAGTATGGCATATTTCCAGCACACTGCCATGTATTGCACCCTCCATGAATAAGATATTCGACCTGGATAACCTGGATGGTATGCAGGGCTTGTGGCTGTGGAATAATCTTACTGCATTTTGCTAGTAACTAGGCCTGTGATAACCCTAGTTAGTTAAAGTATCAAGCCGTACTCATTGCTTGGCCGTGATTGATTGGATGGGATCTAGTATAGCTTCGTCTTATCCTGATCCTGTACAAGATTGTGACATGACATGATTATTTATGCTTGCCTTAACAATAATGATCAGGGGGCCAGTTCTGTTCAGGTGAAGGGTTACAACCCCGGTCCTTATTTGGTTTAAGGGTTGTAACCTGGTTCCCGAAACAGTTCTGTGTCCTCTCTTCGTTTATTGTCTTATTGCACCCCATGTCATGCTCGTTATGTTTTACCTTACTTCAATAGCATGATTATTTATGCTTGTCTTAACAATAATGATCAGGGGTCAAGTTCTGTTCAGGCGAAGGGTTACAACCCCGATCCTTGTTTGGTTTAAGGGTTGTAACCTGGCTCCCGGAGCAGTTCTGTGTCCTCTCTTTATTTATTGTCTTATTATCCAACAAGTATTTGAGATGGGTTTCCATTCAAGTAAAGGGTTGCAACCCCGGTCCTTGTTTGGTTTAAGGGTTGCAATCTGGCTGCTTGAATGGTTTCCTCGTACTCAATTTATTATTGTTATTTCTGATGTTATCAGTATCTTTATAATTATCTTTAATATTCATTTATGATATGCTGGTTTAGTTTCTAAGTGAAGTCTCCTTTGTGGTACTTGCTCTTTCTGGGGTCTGACCCAGCTGGTTTTGTATGGCCAGATATCGGAGCAGCTCCAGAGGATCTACCTACTTTCCAGCCAGATGGTGACCACAAGGCGTAACCCTGGCAATGGGTGGGTTTCTTTTGTTCTCTCACTCTATTGTAAAAATATTCTTTTGAGGCGTTTAGCCGACGAGCACGTGTTAGCTCGATTGCACCTCTATTTACTGTCTGCCTACGGGCTGTAACATGATTAACAAATGCTAGGGTTGATCATGTATGACTGAAACTGTTGCTAGTCTTGACATTTTGTACGACTAGTTTTATGATCATCCAAATATGTAATGTATGGGACGCCTTACTATTGTATATTTGGTGCTTTGAGATCTTGTAACTGTTATTACTTGCTTGAGAATGAGACAATAGGCTTGTTCATGACCATAGGAGACTGATGGCTTGTAGTTAAACCCTCATGTATCTAGACAGCCGTGACCGTATAATGAGATGGATCTCATTTTATTGTACGTAGTTGGCTATGTATGCCCCCGCTCTCTAGTATTCTAGTTCTGGGGCATTACAGGCGCAGCGAAGACTATTCTTGGGATGGAGATAAGTCGAGAGAGAGAGAGTCAAAGCTGCTACATTTGTCCCAAAAGAAGTACATTTACCGGGTACTTCAGCGTTTCGGTATGGACGGGTCAAAGAAAGTGAGTTACCCCCTTGCGGCCCACTTTAAGTTCACTGAGGAGCATTGTCCATCTACCGAGGACGAAAAAGAAGATATGGAGCGGGTTCCATATGCCTCAGCTGTGGGGAGCCTTATGTATGCTATGGTGTGTACGAGGCCAGACATCGCTCATGCAGTTGGCACAGTTAGCAGGTATCTTTCAAATCCTGGAAGGATACATTGGAGTACGGCCAAGTGGATTCTACGATACCTTCAGGACACTGCCGATTGAGGACTTTCTTTTGGTGGTGACGAGCCGAAGCTGGTTGGGTATACCGACGTTGATATGGTTGGAGACGTAGACATGAGGCGACCGACTTCGGGCTATGTGATGATGTTTGTCGGAGGAGCGGTATCGTTGCAGTCGCGATTGCAGAAGTGTGTTGCCTTGTCGACGACGGAGACGGAGTACATTGCGGCAACGAAGGCTTACAAGGAGCTGCTGTGGATGAAGAAGCTGTTGCAGGAAATGGGGCTGAAGCAAGAGCAGTATACTTTGCTTTGCGACAGTCAGAGTGTCATTCTCCTTGTGAAGAACCAGACATTTCATAGTCGGTCCAACCACACAGAGACTCGGTATCATTGGATACGGGATGTGGTTGAGAAGAAGGACGCGACACTTGAGAAGGTGACAATGGAGCGGACATACTCACGAAGGTTCTACCGAGGGGGAAGTTTGAGTACTGCAGGCAGATCATCGGGATGACGACCTCCTCCACCTAGTTGTGAAGGGGGAGATTTGTTGGAGTGGGTGGGATTCCCAACCTATGTGGAGAAGACCCCGGAGTGCGACGAGCGCCGTCTGTGTGTCAGAGAAGCTCGGAGAGGTGACGAGGCCAGTCAGAGAAGACGAAGAAGCTCGGGAGCAGTCGGAAGGAGCTGCTGGAAGGGGGGGGGGGGCAGAGTTCGGGCCGAACTCTGCCCCAGGCAGAGTTCTGGCCGAACTCTGCCGAACTGTTCTGGAGTCAGAACACAGAGTTTTGGCCGAACTCTGTGTTGTCGGGGCTGAAGTGATTTTCAGGGTGATTCTCACCGTTGGATCGTATCCTACGGTCCAGGTTTTGTTGCGGGATTAGGGTATTTTCATTTGGTGTTTCCTAACCCTAATCTCAAACACAACACAATATTGAAGAACAAGAGAGAGAAAAGAGGCAAGAGTGCTATTGCAACTTTGGGAGAGAAGAAGGAGGATTGAAGGCCATTTTCGAAGGAGGATCGTGTTCGGGTAATATCTACTCGTCGTCTTTGTTTTTCGTAGCCTTATAATCATTATTCTTGCTTCTAAGTGTTGTGGGGAACCAATTTGGATCGGGAGAAGTTTGTAGAGGATGTACTCCTTTATTTCATTAGTGAAGGCTTCTCAGGGTTGGACTCCGATCGTTCCGTGGTTTTTTCCGTAAGGATTTTCTACGTCAAAAATTTTCTGTGTCTACGTGGTTTATTTTTGGTGTTTTGGTTCGTGTGTTATATTGCTCGATTCTCTCGCAGGTACTCTTTAGTTTGGATAAAGGTTTTCGCATTTTTTTTTTCCAATAGTGTACACAAACTGAGTATGCATGAGATGGCACAAATTGTTATGTGGTATATGGCAGCCCTGGGAGGAAATATCATATTTGAGTCGGATCAAATTATGGTGCTCGAGCTAACTAACGCTGGAGGTTTGTGCCTGGTTTTGGGGCCGTGTATGGTACAACAACAGGGTACATAGAAGGCACTTATGGCAGCATGTGATTCGGGGCAGTATTATAGCGGGGGATTCTCTTCCTGTGTTACGGCCAGAGAAATTTAATGTTGTGATGTTCAACCATGAGAGATGGGAGGTAGGAAAATCCTAGGGCCTATACTCGAGGAGTTTCAGAATTGCATCGTGGGAGTTGGCCTTAGTTGCTTAGCGAACAAGTGGCATGTTTGGACCTGATTTAACATATCATTAGTCTATCTTATATCATGTCAGTTGGGCACGAAAATCGGGAATCAAATGTGGTTCGATTCCTTCCCTATAGCATATATGGAGGGGCTCCCTGCTAAGAATAGTGTTGTAACATCCGAGTCCTAAAATATGTATGACTAGGAGTATGTAAACACGCTAGATACGTATCTAGCGGACCCCAACCCAACTAAGATACGTATGTAGAAGTTCCTACTTCAAGGTGGTAGATGGGCCGGTCGGACTGGTTTTTCGGCCGGGCCCGACATGGTCAAAGCTGGTCTGGCCGCCCCGAGCCCGATTAACGACCCGGGCCGGCTCGACCTGAGTCCTCCGTAGGTCCGAGCTGGGTTGGATTTTTTGAGCCGGAAGCCCGTAACAGCCCGGCCCAGTTTACATCTTTGGGACCGATCCGGTTAAACACGGTAAAATCGATCGGACCGTCACGGTCAATGGCCCGGTCCAGGACCTGTCTGGACCTTTTTTTTTTTTTCTTGTGAGCGCTTGGGGGATGACCGAAGTGCCCTCATTTTGGGGGGTACTTTTTTTTTATACCATTTTTAGTGTATTTTAGTCAATTTGCTGAAAATGATTAAAAAAAAAAAAAATACCCTTATAACAACTATATTTTAAGGATATTAGGGGCAATTTTGCACCAAAAAATTTCTATAAATAGGTCATAAATCTTAAAAACTAATCACACCAAATTTTTTTCTCTATTATAATATTTATAAGCAA
Source organism: Iris pallida (assembly GCA_029216955.1). NCBI lineage: Eukaryota > Viridiplantae > Streptophyta > Magnoliopsida > Asparagales > Iridaceae > Iris > Iris pallida. The sequence goes on from JANAVB010005798.1 coordinate 9,591,966, forward strand.
TCCAGTGTGAAGAGGCTATTTAAAATCATGGACAATTATTAACAACTACAGAAGCCATAAAATCAACAACCGCAACCCTCACCGCAACAAGAGTATGACTATGAATCCAAAATTTGGCATCATTTTAGCGGAGTTTACAATGAGCGAGAAAGTGGCAATACAGAAAGAAGATACTCGATTAGAGTTCTTGTTGAATACTTGCATTGTAGGAAACGAATCAAATGAGACCATAACTCTAGTACAAGAAAGCTACGTAGGCATCTGAGTATGGATATCTAGTAATCTTCTATTTATTTAAAAAATATATCATTTTTAATATATTTTACTATTGTTAGATAATTGCTACTTATGTATTAGTTATATTTGTATGAGACTACGAGTCATTAATAAAAATCAGCCATCTTTAATTCTTTTTTCAACTTTATGTTTGTAATTTTTTTAGAATTTTTTTATTATGGACGACAAACGACGAAGAAAAAAGGACACACAAAATTATGTTTGTATTTTCTTTTCCAATTTTTCTTTCTCATTTTTTTTTATTTTTTTTCGAAAAATCAGGCCAGCCCGGGCCCAACCCTGAACTGGCCTGGTCCAGGCCTTGTTCCGCCTGGCCTGCCTAGAACGGGTCATGGGTCTGTACTGGATTTTATTTTTTTCTTCCCGAGCTGGGCCGACCCGGCCTACTTCTCCTTCCGAGTTGGACCTGACCCGCCGAGTACTCGGTCAAATTCGGTTGACTCGGGCCGAGGGCCTGCACGGACCGGCCCATCTAACATCTTGATTCCTACATGAAAAACTCTCGCAACTATTCGTTGAGGCCCAAGCTCTTATACTAGAATTTGTTATATGTTCTGGCCACAAGAGGCCTAAACTGATACCAAGATTTATTTTATGTTTTGCCCATACGAGTTTGACTAAATGACATATATACTATTATGATGCGGCTTGGAAATGGCTCAAAAATCCGTTCAATTCTTATGTATATCATCCACTGTTTATTAAAAAATGATTACAACAAGAAAGCTAACTTTCTCTTTACTTTCGTACAAATATATGTTTAAAAACTAAATTTAAAATTGTTTAACAATTCAAGAAAAATATTTAAATTGTTTAACAAATCTTAATTTAGATATATATAAATATTTAAACTATTTTCAATGATATCGTAAAAATATTTATTTTACATGTAAGAGCATCTACAGTGGAGATACTCCAAACACATACTCCAAATTATTAGAAATTGTGTAAATTATTAGTTTTGGAGTGCCTCCTTGATATTGGCACTCAATTGGTACACTCTAAACAAGTACTCCAAATTAACCACTTCTTTTTGTCTCCTTTTTTTCCTATATTTTTCTTTTTTGTTTCGTAAAAATTTTCTATCTTTCTTTTCTCCTTATTTTATTCCTTATTTGGTACCGATTAATTTTTGTGGACCGAAAAATTAATGTAGCTGAACTAGGACACGTTTCAAATATGGAGTGTCTCTTAGCTTTCTAACAATTTTCAAATATGTACAAGTGTCAACTACAGCCTTCAAGTGGTACAAAATTTGTCCAAAGTCAAAATGTAGCATTTGAAATCTCTGCCACTGCGTAAATTTACTTGTACTGATTAATGAGTCCACATCGGATCTAGTCCAAAATTTTCCAATTTTTGTGGTTTAATAATAGCTAAAAAATACTGGTAATAAGAAGATACAAAAAGATACAAAAAAAACTTTATACTATATATAAATAAAATCTCATGATTTAAATTAAATGATTGTTGTTGCTGATAATAAACGTTGTTAAACAATCCAATTATGGAAATATAAGGAGATATAACAAGTAAACAAATTCAGTCAAAGATTTCAAAAAAAAATCAAGTGATTCCAATTTGCTATGCCATGTGTGGAAGTTTTCTGTCAATTAGAAGAGATCCCATATGGGGAATTTGATTATTATCTGTTTCTTTTTGAAGAGACTGGTAAGTTCTATTATTTGGTTGATGAATGTGGTTGCGATGGATTGTACCCTGCCGAGTTGATTCCAAGGAGTTGTAGAATCAAGACGACGATGATTGCCTCTGGGGGACAAATCCTACGGCCACTGGGGACGCTTAGAGGCGTCTGTTGGGACACAGCGAAAATAAATCCAAGAAATTAGAGAACATCTTAGAGAAAATTTACAAGTACAAAGACAATAATTTACGTGGTTCGGCCATGATGTCTACTTCCACAGACGAGGATGATTCTGTTTCACTATAAAGAAGAAAAGGAATTATAATGACTTTCTCAACACTTCTCTCCTTACTCTCAAAAACTCTCTATCGCAAAGTCAAAAAAATCTCTCAAACTTTTGTGTTGAATTTATTCAACAACTTTAGCTCTCTTGTGTTAAACTTATTCAACAACTTTTATTGGACACAATGAGATATTCTTGTGTTGAACTTATTCAACAAATTACATTGAGCACTCTTGAGATGTTTTGTGGAGAACCTTTAGTCCCCTTTATATACCATCATAAATATTTATATATGGAAATGCAATCCTACGTAAGTTTATATACTGGAAATCCAATCCTAGTAGACTTACATATATTAGAAATCCATTCCCATGTAGGCTTATATATTGAAAATCCAATCCTATGTAGACTTATATATATATATATATATATATATATATATATATATATATATATATATATATATATATATATATATATAAGTCTACATAAAAATATATATATATATATATATAAGTCTATATATATATATATATATTTTTATGTAGACTTATATATATATATATATATATATATATATATATATATATATATATATATAAAATATATATATATATATATATATATATATATATATATATGGACACATTCTTTTATATCTCCACCTTAGCAAGGTTCTGCTACAAAATCGAGCCGACACAATTCTCCACCGCATAGCTTCACCAAATCAACCACTCGTCAATTCCGTCCCTAAGGGTTATCAAGCAAAACTTCTCCACTGGCTCTATAGAAGCTTTCTTCTTCTTGTACACTCGCTTGTATCCTATACCTCGCTTGCTTTTAGAAAATGGAACCAAATTCCATGTACAGTTCTTGTGGAGAGACCCAATCTCTTCCTGCATGGCCATTATCCACTTCTTGCTGCTAGTATCTTTGACAGCCTGTCTGAAGGTGATATGCTCGTCATCCTCTACTAGTAGTTCATATGCCACCACATTTAACTGTCCATAGTGCTTTATCGGTTCATCAAATCTATACATGTGCACTAGCTTAACCAATCTCCTTGGCCTAGCGGTAGCCAAGGAATCCTGCTACTGGTGCTACTCTTCTTTTGGTTGTTGTTCTTATGGGGCTTGATGAATATCGTCAGAAACCTCCACCTCATTTGGTGCATTCTCAGACGACTCAATCTCAATAGTTTGAGTTTTGTTAGATACACCACCATCCTGATCAGACTCACTCTTCTTGCTTGAAGCACTACTAAAATATGCTTAATTGGCGACGTAAATATAGCGATGTTACAAAAACGTCGCTAAATTGTGTACATTAGCGACGTATATATGAAACGTCGGTAACCGTCGCTACTAGCAACGCAAATAGCAACGTGACAACGACGTATACTAGTTACGTGAGCTAGTCGTCGCGAAACATCGCTACAACGTCGCTAATTGTGACTGATTTAGCAACGGTAATAATAACGTCGCTAAATTTCTAACTAAATTAAATTCCCCTCGATTCATTTTCCCCATCCATTTTACTCTCTCACTCTCTTCCTCCGGCGCTCTCGCTCTCACTCTCTCCGGCGACTCTCCTCTGGTACGTGACTCCCTCTCTCTCTCTCTATTTGTTGTTGGTGGTTGGGGGGGTGCTGGTGGCTCGGGGTGAGGGGCAGGGGGGTACGAGTGATTGGGGGTGAGGAATGGTTGGGGGGTGGCTGGGGGGGTGGGGCAGGGGGGTGAGGGCGGCTGGGGGTGAGGATGGGGGGCTGGGTGAAGGGGAGGGTTAGGGTTCGGGTTAGGGGGGTGAGGGGCGGGGGGGGGGGGCTCGGGAGGGGGGGGGGCTCGGGAGGGGAGGGGGGATAGTGGGGGAGGGGTTGGGGATAGGGTTCGGGTTAGGGTTAGGGATGGTGTAGGGGTTGGGGGGACTGGGGAGGGGAGGGGGGGCTGGTGGGGGAGGGGTTAGGGATAGGGTTCGGGTTAGGGTTAGGGGTGGTGTAGGGAGGGGATGAGGGAGGGGTGCGGGCGGGCTGGGTCAGGGGCACCGATAATGCCAAAAAAACTGATAATTTAGTAATAGTTATTTGTTTTCCGACACCGAAAAATGTGATACTCCGATTCGAAACCACGTACCGATAGTACCGATATTTGTAACACATAGTTTTGTTGGTTGGTTAATTTATAACACGATAGTGCCGATATTTGTAACACGTACCGATAGTGCCGATATTTGTAGCACGTAGTTTCCTTGATCCCGATACTCATAGGAATGGTCCCGAGTCACGGCCGTAGTATGTAGTATATTCGTTTTAGTTTGTAGTATATTCGTTTTAGTTTTGAAGTTTATTCGTTTAGTATGTAGTATGTAGTAGGAATGGTCCCGACTCATAGGAATGGTCCCGAGTCACGGCCGTAGTATGTAGTATGTAGTATATTCGTTTTAGTTTTGAAGTTTATTCATATTTGCAGATATCTAGAAATGGCTATATCCATATATCTGCTAGACCGTTCGTGGATGTACAACCGCATTCGAGATGACAGTTGCGGTGTGCGAGATGAATACATCGCCGGAGTAGAACAATTCCTCCAATTCGCGAAGGCGTTTCCTCAATCCATGGACGGCATGGACATTAAGTGTCCGTGTGCAAAATGTCGAAACATGAAGTTTCAACCAGAATTGGATGTGACGTATCATTTATACACAAAGGGTTTCCTTCCGAATTACTACCAATGGACCGCACACGGAGAGCTTGTACCTTTAGCATTCCAAGCGGAGCCTTATGTGGAGCCTTTTGTGGAGCCTTATATGAATGTCCACAACCGAACTGGTGTCGACAACGAGTATGTGAACATGGTCTTCGACGCTGCGGGGCCTAGTTTCGATCCATACAATCGTGACGCAGCTGAGGAGGCACCGAATGCCGATGCCGCGAAGTTCATGGAGTTGCTGGAGAATGCAAGGACTCCTTTATACCCTGGCTGTGAGGACCATTAACCGTTAGAGATGATCACTCGGCTCTTGAGCATAAAGTCTGACTTTAACATGTCCCAAGATTGCTACAATAGAGTGCTCGAGTTGATTACCGATATCTTGCCGGAGGGTGCCAAGTTACCGAAAGACTTCTATTGCTCTAAGAGGATGGTGAGATCTCTCTGGATGGGATACGACAAGATCGATTGCTGTCAGAACGGATACATGCTTTACTACAAAGATCACAAGGATGCAGAAGTGTGCGGATTCTGTGGTGCTGATCGCTACAAGCCAACTGCTGCAAGCAAGTCTAGAAGACCGACTGTTTCAATGCACTTCTTGCCGTTGACGTCGCGGTTGCAGAGATTGTTCATGGTGAAAGAGACTGCTGAAAATATGATTTGGCACAAGCGACAACAGACCGAAGGAGTGTTGGATCACCCATCTGATGGAGAAGCGTGGAAGCACTTCAATCGAGCATATCCTAACTTCGCTTCTGATGCACGTAATGTAAGGTTGGGGCTCTGCTCTGATGGTTTCACTCCATTTGGTCTTTCAGGCTCCCAATATTCATGCTGGCCGGTAATCCTCACTCCGTACAACCTACCGCCTTGGATGTACATGAAGACACATTACATGTTCTTAACTATTATCATCCCGGTCCGAACAACCCGAAGAGGAACATCGACGTGTACTTACAGCCGTTGATAGATGAGCTGAAGCAGCTATGGGAAACAGGGACGTATACGTATGATGCTTCGAAAAAACAAAATTTTTAGATGCAGGCAGCACTAATGTGGACAATCAACGACTTTCTGGCTTATGAAATGTTATCTGGATGGAGCACTCATGGTCGGCTTTCATGTCCGTATTGCATGGACCGCACTAAGGCTTTTCGTTTGAGACACGGAGAAAAGCCATGCTTCTTTGATTGTCACCGGCAGTTTTTGTCGAAAGACCATCCGTACCGTAGGAACAGAACTGCATTTCGTACCAGAGCTATGGAGAAGGGCGATCCACCGCCAATGTGGTCCGGAGAGGACACATGGGAGCAAATAAAAGAAATCCCAAGTGCTATTAAAGATCCTACAATGAGCAGCCGTTGCGAGGGATTTGGCGAAGATCATAACTGGACCAAAAGGAGTATATTCTGGGATCTGCCATATTGGAGCACAAATCTGATTAGACATAACCTTGACGTCATACATATCGAGAAGAACATGTTTGATAACATAATTAATACTGTAATGGACGTCAAGGAAAAGACAAAAGACAATCAGAAGGCTAGATTGGACTTAGCCGAAATATGCAGACGCCCTACATTGCACATGATAGACAACGGAAAGGGAAAGCTTTTGCGGCCTAAGGCAATCTACTTGCTGGACAAGGAGGACAAAGTGAGACTTTGTAGATGGATCCAGGACTTGAAATTTCCGGACGGATACGTATCCAATCTAAGAAGATGTGTCGACATAAAGGAGTGTAAACCGACCGGAATGAAGAGCCACGATTGCTACGTATTCATGTAGAGGTTAATTCCTGTTACATTTCGAGAATTATTACCGCCGGTAGTCTGGGATCCATTAACAGAGCTTAGCATATTCTTCAGAGATCTTTGTTCTTGCAAGTTGCTCGTCGACCGTTTAGAGAAGCAAGAGAAGGACATTGTGGTAACACTTTGCAAACTTGAGAGAGTTTTTCCTTCTGCATTCTTCGACTCAATGGAGCATTTGCCGATTTATCTTATCCATGAGGCACTTGTTTCTAGACCTGTCGGTTATCGTTGGATGTACCCGTTCGAGCGACAGTTGAACCACCTCAGGAGAAAGGTGAAAAATAAGGCACGGATGGAGGGTTCTATTTGTGAAGCATATGTCCTTGAGGAGATTTCAAACTTCTGTTCCATGTATTTTCAGTCTTATATTGCTACAAACAGAACAAGGACTCCCAGAAATGATGACGGCTATGAAGTTGGTATTGAGGCAAAGCTGAAAGTATTTACTGCCTACGGAAAACCATCTGGTAAAATGAAAAAAATATCTAAATGACGACGAGGTTAGCGCTGCAATGTTATATGTATTGCTCAACTGCGACGAGGAAGAAGTGGACAAGCTAGAGGGGTAAGTAAAATTATTTCGCGTGCTTTGTTGCTTCTGAATATAACTAATATACCTATGCTTCATTGCATTCCAGCATGTTTAAGGATGAGGTAACGTCCAACAATCCGTACGCAACCGAGGAGGAAGTAGAACGACAAATGAGACTTCATTTTCCTTTTTGGTTGAGAGCATATGTACGGACGTAGTCATAATTTACTTTTTTTGTACATTTATACTTGTACATAATAATTAAGTTAGCATCATTTCTATGGTATTTAGGTTGATCGTCCGGAGGCAATCCTTGAGAATGAGTATATTAAAACTCTAGCCAAGGGGCCAATTTATCAAGTGAAGACCTGGCCAAGTTACTGCGTAAATGGTTTCAGGTTCAAGTCAACAAATGCTCGAATAAGAGATGACTTCTTGGATTTGGATTCTACGAAGAATAGCTGTTTGTGCATAAAATCTTCAAACTACAAAGACGTCGACCCAGGCAATGACTTCTTTGGCGTCTTACGGGAGATTGTGGAACTGACATACAATTATGCTATAGAACCTTGTAAGATCGTCTTGTTTAGATGTGACTGGTTCGATCCGATCCAGGGTCGAGGTTGGAGAGTTGACAAATATGGTCTTGTTGACATAAATTATCGTCGTCGATATTAAACTTATGAGCCGTTTGTTCTAGCAAGCCAGGCTCAACTAGTTTACTTTACCAGCTATCCAAAACGAGGAGCCGGGAGATCAGATTGGTGGGCAGTCTGTAAGACTAAAGCTCGGAATACCTTCGATGTCGGCGAGATAGCTTATCAGGAAGACGAACTACCTCTTATTACAAATATTATCGATGTGGACTCAACGGAAGTTCCTCATGACATGTTTCATCAATTGGAAGAGGTAGAAGTATCAGAAGAGGAAGAGGAAGTTGATAGAAGTGAAGAGGAAGAGGAATCGGAATAAAATGAATTTTCAGAAGAGGATTGAATATGTTTAATTTTCAGATGTAGTATGGTTTACTTTTGTTTTTTTTCGGATGTAGTATGGTTTACTTTTGTTTTAGCGACGTTAATAAGCGACATTTTCAGATGTAGTATGGTTTACTTTTGTTTTTTCAGATATAATATAGTTTACTTAGCGACGTTCCCTGGCTGTAGTATGGTATACTTTTGTTTTTTAAGATGTAGTATGGTATACTTCTGTATTTTTTCAGATATGGCTCGACGTGGATCATTTGGTTCCGGTGCTGGTGGGAGTCGACGACCCCGACCGTCTCCATCTACCACTCCTACTGACTCCTCATCCCCCCGCACTCCAGTATACACTAGCGGTCTAGTCGCCGGCAGTGCCTCCATAGCCGGCTCTAGCAGTTCGAGGCTAGGGCCTTCTTCTTCTACGCAGCCAGTACCGTCGAGTATTCCAGAGGTCGACCCCACTATTGAGGAGCAGGCCGAGGCTGAGGCCTACGTCGAGGTCGAGGGCGATGGCGAGGCCCACGCCGACGGCGAGGGCGAGGCCGAGACCGAGGGGCAGGCTGCGGACAGGGGCAGGGATAGGGGCAGGGGCATAGTGCAGCTCCCATTTGAGACAGATCCTCCGTGTCGCCCGGAGGGGGATCTGAGGTTGGAGATTTGGGCCTGTACTCGGACCAGGCGGTAAGTAAAATTGTTGCATTTAATTTGTTTAAATTTATTATAAACATGTTTAATAAATTTTTATTTCCATTTTACAGGTATTATCCCTCCTCCGTACACCGGTCGCTGGGTACATTCCTGCGACAGAACTACGGGGGACCCTGGATCAACTGGAGGGATGTCCCGGCCGACAGGAAGGCCTTCTGGTTTGAGCACTTTTCGGTACGTAAAAGTTTATTTTCTTTTAGTATTTAGTATGTTATGTTATAACTTATGTACTTCTATGATTTTTTCAGCGGACTTACTTCTTCCCTCCCCACCGCACCGTTGCTGTCGAGGCTATATTTTCCAGCATCGCCAGCAAGCTCATTAGGGACGCGATCATCGACCAAAAGGATCGCGACCGCCGGGGAGAGCCTATTCAGGGTTGGATCTCTGCCGCCGACTGGGCGGTAATGAAGAGGAGATTCGAGGAGGAAGCCTACAAGGAGAAGTCTGCGAAGTCTAAAAGAGCGCGACAGGCGGTGTCACAGTGGTGTGGTGGATCAAGGTCCATCATGGATTTCTTCACCCATATGGTACGTATCTTGCCGTATACCCATAATTAATACTTTATAGTAATATATTTCTTTCAACTTAACTGACAAATCATATAATAATTTCGTAACAGGTTGAATCGGGAGAAGACCTGAATATGGTGACCTTGTTCCTCGCCACGCACATGAAGGGGGAGCGCTTCGTTGACAACAAGGCCCGGGACACCTACGTAAGTTTTACTTAATGCTAGTTCATTAATATTAATTTTTAGTTACGTAAAAATTTTATATAGATGTTATTTCTAGGCCGAGTTTTACAAGTTTTACTTAATCCTAGTGCATTAGTATTAATTTTTAGCGACCACGTGATAATTCATATAGATGTTATTTCTAGGCCGAGTTTTTGAGGCTTAGGAACGCCGTGCCGACACGGTCAGAGAAGGCTGGTGCTAGCACTTCCCAGCAGCCCCCGGCCGCCGCAGCTCAGTCAGATGACGAGCTGTGGATGAGGGCCGTTGGTGGCATGCATAGGGGTACGTACTATGGTACGGGCTCCTATGGTGCCTTCATTGCGTCATAGGCCTCTGCGACCGCCACTAGTGTGTCCGACCCCGCACATACTGAGGAGTCACTCCGTCAGCAGCAGAGTGACGTCCTTGCGCAGATCGCAGCTCTGCGTGACGAGATGCTGCAGAGGATGGGGGCGCCGCATACAGATAATTTTGCGCTCATCTCACGCTTTGAGAGGCTGGAGGAGACTACGAAGGCGCTGCAACAGATGACCCGTGCTACGTAGGATGCTACGCAGCGGTTGGTCGAGCAGATACAGCATTTCCAGGAGATGGCAGCGGAGCGACCGTCTGTTGGTACACCGGGAGCATCGTCTACATCCGACGGTGCACGGGAGGACATGTCGCTAAAAGCGTCACTAAATGCTGACGTGGCAACACCTGTAACCATAATCTGTTGTCAGCTCGTCGTCGCCAAAACGTCGCAATAGTGTCGCTAAATGGCGACCACACGATAACGTCGCCTTATACGTCGCTAATTAGCGTCAACGATCAAACGTCGCAAATAACGTCGCTAATTAACGACGTTAATAACGTCGCCAAACAATGTCGCCCTAGCGACGTTTTCTCGTTTAGCGACACATTTTTTCCGTAGTTTCCAAAACGTCACCCAAAACGTCACTAAATTCACTTAGCGACGCTTTCATCGAGTTTAGCGACGTTTTGTAACGTCGCTAATCTGACAAATTTTTGTAGTGAAGCCAACATTGAAGACTCATCGAATGTGACATCCCTGTTGATTAAGAACTTCTTATTCTCCAAGCAGTACAAACGGTATCCCAACACTCTTTGTGCATATCCTAAGAAGATGGCTTGCTTAGCTTTCAGATCCAACTTACCCTCATTGACATGATAGTAAGCTTTGCATCCAAATACGCACAAAGTATTGTAATCTGCTGGTTTGTCGATCATCACCTTATATGGAGTCTCACAGTCTATAGTCGGAGTTGGTGATCTACTAATCAAGTACCGCATCATGTGTATAGCATCCGCCTACCATTCCTTGCCTAAACCGGTATTGAAGAGCATACATCTTGCTTTCTTATGCAAGGTTCGGTTCATCGTCTCTCCTAACTCATTCTGCTGTGGCGTGTTCCTGACAGTCCAATGTCGAATGATACTTTCTTGAGCACAGAAATCTTTGAAAGGTCCATAGGTATATCAGTACCATTATCAGACCTTATCATCTTTACCATTTTGCCTGTTCTGTTCTCTACGGTCGTACTATTTCAACTTTTCGAACACTTGATCATTAGTTTTGATGAAATATAATCAAACATAATGTTTATAATCATCAATAAAAGTGACGTAGTACCTTGCTCCATTCTTGGAAGGAATCTTGCTAGGTCCTCATGCATCTGTATGCACATAGTCAAGAATACCTCTTGTCTTCTGCTTGCTTGTACTGAAGGTCATCCTGTGTTGCTTGCCATAAACACAATGCTCACAGAAATCTATACTTGGCTTCTTTAAGTTCTTCAGTAACCCGCATACATAGTAAGGACAAAATGTTCTCACACATATGCCCAAGCCGCATATGCTAAAGATGCGAGCTATCAGACGAATCAGATATACTAACTGCTAAAGACCGAGTCACAGTTCTTCTGAATAAGATATAAAGGTTATCATGTCGGTGCTTTCATTGCCACCAAAGAACCACAAACAACTCGCAAGACTCCACCTTCGGCAACGAACTTGTTGCCATTCGAGTCAAGCGTACCAAGAGAAATAAGATTTTTCTTGTGGTTGGGAACATGTCTGACATCAATCAAAGACCGCACAAATTCATCATACATCTTCACTTTGATAGACCCAATTCCAATAGCTCAACATGCATTGTTCTTGTCCATCAACACAGAACCACCATTTGTCATCTTATAGAAAGAGAACCACTCCCTCTTGGACACATATGGTACGAGCATCCAGAATCGGGAATCCAACGATCACTCATGTTGTCATGTGCCACCGAAAAATAGACCCCGTCATTTTTGGTTTCTGAAGCACAGTTTGCTTCATCACCTTTTCTCTATGTCTTATTCTCCTTTTTCTTGTTCCTCTTCTTTGGATGAGGATACTTATTTACATAATGTCCTTTCTCGTTACAGTTTAAGAACTTCACCTTCTCAATAGGTGTCTTGGACTTAGATCTTGACCTTCTGCTATAAGATGCTCTATTATTTGTCATTCCTCTTGACGTCAAACCTTGGGCTTGGTTTCTATCGTTTTTGCCATTAGAAGCCAACCTTCGTACCTTATTAGACAATAAGGCACTCATAGCCTCTTCTACGAAAATTGAGTCCTTTTCGTTTAGTAATATTTAAATAAGATTCTCATAAGAATCGGGCAAAGAAAATAATAGGATTAGCACCAAACGATCATCATCTTCGTGTATGTCAACATCCTCCAAGTCAGAAATAATTCGATTAAATTTTGAAATATGATCCCGAATTACGTACCTTCCTCCATCACTAGTCTGTAGTCGATTGGTGAGAGTCTTCGTCATGTAGAGTGATTCCAACTTCAACCAGAGCCCAGTGGCAGTGGTTTCATGTTTCATAGAGCACACGACATCCCTTTCCAAAAACAGACGAATAGCAGCACATGCTTCGAGATCTATGTCATCCCAATCATCATCGATCATGTTAGCGGGCTTCTTGGATTTTTTCGTAAAGCCTTCTGAAGCTTTGGAGATATGAAAATGTCATTCATCTGGCATTTCCAAAACCCAAAACCATTCTTCCCATTTGACTTATAAATTTCATACTTTTCGATCCAGCTTGACGGAGCCATATCAAAAATCTACCCAACTAACTTCATCTAAGAACTTTGTTGGATACCTTGCTAGACTCCCAAAGCTCTGATACCAATTTGTTAGGGCACAACATAAATAAACCCAAGAATCAGAGAATACCTGAGAGAAAATTCACAACCACAAAGATAATGATTTATGTGGTTCGACCAAGATGCCTACTTCCATGGAAGAGGGTGATTCAGTTCTACTATAAAGAAGAAAAGGAATTACAATGACTCTCTTAACACTTCTCTCCTTGCTCTCAAAACTCTCTATCACAAAGATAAAGAAAAAAATTCTTTCAAACTTTTGTGTTGAATTTATTCAACAACTTTAGCTCTCTTGTGTAGCTTATTCAACAACTTTAGCTCCCTTGTATTGAACTTATTCAACAAGTTTTATTGAGCACAATGAGATATTCTTGTTGAACTTATTCAACAAATTACATTGAGCACTCTTGAGATGTTTTATGGAGAACCTTTAGACCCGTTTGTATACCATTATATATGGAAATCCAATCCTATTAGGCTTATATATTGGAAATCCAATCTTATGTAGACTTACATATATTAGAAATTCAATCCCATGTAGGCTTATAAATTGGAAATCCAATCATATGTAGACTTACTGTAACACCCTGTTTTCTGAAATTAGGGATTTTTGAAAAATTATTATTTTTATTATTTAATAATGGTGATTAGGGCATGATATGATTTATGTGATTTCTAGTGTGCTTAGAACCATTTTCTAAAGTCATGCTAAGTCATGACTTATGACTTTGTGATTTTGGTTAGTATAACTTAGTGTAAATCCTAGTTTTCTCTAACCTAGAAGTTGCCATGACCATGAGAACTTGACCATAGGCTTAGAATATCATTTTAGTAGTTTTAGCCTAAGGGGGTATTTTGGTAATTTCCTAGGAATTAAGAAGGATTAGTGAGATTTTACTATTCATGGACTTTTGATTTGTGACTTGATGATCCCTAACCTATTTACCCTAATCTATAGGTTAGACCCTAACCTAGAATGACTAAGGATTAGATATTATCATCGGGTCAAGCTTAGAAATATCTATTTACCTTTAATAGGATATTTTGCTTGATTTATGCAAAAGATCTATAATATGGCTCTTTAGTCCATTTCTTAACCATGAAGGTTTGAACCACCACCTTGCCTTGGTATGGCCGGCCAAGAGACCCCCATGACACCCCCTTGCCACCCCCATTCCTATAAAACTAACACTTAGGATTATTTCCAAGTTTCATGACAAATCAATTCACAAGAAAAACCCAAGAATCCTTCCACTCTATTTCCCATAACTTTCTCAATACTCAAGCTTTGAACCTCTAGTTTTCTCCACTAGGTCACCTACAATCTAAGGGAGCCTAGGGAAGTGTGCTACTCAGATTTTAGCAAGGAAGGACAAGTTGGGCTTTGAGGCTAATCACCCATCATTTTGTGATTTTCAAGACATTTCACACATTGAGGTATTATGGCTAAACCTATTTAGATTATTGATTTTTCTTCATTATTGCATGCATATAGTTATAATATAGTTGTGGGTAGGGTTTGGTAAAATTTTAGGGTTGTTTGGTGTCGTATCGGACACGTATCCTACATGTAAAACCCTAATTTTGCTCACTGTTTTTGTTCACTGTCATAGTATATTAACTCACTGTTTTCCAAATCTTTTTGAACCAAAACCTAGCCTAGCTAACCCTAACCCTAACCCTGTGTCACTGAGCACGTATTGGTTTGTGTCATGTCCAAAATTGGACACAACAGCTCTCAGTTTATACTGTTTAGACACTGCACAGTGCACATGAAATGTGCCCTGCTACCACAGTGTCCAACCACACTCTACACGCCACTTGGACACGTCAAACTTGACACACGACACGGGGCAATGACTGACAGGTCATCCCCAAAGTTTGGGATGACCTCGTGTCCTGTCGGACACGGAATCGACTCTCAAAGGGTCGTTCAGTGCACAGTGTACACACACAGACACTCGACTTTGAGCGTGTCGTGTCCACTCTACACGACACGTGGACACTTCGTACTGACACGAGCACGAAGCCTATACATAGGCGAACACGTGGACGCAATCACTTGGGTGTGTCGTGTCCCGTGTCGCGAACACGAGACACGGAAAAACACGACTACACGGTCTGAAACACGAATTTTGGGGTTTCTGATACGCATGTCGTGTCCACTCTACACGACACGTGGACGCGTATCAGGCACATGGACACGTAGCCTAGACCTAGGCACACATTCGGGTACGAGCACGAGGCCTGTGTCGCCTTGTGTCGTGTCTTAGACCATTTTTGGTTTTACACTGATACGCACTGTATCAGTGTACATCCTTTTACCCGATCGACTTTGAAACCTTGTGGACACGCCATGTTGTGTCATAACACCGTGTCAGGCTACTAGGGACCTAGACTAACCTAGGGGCTATCATTACCAACCAACCTTAGGCCATCATAGTTCGATTTGGGTGGAGTTTGAACTAACCCAAATCGAGTGTGTGCAGTTCCAAATTCTAGTTTTCTGAAATTATCCCAGTTTTTAAAATCTAATTTCAAATGTATTTTTCTATATTTTTATGAGTGTAAATATATGTATACAGTATGTATATACGTGATATATATGTATATGTGAGTGTGGGTCAATTTTGGGAGTTTTTGGTTGGGTATATGTGTAGTTGTATATATATACATATGTATGTATATATGTATTCTGTGTGTGTGTGTGTTTGGGACTGGAATTTGGTTCCAGGAACCTGGAACCCTTCCCCCTACTGTCCTGTGTTCATTCCCCCCCTCTCTCACTGTCCTTTACTCACTCTCTCATTCTGTCACTCTCTCTCTCTCTAAGTGACCCTCTCACTTTCCCCTCTATATATATATATATATATAATGTATATATAAGTTTATATGTATATATATATATGAATATACATATATATGATATATATGTATACTTTTTGTATTAGGTCTCAATATGCTATATATAGTGTATTATATGTATGTGGGTTTGAATTATATATAGTATTCATATTTTCGGTATATGGATAGTAGATAGATATATTCATATATATATACATTCTAGTTATAGGTTTATATGAAAACCCCATCATTAGCCTATGGCCAAGATCATTAGCCTATGGCTAGGGGCTAACCCTAATGGCCCAAAACCCAACTAGTGGACCCTTGTTGACTAAGGGTTGACCAAAGTCAACCTTAGGTCAAAGTGACCTAGTTAACCTAGAAATGACTAGGAATGACCTAAAACAACTAGTTTGACTAGTTTGACTAAAACCCTAACTAGTTGACTAGTGTTGACCTAACTTTGACTAGTTTGACTTTAGAGTTGACCAAGAGTTGACTTTTGACCAATTTAACCTAGAATCATGTAGTTTGTATAGTAGACTTCATTTTACTATTTAGAACACATTATGACTTGTGTTGCTCTGATCAGGAGCCAGACACCTCTCCTCAGACTGCATATTCTCTACAGACATTCATACAGCAGGCGAGTACATTCTCTGACCGTTTCATACTTGTTCAGGCTTTACTTCTCGCTCTAGATTACTTTACTTGTTGCTGTCACATTAGTAACACGGATTGGTACTATATGGATCTTTACATGAGATGTTATCCCCCTCGGGAGCATCGGGTACTTCATGCTACGTGTGTTTCACTATCATCATGTACACCTATGCTTCCATTATCATGTGCACTCATGTGATCATGTACTCTCATGTTTACTGAGCCCTCATGTATACTATCATGTGCACCCTTTCATGGGCCCCATGTGATATCATGTACAATAACGTAACTTGTATAGATCCTTGTGTATTGATTGGGGTAATGGGGGAGTAGAAGTGGACATGTGAATAATTCCAAGTAGTGTAATCATGTGCAACTCAGTAGTGTAATCATGTATAAATTCTAGCCATTCACATGCCTATCTTGTGCTCTACATCACTAGTCACTTATAGTTCTCTATATACAGTAGATATTTCATTACAGCTATCTCTTTTACAGCGTATATTTCCTTTCAGCAGTTCATGTATCTTACTCTATTGCCTGTATCGTATTTCCTAACCTGATATGAACTGCGTGAGATGTATTGTGCTCGTTCCTGTCCTGATTGGACCTGTTGAAAATATTACAGAGGATGAGGAGGAGGCCCTGGTGTCTACCTATTATGGAGCAGGACTAGATGACACTTATGTTGTGGACCCTCAGCAGGATCCACCTGCAGCTGAGGATGTTGTTCCAGTAGTCTAGACCAGTTTAGTCTAGGCAGTCTTTTCTGTATTATCTTTTTGTCTCACATTCTGAGTTGTATTTTGAGATGTGGAGGTGTATAGACTCTTAGACTTATTGTATTATGAGTTGACATTCTGATGTTATGTTATCCTAGACACTTGGACTTATTTCATCTATTCTACTGTTCTCTTTGAGTTACTGTCTATCTATCTATCTTTCATTCTTCTACCTAGATGTGATTGAGATTATTTTCTGTTTGTCACCTCCACTCGGAGAGTATAAACTGTACAGGTACTTTATATTGTTAGATGATTAACCTAGGACAGCGTTCTACCGCCGACACTGCGGCGTAGGCTGGACATACCCACTTCTCGTGCCCTTACTCTAGGGTGCGGGTCGTGACACGTTTTTAGTGGTGGCCCATACAGGTCGAGTTTATGTAGTGGTATTCGAACTAGAGTATCACTACAGCCTGCAATAGGATTTGAGGAATAGGCTTAGAGAGAGTGGATACTCAATCACTGCTAGGATACCTTGAGAGATTCCTGGGATGACCCTTGAGAATCTCATTTGAAATTACGATTTAAACTCCTTTTTCCTTGATTGAATTTGATTTTGGAGGATTCACTGTAGAACTTTGAATCCTGGTTTTAGTTGATGATTTTAAAATTTTTGTAGTTGTTGATTTTAATTTCTTAGTGTTAGATTAATATCTTTTATTTTTGGGGTACTCAATCACAATTATGAGAAAACTCTTATTTGTTTCTTGCCATCTAATCCTCTTGTTAATTGCCTTTCATTAAAATGAACTGTCCTCTCTATTTTGCATCTTGCTTAAACTTTTTCTACCAAACTATGTGATTGTATCCCAAACCTGACTTACTCGACATTTCCTCAAATCAAGACTTATTGAGACCTTCTAACCTTGACCCTTGATTGATCGAACCCTAAATATATTCATCTAGTAGCCTATCTATCCTTAGGACTGTGTTCCTAAATTATTTACTGGATTCCTGATTAATTTTATTTCATTGGTTAATTTGATCTTCTTCAATTTTTGCATCAATTTGTCACGTCTCGAACTCCCACTTTCTATTCTAGATCATTGGACGTCCTTTACCGTGACTTAGATATTCAGAGTATAATACTAGCTGTTACCTCCCAACAAACTTCACATGTAAGACCTAGACTAGCCTACCTTCATGTAGGTATTCCATGTCCCATTAAAACCCGTCTCCTTGTACTCTATTTCCTTGACATGATTTTCTGGTCAAATGGCTAAACTATAACCTCTACCATGATACTAAATTAATTCTTATTTCAGTTAGAGATCCACCTTGGCTCAATTCTTTCGACCTGGCATGTGATGGTGTTCTGCTTGAACCCTCAAATACTTAACCTTGTACCTTACCTTGAATGCTTGACCCGATTGGTTAAGAATCTTGGACTATGTATCTTCTTTCATCATTTCCACCCTTACTTATATCTTATGCTATAAATTTATCCTTAAGTTTTACAAGCTTATCCTTTCGAGCTTGATCATGATATATTTTATTGGGTGTACACCCACTAACATATTATCTAATCAGAACCGGCGCATGATGGTCTGATCAACCTATTGCGTTTTGGTTCGCTTTTTCATATATTAATCTACGTGGATGGAGACACAGTTAAACTTGCCCTAGAATCTTGTCCGCAACAGCCTTGACAATTCTTCTTGGAATTATTTCATCACCTATGAACCTCGTATTCATACCCAGTTGGATTAAATTTAATCATGACCTGGATCTTCATCATTGGATGCTCGTGCTCATACTTGATTTCATTAATTTCCCATCTTGTCCAATCTCGATTTATCCTAAAAATTGATCAACTTAGATCGTGTCAAGACTAAAATCTATTGTGATTGTTTGTACCTAAATTTTCAATTTTCTTTTTATGGAATGGTAACTTTAATGATTTCTCACTTGTTAATGACCTATTTTCATATAGGATGGTAGACGACCCTATAGCCTTGATGATTGTTGTTTCCTTACCTTCCCAAATTTGGACACCTTAGATTGCTTGAACGTTTTGATACCATAGGACAGTATTGATCTAGAATGACTAGTGCACCTGGATGAGACCGCAGATTGTTCCATTTAACCTGTTCCCCTGGTACCACTATTTTATCACGATTTTTGGTTCAATTTAGGCCATAGACCTTTCCCACTCCAATTTATGATCACCGTAGACACATTACCGTGACTTTTAAATTTGGAGCACAAGACTAGTTGTTTTCTCAAAACTAATTTCACATACGTAACCTAGACATGACATACTATACCTATGACCTTAGTGTCCCACTCAGGCATACCATTGTATGCTTCATTGCTTAGCACGATTTTCCTGACCCGAGACTCCATCCTGATTTACCCCATGGAGTTACTTTTGGCTTCGATTTAAATTGAGGACACCTTATGACCTAAAACTGCCAGCCAATTTATGGACATGACCCAGTATAGGTCTACTACCCATATTTTGCTTGTTGACCTTGTATATTGCCTAGGTAGTGGCTTCGTCCTTGATTGTTGGAGGTTTGACCTAGGAGGAGTACGACCATCTAAATTTCGAGGACAACATTATTTTAAGGTGGGTAGACTTGTAACACCCTGTTTTCTGAAATTAGGGATTTTTGAAAAATTATAATTTTTATTATTTAATAATGGTGATTAGGGCATGATATGATTTATGTGATTTCTAGTGTGCTTAGAACCATTTTCTAAAGTCATGCTAAGTCATGACTTATGACTTTGTGATTTTGGTTAGTATAACTTAGTGTAAATCCTAGTTTTCTCTAACCTAGAAGTTGCCATGACCATGAGAACTTGACCATAGGCTTAGAATATCATTTTAGTGGTTTTAGCCTAAGGGGGTATTTTGGTAATTTCCTAGGAATTAAGAAGGATTAGTGAGATATTACTATTCATGGACTTTTGATTTGTGACTTGATGATCCCTAACCTATTTACCCTAATCTATAGGTTAGACCCTAACCTAGAATGACTAAGGATTAGATATTATCATTGGGTCAAGCTTAGAAATATCTATTTACCTTTAATAGGATATTTTGCTTGATTTATGCAAAAGATCTATTATATGGCTCTTTAGTCCATTTCTTAACCATGAAGGTTTGAACCACCACCTTGCCTTGGTATGGCCGGCCAAGAGACCCCCATGACACCCCCTTGCCACCCCCATTCCTATAAAACTAACACTTAGGATTATTTCCAAGTTTCATGACAAATCAATTCACAAGAAAAACCCAAGAATCCTTCCACTCTATTTCCTATAACTTTCTCAATACTCAAGCTTTGAACCTCTAGTTTTCTCCATTAGGTCACCTACAATCTAAGGGAGCCTAGGGAAGTGTGCTACTCAGATTTTAGCAAGGAAGGACAAGTTGGGCTTTGAGGCTAATCACCCTTCATTTTGTGATTTTTAAGACATTTCACACATTGAGGTATTATGGCTAAACCTATTTAGATTATTGATTTTTCTTCATTATTGCATGCATATAGTTATAATATAGTTGTGGGTAGGGTTTGGTAAAATTTTAGGGTTGTTTGGTGTCGTATCGGACACGTATCCTACATATAAAACCCTAATTTTGCTCACTGTTTTTGTTCACTGTCATAGTATATTAACTCACTGTTTTCCAAATCTTTTTGAACCAAAACCTAGCCTAGCTAACCCTAACCCTAACCCTGTGTCACTGAGCACGTATTGGTTTATGTCGTGTCCAAAATTGGATACAACAGCTCTCAGTTTACACTGTTTAGACACTGCATAGTGCACATGAAATGTGCCCTGCTACCACAGTGTCCAACCACACTCTACACGCCACTTGGACACGTCAAACTTGACACACGACACGGGGCAATGACTGACAGGTCATCCCCAAAGTTTGGGATGACCTCGTGTCCTATCGGACACGGAATCGACTCTCAAAGGGTCGTTCAGTGCACAGTGTACACACACAGACACTCGACTTTGAGCGTGTCGTGTCCACTCTACACGACACATGGACACTTCGTACTAACACGAGCACGAAGCCTATACATAGGCGAACACGTGGACGCAATCACTTGGGTGTGTCGTGTCCCATGTCGCGAACACGAGACACGGGAAAACACGACTACACGGTCTGAAACACGAATTTTGGGGTTTCTGATACGCATGTCGTGTCCACTCTACACGACACGTGGACGTGTATCAGGCACATGGACACGTAGCCTAGACCTAGACGCACCTTCGGGTACGAGCACGAGGCCTGTGTCGCCTTGTGTCGTGTCCTAGACCATTTTTGGTTTTACACTGATACGCACTGTATCAGTGTACATTCTTTTACCCGATCGACTTTGAAACCTTGTGGACACGCCGTGTCATGTCATGACACTGTGTCAGGCTACTAGGGACCTAGACTAACCTAGGGGCTATCATTACCAACCAACCTTAGGCCATTATAGTTCGATTTGGGTGGAGTTTGAACTAACCCAAATCGAGTGTGTGCAGTCCCAAATTCTAGTTTTCTGAAATTATCCCAGTTTTTAAAATCCAATTTCAAATGTATTTTTCTATATTTTTATGAGTGTAAATATATGTATACAGTATGTATATACGTGATATATATGTATATGTGACTGTGGGTCAATTTTGGGAGTTTTTGGTTGGGTATATGTGTAGTTGTATATATATACATATGTATGTATATATGTATTCTGTGTGTGTGTGTGTTTGGGACTGGAATTTGGTTCCAGGAACCTGGAACCCTTCCCCCTACTGTCCTGTGTTCATTCCCCCTCTCTCTCACTATCCTTTACTCACTCTCTCATTCTGTCACTCTCTCTCTCTCTCTCTAAGTGACCCTCTCACTTTCCCCTCTCTATATATATAATGTATATATAAGTTTATATGTATATATATATATATATATATATGAATATACATATATATGATATATATGTATACTTTTTGTATTAGGTCTCAATATGCTATATATAGTGTATTATATGTATGTGGGTTTGAATTATATATAGTATTCATATTTTGGGTATATGGATAGTAGATAGATATATTCATATATATATATTCTAGATATAGTTTTATATGAAAACCCCATCATTAGCCTATGGCCAAGATCATTAGCCTATGGCTAGGGGCTAACCCTAATGGCCCAAAACCCAACTAGTGGACCCTTGTTGACTAAGGGTTGACCAAAGTCAACCTTAGGTCAAAGTGACCTAGTTAACCTAGAAATGACTAGGAATGACCTAAAACAACTAGTTTGACTAGTTTGACTAAAACCCTAACTAGTTGACTAGTGTTGACCTAACTTTGACTAGTTTGACTTTAGAGTTGACCAAGAGTTGACTTTTGACCAATTTAACCTAGAATCATGTAGTTTGCATAGTAGACTTCATTTTACTATTTAGAACACATTGTGACTTGTGTTGCTCTGATCAGGAGCCAGACACCTCTCCTCAGACTGCATATTCTCTACAGACATTCATACAGCAGGCGAGTACATTCTCTGACCGTTTCATACTTGTTCAGGCTTTATTTCTCGCTCTAGATTACTTTACTTGTTGCTGTCACATTGGTAACACGGATTGGTACTATATGGATCTTTACATGAGATGTTATCCCCCTCGGGAGCATCGGGTACTTCATGCTACGTGTGTTTTACTATCATCATGTACACCTATGCTTCCATTATCATGTGCACTCATGTGATCATGTACTCTCATGTTTACTGAGCCCTCATGTATACTATCATGTGCACCCTTTCATGGGCCCCATGTGATATCATGTACAATAACGTAACTTGTATAGATCCTTGTGTATTGATTGGGGTAACGGGGGAGTAGAAGTGGACATGTGAATAATTCCAAGTAGTGTAATCATGTGCAACTCAGTAGTGCAATCATGTATAAATTCTAGCCATTCATATGCCTATCTTATGCTCTACATCACTAGTCACTTACAGTTCTCTATATACAGTAGATATTTTATTACAACTATCTCTTTTACAGCGTATATTTCTTTTCAGCAGTTCATGTATCTTACTCTATTGCCTGTATCGTATTTCCTAACCTGATATGAACTGCGTGAGATGTATTGTGCTCGTTCCTGTCCTGATTGGACCTGTTGAAAATATTACAGAGGATGAGGAGGAGGCCCTGGTGTCTACCTATTATGGAGCAGGACTAGATGACACTTATGTTGTGGACCCTCAGCAGGATCCACCTACAGCTGAGGATGTTGTTCCAGTAGTCTAGACCAGTTTAGTCTAGACAGTCTTTTCTGTATTATCTTTTTGTCTCATATTTTGAGTTGTATTTTGAGATGTGGAGGTGTATAGACTCTTAGACTTATTGTATTATGAGTTGACATTCTGATGTTATGTTATCCTAGACACTTGGACTTATTTCATCTATTCTACTATTCTCTTTGAGTTACTGTCTATCTATCTATCTTTCATTCTTCTACCTAGATGTGATTGAGATTATTTTCTGTTTGTCACCTCCACTCGGAGAGTATAAACTGTACAGGTACTTTATATTGTTAGATGATTAACCTAGGACAGCGTTCTACCGCCGACACTGCGGCATAGGCTGGACGTACCTACTTCTCGTGCCCTTACTCTAGGGTGCGGGTCGTGACACTTACATATATTAGAAATCCATATATGAAAATTTAATCAAATATATGGTCAAAGTCAAAAATGGTCATGGGTCTATTTTTGGACACATTCCTTCAGCACCAACAAAGCCTAAGGGAGAATGTCCTTTTTCCAAACCGGACCTCCTATTCCATGTTCTCTATGGCAATGGGCTTTGATCATCGGTCTGGAGAAGCTCTAGCCATTTGTCATTCAACATAGTCAGTTGTAGAATACCATTATGTTTTTCTACGTCTTGATTCTCGATCTTCTCATCTGTATCCATTGTCGAACTTGCAACAAAGTTTAAATTTTGGTACTAGGATGTAGGCCAACCTTTGAATAGAGCTCATGGTGCTAGGATTGCTCTAGCTGCCACGCCCAAGTCCTACAATATGTAGACTAGAACGTGACTAGGCCAGTTAGTAAGAACTTTGAAGGCTATTCCAACTAAGGGATCCATCGAAGCGTACTCTGTTGTCTAGTATGAAATCCAATCCACATCTCAATAATATAATATATGTAGATAACTATAACTCATCCACATGAACAATAAAGAAAATAAGAAATGACTAAAAAATGGTGGAATAGAAAGTTACGAAGTATCAAGTCAACCAAGAGAATGTAAAAAATTTGGGGAGACAAATTCACTATTAGTAGACTGAAATTAATACAAGACATTATCTAGAAGGTAATAATACATGAATCTCAAGTGGTGGGGGGGGGGGTCCTACCCCAACTTATTAGTACTGCTGCAATAAATTTGTATGTCTATGCATGGAAAGGAACCAGATCCTATCTCAAAGAGATGTAACAAAATACGTAAAAACATACAAGCCATGTCATTGATTGTTCAGATCTTGTTGTTGGTATTGACCTATCTTTGAAGGAGCATGTCGTTTCAATTTTGGAACGAAGAGAGAAGGTACCCAAGAACCTTACTATCTTCCTAATTTGTATTGCTTGGGGCCATCACTCCCTAGGCAAGTCGACATGGGAACATACGGATGATTTTAGAGCCAGATATCCTAACTAGTTTGACTTTGAAGATATATTCCTTCTTATGCCTCCGTATCTCTTTCCTTCGTGTGTGATGTTGAAAATGATGTTGATATTTTTTAATATTGTTCATGGTACACCATGGTTTACTTATTATTGGATTGTGCAGTTATTTCTTCTGTAGCTTCTTGTGTTCCGTGGCTTTCGCTTCTTGTGTTTCGTGGCTTTAGCAAAATTTGATGACATAATTTTTCTAAAGTGGGTAGTTTTGTTATTTATGTTTTCCAGTATTAGTATTTTTCATATGTATATGCGTGCATATTGTATTGACTTTTATCATATTTTGTATTGTGTATTGGTATTGTATTAAGATTATCGTACTTTATGATTCTTAATTATCGATACCATATCTTATCAGCAATAATAGATTTATTACTGACATATAGTTCTCATGTTTTTTCTCTAGATTTTCGTGCCTTGATTGTCGCTCAAGGAAATTACTCGTGATATAATTGGTGAATTGTGAATGGACTAATGACTTAAGCAGCACATTTTGCTTCCTTGGATTTTATGATACAACGAGTCAATCTGTAGACAACCTAAGACCAGTAGAGACTAATGGTACTTCCATAGAGCCTATTTTATAACCAATGATTGAACGAATACCAAAAACTAGGCCAAACCCTAGTTTTATCCTTAGCAGGGCGGTACCAATATACTAGTGGAGCTTTTCTAGTTTGTTGTAGCAACACCATTTGGTTTTGTGGCATTGGATTTCAATCTAACATCGATGATCTTTCTTAAGGGTTTATATATAACCCTTTGTTCACTTATACTCCTATTTTTTTCTCTCTTCAGTCTTCCCTTCTTATTCCCTATTATTGCTCTTTCTCTCCCCTCATTTTTGAGTGACTTGAGGGAGAAGGTCTGAGGTAATAAGCCAAGCTAAAGGTCGACCTGACACTCACACATAGGACATACATTTGACTATGTATCAAAGGCAAGTGGGACTTTCTTAATATGAGGTCTCGATCTCTATCGTGTTTCCTTCATAGTTTTCTTGGTTTCAACACATTGGACACGACCACTATGGTCCATTCAATGCTAGTATACCTTTGATTTCACAATTAGTTTTGTATCGATCAAATTATCAACGATATCGTAATAGGTAATGTCTCTCTAACTCTTGTACATGAATGAGATCGTCATGAAATTTTACACACACATTATGTAAGTTTTATGGGTCATAACACAAGCGACGAATATTGTTTGGTCAGGAATCAACCGAACAGGGACAAAAATATAGTTCTTTAGGAGGTTGACAGGGGCTATTGTGTGTCACGATAGTACACACAATATATCTCCAATATATTAGTAATCCTAAACTAGGGCACAAAACAACCTTGGTTTGACCCTAAAATACGCCTATTTTGTAACGATTTTGATTATGCCTCGTCATAAACTTGCATTCCAGTTTATTGTAACTAAGTTGAGATTTCACTAAAAGTTTTAGTATATTTTGGCTTCTTAATTTTGTTTTGTCATAAATTATCCTAATACTAGAGAATACGAAAAATGTATCCAGGGATTGAAGTTTTGGATCTTTATAAGATTATTGTGTTTTAATGCATTGTATTATATCGTATTGTGTCGTATATCATAGTAACAATACCTAGAGGCATGGTATCTCAAAATATTGTATTATACTAGATTGTGTATGTATGTTTGTACATATATTGGTGTCTACAACTTTATGATGGAGTCCATGGATATGATATCATACTATTCTCGATACCATTAACAGTGATATCATTTTATATCGATATTGTATCGGTGTCATTATTCCTAGGGCTTTAGTACTGATATCGCATTGTATTGGTATTGGTATTGGTATTGTATTATAAACTGTTAAGGATATCGCTTTGGTAGTGATATCGTATTGGTATTATTATCACATGGTATCAATTGTCACGTCCCGATTCCACAAAGTTATTCTTTCTTGCATTTAGCCTCTAGAAACCGATCGTTCTCGCTTGGGCGTGATGCCGAACAATTTTGGTATTGCACTTGTACATGGCAAAGACGGTGCGAAATTGATAATCTTCAAATTTGAACACATTGTAGTGGCACAAGCAGACAAATTGAAGATAGTAATGATACAACTCTCTTATTGAATAGCACACCTTATTGATTCATAGTAGCAGAAAACGAGCAAATAACTTGAAGTCACAATATGGCATGTAGAAATATAATCACTTTATTGATAATTGAAATGGAGTACAAAGCTTACAACAACAACTCACTTTACATTTGATAGCCAATTGAACACATGCCATATAGGCTTACATTTGATACTGATACATTGACTTACAACTGGAACTGCCGACTTGGCTTACAACTCACTAGTAAAATAAGATTACAATGTTCTATACATTATGTCCTTTATAAACAGAAGACTTTATCTTGGCAAGGAGATCTTCTGCATGCCCAAAAAATCTTCGATGCCTCAGAACTGATCAATACCAATCTTGCGTACTAAACTTCCCAAGCACAAGCACCTAAAATGAGTGCCTACTACGTGGGTCAGTACATCATCTATGTAATGGCGAGCAGAACCAACCCACTCGCCTAAACCAATACTAAGTAGTCATGTGAGCAACCATTATTAATAGTGATCTTTCTATTTGGGACCTAGCATCAATTTACAGTTCATGGACAGTAACATCGAAGCATGTAAGTATATAGTAGCATTATCATGTAAAAGCAATAGTAAATCATGGGCAGCATGTATTCCCACATTTATCCTTTATTGTAACTGTTTAGCATGCATGTCTTGATTAAGCAGTATTCATATTAAGACATCATTTAAGCAACTTATAGTTAATATATTAAGCATGTCATAGCAACACTCATAGAAAGGCAACAATATAGCATAATTGAGGTTAACATGTTAAGAAGTCAAGTTAAACTAATATGTAT
Source organism: Iris pallida (assembly GCA_029216955.1). Classification (NCBI taxonomy): domain Eukaryota; kingdom Viridiplantae; phylum Streptophyta; class Magnoliopsida; order Asparagales; family Iridaceae; genus Iris; species Iris pallida. Next base: position 9,619,747 of record JANAVB010005798.1, read on the forward strand.
AATAAACATATCACACTTAAGTGATTACTTACCGATAGACGACTCCTTCGTACCTGTATCAAATATAGGTTATATGATATACATACCCTGCCTACACAAAACATTTATTAGCTTGCATTCGACTAGTAGTCAGTTGGTGAAACTGTACCATAAAGAACTTCCCAACCAGTATTACAACGCACAATTCAAATGTAGGTTGAAAGCCTAGCCGCATGTCCCATAATACCTCGTGCCATCATAGCACGACCAATGATTTCTCCTGGGTCGAATCGGTCCCAGTGTCCCAGGTACAGGTTCGAGGAAACTTACTCAGACTTGTGCACTAAGTACGTCCGTGACCATGCGAATGCGTAGTCCGACTCGATAAACACAAGTGCATGGTAAAACAACTGAAAGTAAGCAAAGCCAACAGTTCAACATCTCATCTCAAATCTGAGCCGTGTTCAATGACTAATCATTTCCATCATTCCACTTGGTGATCTCCATGATCCCATGTCTCATAATTTTCTATTCTTATTATATTGCATTAGAACATTACTCGCCTCATTCCTTTCAAATATGAATAATTGACAAATAGGGACATTGTAACTACCACTTTTCTAAAATGAGGGTAATTTTGAACTTTTGTAAAATTGATCATGATAGTTATTAAATAGTACATTTAAATCATGTTAATAACTAATTGGTGAATTTTTGATATTTTTATAATATTTAAAGTTATGTATTGTGATTGTGTCCCTTACAAGTGTAATCCTAGAACTACTTAGCCTAGATACTAACCATGACCATGGAGACCTAGCTAATATGATTAGATTAGTTCACCACCACTTTTTAGGCTAAGAGTATTTTGGTAATTTATGAATTATTATTATTTTTGAATTTTATTTAATTAATAATGTGCTAAGTGTTATATTAGGTATAATCCTAGAATTGCCTAATCTAGATAGTTGATCATGACCCTAGAAACTTAGTTAGTAGAATTCAACTTATTAACTAAGTTCTAGAATATCTAGATATTATGTTGAACCTAAGATATTTATAGAAACCCTAACCAATTTGGGCCTTTACCTAGAAGGGTTGAAATTATACTTGAGAAGGCCTTTAATAACCAATTGGACCTACCCCTAACCATAGCCCACTACATGGCCGACCAAGAGAGGTCCCTCCCCTACCTATATAAGATCACACTAGCCCCCTCTTGCCTTTTTCCTTACAAACCCTAACCCTAATTGTGTTCTTTCCTAAATTAGCCCCCTTTCACCAAATCAACTCCAAATTGGACCAAATCAATTGCTATACACTCCCTAGTGTAGAGAAGGTATCTATTGGCTAGCTAGCAAGGATTGGGAGCAATTTGACCATAGGAATTGGTGTGGGTTTGTTTCAAGTGCATTTTCATTGAGATTCCAACTCTCAATAGATAATGGCCTATAAACCTATTAATTTTCTGATTTATTTCCATAGATGAACTCATTTAGGGTCCCTCTAGCCCTAGGCCAAGTTTGGTAAGAAATTGAATCCATTTAGGATGCGTATCGGAGGAGTGTCGGAGAGCTATTCAATGTGTTCGATGAAATGCCTCTTAGAATAAATTGTTCATAATTTTCAAAACTAATTTCATGATTTTGTAGATAATATTGTGTAGATCTCACTTCTTTTTGACTGAGTTGATTTTGGGTTCATTTTTGTGTCGGATTTGGATACAGGGACACACGCGCGCATCTCGTGCGCTGTCCTGCTACCCGAGCGTCCTAGATCTTTGGACACGATATCGATTCTTGATGCCACTTGTTAGAGAATGTTGGGGTAATGTCTATCAGCATGCACACAAAGTTTGAGGAAGTATTGGTCGGGTATTCGAGGAGTAATCCATCCTAAAGGCTCCTGTCGAGCTCGCTCATACTGAGTGGTCACTGGGTTATTTGCGCATATTTGACACCACTTGCAGACACTTGGACATGACCTATTAGACTCAGTGGACACGTGGACACATAGTTAACTCATTGACACATTAGATTACACAATTTGTCATGCACACACTCACCCACATCACTCGACATACACGCACCACACACATGTACACTGCTCGAGCACATATGTTCTGATACTGTTTAACCACTTGACACTGGAATACTAACACTTGGACTCTGTGATACCATGTGGACACACTACTCACTGACACTTTCACACATTCACATTCGTTAGCATGGTTGCAACACTATTATGATACCTGCAAGTATCAGAACACACTACCTCTTGCATGTGCAGTCATTTAACTTGGGTAACAGTCATGCCAGTAACAAAGTAATGATAGGAATTAGAGTAGATGCCTGCCATTCTTAGTTTTATTGATGTATCAGACCCATGCTTTTGGTATCAGAGTTGTGGCTAAGATTAGTTAAATTATCCTCTAGGGAATGTGTATGTGGTATGTTATGGGATAGTGTATGTTTAGACCCTCCTTAGCAATGGTACCAATAGGGAGAATTGTCCAGTCCCTATAGTATAAGAAACTTACTTTGCAAGTTCAGAGCAGTCCCTTACATTCACTCAAAATGTATTCGATGTGCAGTGAGCCCAGTTCCTTTGGATACCTTGAATGTGAGTGTCTTCATGTAGGTTTGGATACATGTGATGTATCTATGTATAAAGGAACATATATATGCATGTATCTAGGTAAGAAAGTATAGGACTGTGAGTGTGTGTCTTGTCCTGGCATCCTAGTATTAGTGAGTGTAGCCCATGTATTAATCCATTAGTGTTCTGTCCTATTTGACTTGTATCCACTCCATATGGTCCAACTGAGTGTCAGTAAACTTTACTCTATTGTTCAGATTAGTGTGTTTAGAATTAGGAGTATCACATAGCCTTGTGGCACACCATAGAGTCTTATAAGCCTATTTATGTATATTATATTTTATGTATGTATTTTAGGGACACTTGAGAGTGTGGCAGTGGTGTCCAGTGTGTGTCTAGGGGTGTGTCTTATAGAAGGTTAGATGGATAGTTAGGGAGTGAAGAGTAAAGGTTAAGTTTTAGAGTAGGTGTTTGCCATTAAATATCAAGCACAACAAATTACAGATGAATTAACTTGATTGTAAACTCGTTGTACAAGAGAAAGCCTAGAAAGAAAGCCTAGGAGACAATCTAAGTACAATTGTTTAGTTTTGATTCTGGGGATGATGATAGAGGCTCGGGAAAGTGTAGCAACTCTGCCTTACTTCTTGGACTATCTGACTGTGCTCCTTGCTCTCAAAGAAATTGCCTTTCGTAGGTTACCAGCCTTGGATTGCAAACCATTTGCCTGGGTGAACACCCTACTATTTATAGTATTTTCTGTAGTAGCAGCTTTTTGGGCCGCATAACGGGCCACGTGTCTCTCACAGCGCACAAAGACCCGATCTCGGGCTGCCAGCTGGTGGGGGTTGTTGAGATTTTGTTGTAGCAAATCTGGGTAGTTGAGACTTAGTCAGCCTGCCACGTATCTCATCGCAAGGTAGGACCAGTCTGTTTGAGTCATTTTGAGCTGCATAAGCCCTTCAGAGTTCGGCCATGCTGGGCCGCATAAGACTTATCCGGCAGTCTTCTTAGTCCGTATGTAGCTTGGGGATTTTTGAGCCACATAGGTTATTATATTCTGGGCCGTATAAAGCTCATGTGGCTCAGATTGCAGTTACCCTTGGCCGCATGAAATACATAGGTTGAGTTGCATAAGGCTTCATGTGGCTTGGGATCGCATAGTCCAGTCTAATCATGTCTTATCTTCTTTTCAGAGTGTCAGAGTTGTCAGAGCTGTCAGTCTTTGCCAGATCAGAGTCAGTTTTGTCAGAAGGATTAATCAGCCTGGCCGCATAAGTAACTATTCTCTATGCGGCTCAAAAGTCAGTCTAGTGAAGATAGGCCGCAGGGGACGTACTGAGTCTGTCATGCGGCACTTCTTCATGCAGGTCAATCTGTTCCAGGGTACTCATGCGATCAGTTATGATCCGCATGAACCCCATATTTTCCATGCTTCTACAAGACCTCCCTTAAAATTTTTAAATTGCAAATTTGGAATACTTTGAATAAGAAGCATAGACGTATATCAAATCGCAGAAAAAAATCTTCAAGTCAGGAGAGACGTCGTGTCGCAAGGACATTTTGGGCCGCATGGACGCTTTCGGGCTGCAGGTAGATCTTGTGCCCCAGGGAGATCTTGTACCGCAGGGAGATCTTGTGCCAGCTGTTACTGCTGCATTTAATGACTTAATTTAGTTTTTTTATTTGGGCTCTTTTCCCGAGATAAAGTTGACGATTACTAAGGATAAAATCCCCAAACGTCATCATCATCCTTAATGGATACGGAAATCTAAGCGGTGATGACGGTTATTAAGGATAAAAATCCCCAAACGTCATCATTATCTTTAATGGATACGAGAATCGAAGCGGCGTTCATCTGTTTCCATTTTGAAGAGCTATAAATATGGGCCATACGGAGAGAGCATTTTCCTTCAACTTTTTCTTCCTCGTCTTATCATCTTCGTCCTCTTTTTTGTCCCGGTTAGCCATGGATCCGAAAGCTTCGAAGTCGAATGATGCCACGGCCAAAGAAAAGGGGCTCGCCTCTCCGTCAAGTGCTGCAGACTCTCCTCCCGTTTATCCTGACGTGCAACCCCTTGTTACGGGTAAGGACGGTGGGAAAGTGGTGACTTAAATTTTAAACTGCCATATCGCATATTTTATGCACGGGCTTGTCATAAATTGCCTCTGTATTTTGGGCATGATTGATATACCTCCATCTCATGGGACTGCATGTGTTCTGTATAATAGTGGCCACATAGGTTCGGCTGCGTAGGCGCCACTGTCCTTCATGGATGCCTCATGACGAAGCTGCTATATATATATCTCATAACTGATGAACAGAGCGACAATGCATCTCATTCCTCAAAACTGGGCCTGCATAAGGCCTATTTTGGTTGGGCCGCATGTGTTGCATACGTTCCCTTATAACTGAGCCGCATAGGCTCTGCCTGGCTAGGCTGCATAACTGAAAAATAAGCCCATTTACTTTGTTTTTATATGACTATCTTCTTTCTTTGATTCTTGCAGCATCCATAGCGAAGGCTGAGACCGTTGTAAAGGAGGAGATGCTGCCTCCTTTCATCAAACAAGAGTCACTGTTTGTTAAGGAGGAGGTGATACCAAAAATTAAGATAAAAGAAGAGCTGGCGTCCATCAGGGAGGGAATTACTCCCAAGATTGAGGCTGCTGTAAAGGAGGAGCCCAAGTCTGAGGGTAGTAGCACTGGGAGTTCTGACCCTCCTGCCCCGGCCGAAGACATTAATCAAATAGATCTTTAGTATGCGAAATGGCTGAGAGAATGGTATATGCCTCAACACAACTATGATCCTCGGCTGTGGGGATCCATGAGTTGCCATGTAATTGCTGTTTCTGGGAATATGAAACAAAATCAGTATAATCCTTTACTGGAGATGTATTCCTATGAGTGTAACTAATTTTGAATAAACAGATTACATTCACTCCATTCTTTATTTGTAGTATTTGTGGTGCTTGTACTAGAGGGCATAATACAATATTTTGTGTTTTGATAAAGGACGTCCCACTGGAGGACTTTTTCGTGGACCTATTGCCCTTTTGTGTATCTGGAAATGCGAGTAAATAGATTTGAATAATATTTTATGGATCTACTACTCATTGGTACACCGATGGTGCGAGTAATAGATTAGGATAACTTTTATGGACCTATTACCCTTCTGCGCACTAGCGGTACCGGTAATAGATCAAGACAACTTTTATGGACCTATTACCCTTCTACGCACTGGTGGTGCGGGTAATAAATTGGGATAACTTTTGTGGACCTATTACCCTTCTGTGTACTGGTGGTGTGGGTAATAGATTTGAAACAAAACCTAATAGAGGTAATATGGACGTGATAGGTTTTGTGGTCTTAACACCGTGTCTTTTATCCGGGTTGGGTACATGTGTTAAGTCGGAAGGCAATCGGTATCAGAGGTAATATGGACGTGACACACGATAGTCAGGCACAATCTTTGGTAGAATGGATTTTGAGACAAAATCTAACAGAGGTAATACGAACGTGATAGGTTTTGTGGTCTTAACACCATATCTTTTATCCCAGGTTGGGTACAGGTGTTAAGTCGAAAGATCATCGGCACCAGAGGTAATATGGAAGTGACACACGATAATCAGGACCAGGAAGTTTGCTCAGGATAATGATGAACTGGGCAGACTCCTGTGAGGTAAAGCATTAGAGTGGGAGTTCAGAGGTATCATCGTACATGACTCACCACTCAGGGAGATGCAATATAGTGTGAGTTCAGAGGTATCATCGTACATGACTCGCCACTCAGGGAGATGCGAAAGAGTGTGAGTTCAGAGGTATCATCGTACATGACTCGCTACTCTGGAGATGTGATAGAGGGTGAGTTCAGCTGTACTATCGTATATGACTCGCCATCAGGGAGATAGAGTGTGAGTTACCGGTACTTAGTGTATATAACTCGATAGTTTGGAAGATTTGATGATTTTGAGGGAGTATTCGCATGTCTTTAGACATAGTATTTCTTCAAGGAATTTGTCGTTTATGGGCATCATGAGTAAGTCCTCATTCTGTTTTACGAGCCGGTATGTGCCGCTGGAGAATGCGGTCTCAATGATGTATGGGCCCTCCCACTTGGGCTAGAATTTACCGACGATTTTGTGAGTCATGACCATCGGTCTACGAACGGCCAAGACGAGATCGCCTACTTGAAATGTCCTATGCTTGACTTTCTTATTGAAGGCTCGAAAGATGCTTCCTTTATAGAGCTAGATGCTTTGTTGAACTTGCAAGCGCTTCTCGTCTAATGCTTCCAATTCTTGTAGCCATCGATGGTAGTTATCGTCCGACATTAATCGGTAAGTAAGGGCCACACGAAGTAAAGGGATCTAAGTCTCCAATGGCAGAACTGCCTCGCTTCCGTATACCAGAGAGAATGGTGTATTTCCCGTAGTCGAACGACTCGTAGTCAGATATATCCATAAGCATTCGCCCAGTTTTTCAATCCAGTCGTGCTTGTTCGAAGACACGAACTTCTTGAGAAGTTTGATTATGGTCTTGTTAAAAGCTTCGGCCAGACCATTAGCTGACGGATTGTAGGCCGTTGAAGCCACATTCTGAATTCGGTTCTTGTCGCAGAATCGATAGAAGGCATGGGTTGCGAACTGCGGACCGTTGTCATGAATGATCCTCCTTGGCAGTCCAAAACGGTAAATGACGTGATATTTTATGAAACTGATCACATTTGATGTCTTTTCCTCTGCCAACAGAACAACTTCCGTCCATTTAGAGAAGTACTCGGTGATTGCGAGAATAAACCGGTGCCCTTTGGATGACGGCAGGGTAATTGGGCCAACCATATCCATTCCCCATTTCAAATAGCCAAGAAGCCACTATTGGGTGCAAAAACTCAGATGGAAGATGTATGAAATCTGCGTGGATCTGACAAGCCTTGCACTTCTTTGCATAATCGACAGCATCTGCTACCATTGTAGGCCAGTAGTAACCCATCCTACGGAGACGGTCCTGCAACTTCGGGCCCGGTTGATGAGCCCCGCAAACGCCATCGTGAGCCTCGCGTAATGCTTCTTTGGCTTCTGCATTTTTCAAACATTATAGCAGTAGTCCATCGTAAGATCGTCGATATAGCATTTTTGTTTCTGTGTCATAGAAGAATCTGAGAGAACGCCTTTTGATTAAAGTTGCTTCTTTCACATTCTCAGGCAGGATTCTGTAGACTACAAAGTCGATGAACGGGAGTCTCTAGTCTTGCACATCATTGGTTATCTGGGTAGAGTAACTCGTATCTGGTTGAATGTTGATTTTGGGACAGACTAGCTCATGTCCTATGACGTCAACTGAATGATGAGCATAATTTGGAACCGCCAAAGAAACGGCGAGGCCTGCTAGGGCGTCGGCTTCAATATTCTGGAGCCTAGAAACATGTTCTATAAAGATCCCCTCTAAGGTTGCTATGATAGAAATTGCTGTCTGATGATAAGGAATCAGGTCCGCATTACGAACTTCGTACGAGCCTCGGATTTGATTGACAACCAACTGCGAGTCACCGTATGCTTCTAGGTATTTGACTCCCACTTCTTTTGCAAGTTGGAGCCCGATGACCAAAGCATTATATTCTACTACATTGTTTGAATAGGGTTCTGTGAGAGAATATGCTCGGTTGAGCACCAATCTAGAGGGAGAAATTAACACCATCCCGAGTCCAGCAACGGTATCACCTTGGGGCCCCGTTCTTGAGGCACCGTCGAAGAACATTCGTCAAATGTCTTCATGTGAAGTCATGTTTGAGTCAATGACTTTATCTGGGATTTTTTCATAGATTTTGGCTGTTTCTGAGCCTGGATGGGCCCCCAGAAAGTCGGCCAAGGCTTGACCTTTGATAGCCTTTTGCGGAATGAAGATCATGTCGTAGGGAGATAACAGTATCGCCCACGTGGCTAGACGAGAACTGAGTGCACCTGGCTTGGTCATGAGAACCCTGAGAGGATTGACTCGGAAGATAACATGGATGGTCTGCCCTGACACATAGTATCGTGTTTTCTGAATGGCGAACACCAAGGCAAGGCATTCCTTCTCTACGGTGGTGTACCTATGCTCCGGTCCCACCATCATTCGACTGAGGTAATAGATGGCTTGTTCGTGCCCCGCATCATTATTTTGTGCTAGTAAGGCACCGAGGGAGTGTTCCATTGCTTGTACATATAGTAGGAAAGGCTTTTCGGCAACCGGAGCTACCAAAACTGGCAGATTCGTAAAGTATTCCTTAATGTCATCAAAGGCGCGTTGACATTCCTTATTCCATACGAAAGAGACGCCTTTCTTCATCAGTTGTGTGAAGGGTTGACATCGCCCTGAGAGGTTAGATATGAACCTCCTGATGTAAGCTAGTCTTCCCTGAAGGCCGCGAAGTTCACGGAGGTTCCTCGGTGGACTCATCTCCATGGAGGAAATGACAAAGCCCAAGAACTTTCCGCTGGACACACCCAGGAAGGACTTGGTAGGATTCATCTTCAAATTGTGTGCTCGCATAAGATCGAACACTGTTCTCAAGTCCTGGAGGTGATCATCCTTGGAGCAGCTTTTGACGGCGATGTCGTCAACGTAACACTCCACCGTCTTACGCAAGTGATCTCTAAAGATGACGCTCATAGCTCGTTGATATGTGGCACCGGCATTCTTCAGGCCGAAGGACATGACTGTGTAACAGTACACACCGATCGGTGTTTGGAATGACGTATGCTTCTCATCTTCAGGAGATATTTTGATTTGATTGTATCCTGATAAGCCATCAATAAAGGACATGTGCTCAAAGACACACGTATTATCAATTATTATGTCGGTAATAGGAAGAGGGAATTCATCCTTAGTATATGCCGCATTCAAATTGCGAAAGTCGATGCAGATTCGGATCTTTCCGTTCTTCTTGACGACTGGTACTATATAAGCTATGCAGTCTAGGTGCTGCTCCTCGTGGATGAAACCGCTAGCTATAAGTTTGTTTACTTCCGCTTCGATGGAATTCATGATGTCTGGATGGAAACACCGTTGCTGTAGATTGACTGGTTCCGTATTTGGATGAATATTGAGCTTATGAAGTGCGACCTCGGGGTTTAACCCTGGCATGTCTTCATAGCTCCAGGCAAAGACGTCGATATACTCTCTGATGAGTTGTAACAACAACTCCCGCTCGTCGTCTATCAGGCTTTTACTGACAAAGATTGGCTTTGGAGAGGATTCATCACCGAGGTTTACTTGCATGACCTCATCTTCAGTGGGAGGGTCACAAAGTTTAAAGCATTTCTTCCATTATGCATCCAGTTTTTGGACCGATGGCTCCAATTCAAGAGGTCCGAGTAGATCCTCGTCTTCCTCTTCAATGTCAGCGGATGCCATGTTGACAGATAATGTCTGTCTGAACATATCTCCAATGCTGTCGTCAGAATCGTATGTAGGTGATTCGGATAAGTGAGAATGCCACTCGTATTCCTCATCGGAGCTCTCGGGCGTTGTTGCTGGTGTAACATAAGCGAGGCCGCATTTTGACTTGCCATAGTAATCCCAATATTTCCCAAACGTTGTTGACAGCTGCAGAGGCAATCGCCGACCGCTGCCGTAATTCAGACCTGGGGTAGCCTCCATGTTATACCCCTGTTTTTGCATGAAGTACTTGGCCTGAGGAGTATATAAGTAGAGCGGTAGTCTCCCAGTATCGAGTTCGAGATCAAACTCTTGAGGCATGAAGGGATGAGGTCCTTCTTTTCGGCCAAAGATGATCGTGTGATCCCCTTCTCTTCTGCCTGGGACTAGAAAGTAGGCATCTTTAATGGGAGCAAGTCGGTTTACAGTATGGACGGTTGTCACCTGTGTGTGCAGGTTAATGTCCCGACCGAGTCCCACAGTATACATCAGATTGAGTTTATTACACTCAGGATAGTTCAATGACAGCCTCTTATTGATAAAATAAGGAATTTTGTCCACAGGAATTACATCATCAGGAGAGGGACTATCTGCCTTTGCAACCAGATACTTTGCGAGTTCTGCATCCTCTTCAGCTAATCCTACGTGACCGGAGGTTGGGGCACTATCTTGGGCAACTTGACCACCAAGGGTTCAGCTTGTGGTATTGGCTTGCCTGAGGGTGTCAGATCGACACTTGGTTGCCGGCTCGTCTTGGGAAAACGGATGACCATCGGCTCGGCAGGGGACTTTGCGTCTTCTGAATGCTTTTGACTAGATCTTGGCAATCGGATCACCATCGGCTCCCAAGAGGGACTTGTATCTTCCGTCGCCTTTGACTGGATTTTGGCAATCGGATTACCATCGGCCCTATGACGGGTTCTTGGCTGATCCTTGGGAATCGGATGACCATTGGTTTCAACTGTACGGCTGGGGTGAGGGAACCGGGCACCTCTTTATGCAAAGTTGCGACAAGGGGTACGGCTTTGCCCGGTTTACGGGCTTGGAGATGAATTTTCAAGGATTCCTCTGGCCCTATGACGGCCTCCAGCTCGACAGTTATGTGTTTATTGGATTCGGCTTAAAGACACGCCTCCGAAGAATAATAATACTCAACCCATTTGAAGGGATCGATGCTGGCGAATTCAGTCTTCACGAAGCCATGCTTACTGACATACTTGAAACACTGGTGGAGGTTGGATGGCATGATCATATAGTCACGTATCCATGGACGTCCCAGGAGGATGTTGTAGGACATGTCTGCATCTATGACCTAGCAGGTAACATCTGTCCTCAGGTCGCTGATCGGACATTTCAATCAGATCTTTCCTAAGGGAGAGCTCCTTCCTGAGTTGAAACTGCTAATGGCGGTGTTGGTCACTACTAGCCGGTACATAGGGATGCTAAGGACTTGAAGCAAGCTTTTCAGGATGATTCTTATCAACGAGCCAGGATCGATGTGCATCCGATCCACCTTGATGTCGCCTATGTACCCAGTGTAGTACAAGGGGCGATCATGCATATTGGTCTTGATCAGCATGTCCTGTGGGGTGAATACGATATTGGGCATTGTATCCATACTATTGCTGGCCTGGAGATCTGTCGACGAGTCTTCCCCAGTAGGTTTGACCTGGGCTAAGTAAGCGTTAGCATTCTGGAGCGCTTCGCTCAATGCGACACGAAGATCCTTGGATAGCCTTAGGAGCTCGTATAACGACAACTTTGCTGGCGTATTAGCCAGTTGTGCTAATATGTCAAAGTTGTAAGGTCTCTCCAGCCCTTGAGGTGCATCTTTACGGAACGACCCGTCGAAGCGGGTTTTCTTCGGCTTAGACTTATTTGTCATGGAGGCTGAGATGGTCCTGGAACATCATTGGCGGGCAGGTTGCTGGTTGAGGGTCTTCAGCTGAACTACCTGGAGCGGGCTGGACTTGTGCCCCAGACCGGGTAACAATGGCCGCCACTTCCTCAGCTTTGGCTGAAATTGTATGGCAGGATCTGGACATCCTGCCCTTCTTTATGTTGGCTGGAGATATCGCCGCCTGGGTCACTTTGGGCACTAAGTCGGGGTGCACCCGCATGATCTCTCCTCGTGACGTGGTAAGTGGTTCCAAGCCAATCGTCTGGTTACTGTCACGACCCGTACCCACTTTTCGGATACGAGACGTGTCCAAGCCAGCCTACGTCGCAGAGTCGACGGTAGAACGCTGTCAAGCCCACAAGGAATAAATGTCCAAGATCACAAAATATAATATTTGTTGCTCATTCACATTTCTAAGTTTATTACAATATTTACATCATTTAAAATCAAAGAAAATACAAGATTTTACAATTAATGAAAATGGTACAACTGCTATCTATTTCTAGGTTGACATCAGCATACCCAAGCCTTCCCAATACTAAGAGTGATCGTGGCTAAACCTGAAAAATGATGGTTTCCAGTCAGGAATGGAACAAGTACACAAACCGACGACAATGCAAAAACACAATAGAATTAACAAGACATGAAAATAGCATATGAGATATGAAAACTGGAAAGTACTGATGACATGGCACGGTGGAGATGAAAAGGAAAAATAAAAAGACATCTACCTAGGTGGTGTGAAATATCTGTTTCGACATGTGAACGGCTAGAGTGTAAATCCGGCACCTACACGTGTCGTGTACAGGTGCTATTGTTCACGAATAGACATCATGGGGATAGTTCTGGGTAGTCCACATGTCTACTAAGATATTTTCCCTCCCGACTACTCCGTGTGACGAGCGTGTCAACAAGCAGCAAGATATATGTATATACATGAAATAAAAACTACTATGAATCGAAAGCAATCAGAAAGTGCACTTGCCTGAGGTCCTTAGCTGGTGAAACCAATAATAATATACCACTCAATGAGCCACAATCAATCAACACATACAGAAGTCTCCAGATGCTAAAATAAATAGTACCAACGTTCTCAGAATAGTCAAATTAGCTAGAATTGCCTGTCCTTAAGTCCAATTCTGGACACAGGGGCAAAACGGTAATTTTGGGCAAAAACGATGTCCGCCGTTGGACCCGCTTTGCACCGAAATGCGTGCCAGAGTCAACGGTCTCTAAAGTCGTCAAACTATATGTCAACAGGTCCAATTTTTCGATACGAACCCAACCGTATGTCCATGTCTAGAGTTGGATTCCGACGGACAGTGCACAAAATCGCCCGTTGAGTAGGACCGTGGGGCCCGCAAAACGGCGTACGATTCAACTGTCTCAGAATTGGACCAAACTTGGCATACAGGACCAGAAAAATATTTTGAGTCCAATGGTGCAAGTTTTGTCGCGATTTGATGAGTGTGCGCGAAGTAATTGACAAATATGAAAAAGGCCGATACGGTGAATTTTTGACGGATACGCATCAAATTCGTCGTGCACACGCGACCAATTTGAATTCCGTCAAAGCCCACACGACCACGAAGTCGATACGCACCTTTCGATGTTTTCGGTTCGTGACCACGTCACCCGGATTGACGGGAAGGACGGCGTATCGGGACAATTTTACTAAAAATCCACTTTTGAAAATCAGTTTTTTTCTCCAATTTCACAAATCAGTAACTTTCTGTACAGTGCATGAAATTTAATTCTACAAAAAGGGTTTTAAAGCCCTATAGGTTGTCTACAAGTCTCTTCAAACCGATTTTGAAAACTCGCAACACGCTGGTCGCAAATCGGCCAGAAAGTTGGGTTTCGGGACAGTTTCTAAATCTATAAAATCGAGTTTTTTCTTGATTTTGGAACTCGTTTTTCGTCGCACATGATGTGAATCGGCACGAACTATTTAGAGAGGATTAAAGACGTATGGGTTGTCTACACGTAGAATTTTACGGATCTTGATTTGATCGAGTGTGCGTGTAGAAACGAGACGGGGAAGATGGTTACCTCGAAGTGGATTTCTGTTGTGGTTGATGTTGCGCGCGCGGGATCCGACGGTTATTGGCCGTCCTCCGGTGGTCGGCTGGCCGCACACGGTTGCCGGGAACGTCGGAGAGGTGTGCGGCTAGGGTTTGGGTTAGGGTTTCTGGAGAAAAAATTCTTCTCTCTCCCTCTCTAAATATATATATATATATATATATATATATATATATATATATATATATATATATATTTTTTTTTTTTTTTTTTTTTATTATTATTATTATTTATTATTAAGTTATTGAGGTGATTATTATATAATATTAGTATTATTATTGGTTATGGTATTTTGTTGTTATTATTATTATTATTAATATTTTGGTTATGGAATATATCCACATATATAGTTGTGTATTAATTGTTATAAGGATATAAATATCGATATATATATATATATATATATATATATATATATATATATATATATATATATATATATATATATGTATAGAAGTATATATATACGTGTATGTGTACGTGTATGAGGATAAACAAATATAAATATATGTATATGTGTGTATGTATACATGTATATGAATATAGGTGTAGGTGTACATATATTAATATATGTATATGTACAAGTATACGTGTATAAAAAAAAAAAAAAAAAAAAAATATATATATATATATATATATATATATATATATATATATATATATATATATATATATATATATATATATAATTATATACGGTTAAGCCGCTCGGGTTATAAGGGGGCGCGGGTTTAGTAACACCTAGCAGCTGCTGCTGCTGGTTTGTTTCTAAGGGGGGTGGCGTGAGTGCTTTGGTTTGTTTGTTTGTTTTTTTTTTTTTTCCTTTTTTTTTTCCTTTTCTTTTTCTTTTCTTTATTCTATATTAGCAAATAACTAAAGTATATATATATATATATATATATATATATATATATATATATATATATATATATATATATATATATATATATATATATATATATATTTATATTTATATATACACGTATACTTGTACATATACATATATTAATATATGTACACCTACACCTATATTCATATACATGTATACATACACACATATACATATATTTATATTTGTTTATCCTCATACACGTACACATACACGTATATATATACTTCTATACATATATATATATATATATATATATATATATATATATATATATATATATATATATATATATATATATATATATATATATATATATATATATATATATATATATATATATCGATATTTATATCCTTATAACAATTAATACACAACTATATATGTGGATATATTCCATAACCAAAATATTAATAATAATAATAATAACAACAAAATACCATAACCAATAATAATACTAATATTATATAATAATCACCTCAATAACTTAATAATAAATAATAATAATAAAAAATGCAATAGATCTATAATGGTGTATATACACTTTATGTACAGTCAAAAAAAATCACTCTTTAAATAAAATAATTAATAAAAATAAAATATTTCAAAATTTTCGGGAAGGGAAGCTACAAGTCTACCCACCTAAAAAATAATTTCGTCCTCGAAATTTTAATTCATAACTATTCTTAAATTCAAAAAGAAAGTCTAGCTTAACCTTAACCTCCTCAATTTTAATTCCTCGAAATAATTTATATCCTCCTCCTAGCCATTTGTAACTATAAATCCTTGAGAACTTCTACCCACCTTTGGTCACACTACTCCTCAAAACTAAAATCTTAAAATCTTCTAACTGGTTGCTAATAATCCTAGCAACAGATATCTACTACATGTGGTATCTATAATCCTCTCCTACCTATCAAGTAATCAAAAATTTAACAAGCAACCCTTTTACACGAGTAGCTAAGAAATATTGGTGAATTCTAATAAGTATGACCTTCGTCTCTCTACAATAGAAAGGACAGGAAAATAAGGAAGAACAATCAAGAGCAATTATGAAGTTTAAAGAGCGGTAGAGAATATACAATAATACAGATAGAAAGGGTATATATGAACCTATAGTCTTATTCGCTAGATTGGGCTACTCTAGTCCAGTCACTTGCAACATCGAAGAACCCTTCGTTCTTAGAGTGACCTGCAATCCGTGTAATACAGAAGCTCCATTCTCGAATTTCTAGTCTAAACAAGATTTCCAAAATAGAACGAAATTTGAGAAATCAACATGGTGATCTTTCCCGTGGCTATTTAAACACACGAGCAAGGGATATAAATACGATACAGGATCGTATTGCGACTTCCAGGTAGATGGAATAAGGGTTACGAATGACATCACCTTCTAAGGGGTGGAGACTACATAATGGTACAGGGACCTATTTCAAATAGTTCGGTCTTAAAGTTCAAATATGGTGGTATGCCTGGATGAGTTCTACTGGTCTTAATGGGTTCTCTATTTGGACATCAGTCGTTGGTTGGATGAACATTGGATTTCAATCTATATTGACCGAACAAGATCCCAATGATAAAACTATGTTTACTAGGTTAGGGTTACGGCTCTAGTGGAAGTCGAAAAGTGTACCGGCACTATGGTAAGGGTTATAGCTAGTCCTTTTGTCCTGAAAGTCATACCATAAAAATAGAGTACAAGGGGCCGGGTTTGAGTTGGACATGATATACCTAGATGAAGGTGGACTCGTCTAGATCTTGCATGTAAAATTTGTTGGAAGGTAACAACTAGCCTCGTGCTCCAAATATTAATGACACGGCCGGAGACACAAAATAATCTAAATGGAAAGTGGGAGTCCATGGGCACTAATTATCATCCTAATGGGAATTATTCCGATCAATCAGTAATCTTCATATATCCCAAAATGTTGAAGGCTTACAGTCTACCCACCTTAGAAACTAAGACATGGTTTTAGGAATAATGAGGTTAGAGGGTTCCCAAAATCTGAATACTGTACATTGACTCTTATTAATAGAGAATAAGGCACGACGTAACGGAATAGGGTAGATTAAGTCGAGTCAAGGGTCGTCCCTCAATAAATGAAAAACGAGTGCGTGTACAATGACACATGGTCGATAAAATAGAATGACCTACCCGTCCACAGTATACATGAGTTGTCGACGGGGTAACCAACTCTAAGGCACATCATATGAAAATATTCCTAACAACTGAGTCGTGAATTTCTATTTGTGTCAAACCTGTCAGACTATTGCCACAAGGGCTTTAGTTAAAGCTAGCTTCCACAACTAATTAGAGGCTCACAACAATTGGTCTCTTGAGAATATGTAGTCTCCTAGGTTGGCATTTGATCTAGGGAAGATCCTAATCATTCTCGGACTCCAATAACTAGAAGATCAAGATAGTAGGTTTAGTGTCGAAGGGAGAACGAGTAACTTAAGGAAAGGTTCTAGTCACCTGGCTGGCCGATGGTAGTTACCCTTGTGTATACAACCATCATAGCCATGGGGATACCCTGTATCTCCCTACCAATTATAAGCTTTCGTCTTTCCAAATCAGTGAAAGACAAAACAATAGGGTTCAAGGAAGATGTCACTGAACACAATTACGTGATTCAAGGGCGGATGTATAATTCAAGAGGAATTGTCAAAGCAGTCGCGGATGAGATCCTAGAGACATCTACATCTCAATCTACGTAGGATAGTTAAATGAAAAGCGAACCAAATGCATCATGGTTGATCAGACCGTAATACATCGATTCTGATTAGACAATATGTTAGCGGGTGTCCCCAATAAACATATGTCTTAATTTAAGCTCGATAAAAGAGTAAGCTTGCAAAACTAGGCTGTAATAGCAGCATTGGTCAAGATAGTCAAAATATAAGTAGGCGAGATTTTTGGAAGGGAGGCACAAGTAGTTCGAGTTTTGTGAGAATCAAAATCTAACTCGAGATTCGTACATGATTAACAGAATCAGAAATTATAAACTAACTCCTTACAGCAAAACAGAATTTAAAATAGACAATTCTAACTTATGATATACGATTTATATCTAATACAGCAAAAGAAAATTTAAACAGTTTATCAAAATTAATGCCTTAATTCTGGGCAAGTCTAACATACCAAGTGAATAGTATATCCACATTGGATCACATTGTCATATCAAAAGTATAGTGTACCTATAGGGATCTAGCAAATTATCTAAATTGTATGGCCTATCTAATAACCTTAACTACCCAACGGTCAATTTAATGAGGGACTCCTATTCCTAGTCATTCTCTTAAATTATTTTAATCCTAATTGTGAATGAATATTTTCTGGGCGCAGGCTCGCAGCAGTACGACTAATATGGTACTACCGCGAGTTCACATAATTTGCGAAGACCGACCTGTATGGGCCACCATAAAAACTTGTCACGGCCCACACCCGCTTTTCGGATACGAGACGTGTCCAAGCCAGCCTACGCCGTAGAGTAGGCGGTATAACGCTGTCAAGCCCGCAAGGAATAAATGCCCAAGATCAAAAAATATAATATTTGTTGCTCATTCACATTTCTAAGTTTATTACAACATTTACATCATTTAAAATTAAAGAAAATAAAAGATTTTACAATTAATAAAAATGGTACAACTGCTATCTATTTCTAGGTTGACATCAGCATACCCAAGCCTTCCCAATACTAAGAGTGATCGTGGCTAAACCTGAAATATGATGGTTTCCAGTCAGGAATAGAATAAGTACACAAACCGACGACAATGCGAAAACACAATAGAATTAACAAGACATGAAAATAGCATATGAGATATGAAAACTGGAAAGCACTGATGACATGGCACGGTGGAGATGAAAAGAAAAAATAAAAAGACATCTACCTAGGTGGTGTAAAATATCTGTTTCGACATGTGAACGGCTAGGGGGTAAATCCGCCACCTGCACGTGTCGTGTACAGGTGCTATTGTTCACGAATAGACATCATGGGGATAGTTCTGGGTAGTCCACATGTCTACTAAGATATTTCCCCTCTCGACTACTCCGTGTGACGAGCGTGTCAACAAGCAGCAAGATATATGTATAGACATGAAATAAAAAGACTGCTATGAATCGAAAGCAATCAGAAAGTGCACTTGCCTGAGGTCCTTAGCTGGTGAAACCAATAATAATATACCACTCAATGAGCCACAATCAATCAACACATGCAGAGGTCTCCAGATGCTGAAATAAATAGTACCAACGTTCTCAGAATAGTCAAATTAGCTAGAATTACCTGTCCTTAAGTCCAATTCTGGATACAGGGGCAAAACGGTAATTTCAAGCAAAAACGTTGTCTGCCGTTGGACTCGCTTTGTACCAAAATGCGTGCCAGTGTCAACGGTCTCTAAAGTGATCAAACTATATGTCAACAGGTCCAGTTTTTCGATACGAACCCAACCGTATGTCCATAGTTGGATTCCGGCGGACAGTGCACAAAATCGCCCGTTGAGTAGGACCGTGGGGCCCGCAAAACGGCGTACGATTCAACTGTCTCAGAATTGGACCAAACTTGGCATACAGGACCAAAAAAATATTTTGAGTCCAATGGCACAAGTTTCGTCGCAATTTGATGAGTGTGCACGAAGTAATTGACAAATATGAAAAAGGTCGATACGGTGAATTTTTGACGGATACGCATCAAATTCGTCGCGCACACGCGACCAATTTGAATTCCGTCAAAGGCCACACGACCACGAAGTCGATACGCACCTTTCGATGCTTTCGGTTCGTGACCACGTCGCTCGGATTGACGGGACGGACGGCGTATCGGGACAATTTTACTAAAAATCCACTTTTGAAAATCAGTTTTTTTTCTCCAATTTCACAAATCAATAACTTTCTGTACAGTGCATGAAATTTAATTCTACAAAAAGGGTTTTAAAGCCCTATAGGTTGTCTACAAGTCTCTTCAAACCGATTTTGAAAACTCGCAACACGCTGGTCGCAAATCGGCCACAAAGTTGGGTTTCGGTACAGTTTCTAAATCCATAAAATCGAGTTTTTTTTTTCTTGATTTTGGAACTCGTTTTTTGTCGCACATGATGTGAATCAGCACGAACTATTTAGAGAGGATTAAAGACGTATGGGTTGTCTACACGTAGAATTTTACGGATCTCGATTTGATCGAGTGTGCGTGTAGAAACGAGACGGGGAAGATGGTTACCTCGAAGTGGATTTCTGTTGTGGTTGATGTTGCGCACGCGGGATCCGACGGTTATTGGCTGTCCTCCGGTGGTTGGCTGGCCGCACACGGTTGTCGGAAACGTCGGAGAGGTGTGCGGCTAGGGTTTGGGTTAGGGTTTCTGGAGAAAAAATTCTTCTCTCTCCCTCTCTAAATATATATATATATATATATATATATATATATATATATATATATATATATATATAATTATATACGGTTAAGCTGCTCGGGTTATAAGGGGGCGCGGGTTTAGTAACACCTAGCAGCTGCTGCTAGTGGTTTGTTTCTAGGGGGGGTGTTGTGAGTGCTTTGGTTTGTTTGTTTGTTTGTTTTTTCCTTTTTTTCCTTTTCTTTTTCTTTTCTTTATTCTATATTAGCAAATAACTAAAGTATATATATATATATATATATATATATATATATATATATATATATATATATATATATAAACAAAAAATATACACGTATACTTGTACATATACATATATTAATATATGTACACCTACACCTATATTCATATACATGTATACATACACACATATACATATATTTATATTTGTTTATCCTCATACACGTACACATACACGTATGTATATACTTCTATACATATATAAATATATAATACTAATATTATATAATAATAATAATAACAACAAAATACCATAACCAATAATAATACTAATATTATATAATAATCACCTCAATAACTTAATAATAAATAATAATAATAAAAATGCAATAGATCTATAATGGTGTATATACACTTTATGTACAGTAAAAAAATCACTCTTTAAATAAAATAATTAATAAAAATAAAATATTTCAAAATTTTCGGGGAGGGAAGCTACAGTTACGGACGGAAGGAAGATTAGTAACCTCCATCGTTGCCCGGGGGATAGGTATTACCACGTCTTGGGTGCTTGTTGGAGGGAAGTCGCCGAACTGAATTGACACCATGTTCGCCGCCACGGTAACCTCTTCAAAGTCTAGCGACAGAGCTTTGGAGTCGATAAGATTCTGGATGTACCGCTTTAATTGAAAGCAGTCTTGAGTGGCATGATGAACATAGCAGTAGAAATAGCAGTATTTTGGGTCCTCCATCTCTGTCGCTCACGGCTCGCGCCTTGGTGGAGGGAGTTGGATCCTGTCCCCTTGCAAGAGCATGTCGAAGATAGGCTTGACATGACTATCTTCGAATGAGTAATTGACCTGGGGCCACTGAGCTTCTGCCTACTTTTGTTCAGGCTTCTTGGTCGTAGTGGCGACTAGGGCCTGTTTACCCTTATTGTCCCGGTTATTGGAGGTACCGTCAGTGTTGTTGTTATTGGAGGCGGTACCCAGACGTTTGCTTTTGACCTCTCCGTCTGGGATGTGTAATCCCAGCTGGCGAGCCTTCTCTTCGCCTCGACGTTAGTGGCGCTTATGATGAAGGTCGTCCAATCCCTGAACTGATCTTCACCCATTCAGAGGCTGATTGCGGGGAGCAACTTCTTCTGGTAAATTTTGATCAAGGAGCTTTCGGGATTGCCTTGGGGCAATCTCATCGCAATTTGGCGGAACCGTTCGATATACTTCCATGTCAGCTCCCTCTCTTCCTGAACGATGTCCATAAGGGATGATATTGTCACATCATGTCCCACCTCGTAGAATTGTTCTAGGAACATATGCTTGAAGCCGTCAAAAGAATGGATGAATTTGTTAGGAAGGTTGCGATACCAGTCGAACGCTATCCCCTCCAATGCTCCAATGAATAATCGTGTGAGGATGGCATCACTATGCGGCAAGTAGTCGGTTGTGACCTCGAAGTAAGTCATGTACCGACTAGCAGAGGTCTTCCCGTCATATGAATCGATATGAAACAACTTGTACCGTGGAGGGAAAGGCACATCTCTCTATGCAACGGGATACAGTTACCATATTCTGAGGTCCCGAGAGGAGTCTCGGGCATTGAACATTGCCCGAAGCTTCTGGACTTTCCTCCTTGCTTCCCTGGATTCATCTGCAGCTGAAGGAGCGAAGGCTTCTAGAGGATTGCCATCCAAAGAAGGAGCGGTTGTGTTGGAGTCCGCGTTGACTGCGAGTCCCAAGCTTGTTTGTCCAGACGTCCTTGCTGGTTGAGTTGGCAAGGCAGCTTTGATTTTGTCTACTGACTTGACCAAGGACAAGAGCATGGCTTCAAGTACTTGTAGACTTTGTCGACCAGTAGGCGCATCATGATCATCGTCGGCCATAAAGACTCTCCGTACATGAGCAGAGGTGGAAGGGATCGTAGCAGAGCTGCTCTCTGTGTCGTACCCCCGTATCGAAAAATCGTCGGGGAATGTCAGAATATCCTCCTCCTCGGACTCGGAAGGGGTGCTACCCTCTGTGCAGGAAGCTACATCGTCTTGGCGGAGGCGGTCATCCTCAGGGACGTCTATGTCCGTTGCATAATTCCAGTAGATCGCTACCCCCTGTGTACGCTCTTAAAACACCGGGTTATTGCGTACTTTCAGGGGACTGCTACCCCTGACCTCATCTACTCCCAGGGAGGTCAAGGATACACCCCCAGGTGTTGGAAGCTTAGTTTTGGATCGAGTGCCTAGTAGACACCCCCTGTGGTTGTTGGTGGTAGTCTTCCAAACGAGAGTTTTCTTGCAATGCTGGCGGAGATTGTCGGGCTGGAAGAGCCTGTCTTCTTTCCTCCCTTGTCGGGAAGAACCTTCCGGGTTGTTACAGGAGGCGACAAAAAATTCCTCATCTTCCAGAATTTGCACCTGTTCCTCAAGTTGTTGTTAGAAGGGTGCTGGTTCTGCAATCGTTAGAAAACGGGCTGCCGATCTTCAGGTACTGCCGACTTGTCGCAGCAGCAGTTGATGATGACTTGGGTGCAACGACTTCCTGGGAGGGGCTCATCGCACGCCAAGGTTGCTTCCTTCTCTTTACGTTTGTGAGTAATCACCTCTCGTAAGTCGGTAGCAGATTGATCTACCTTTGCCTCCCATTTGTGGACTCGGGTATCCCGAGCACACGGGTGCGTAGGTATCATGTCTGCTCCCTGATCTGAGGCTAGTAAAAGCACTTGCTCTTTATCGTTGGAGGGAGACTTTTGAGACCCATCCTGTCCGCTAGCCCTGGGGGACTGGACACGGATGGTTCTGTATAACTTTCCATCATGAGCCCGTATAACAGTTAATGGTGCCTGCTGACGGTCAGCAACTTGGACAGTTGACGGGGCTTGTTGGGCCTGCACTGACCTAGACTTCTTTGACTTAACACCCAAAGGCGTATAGTAAAAAGAGTCCAGATGATACTTCCCACATTTTCAATGGGCCGCATAGAGTCGGGCCGCATGAGAGACGGTCGAATACAGAACTTCTGACAGGGCTGTATGAGACACTCTGTCTATGGCCAGGACTTGCTGCCGCATGGGCCATCTGCATTGCGGCTACAGTTGGCTGCCGCATGGGCGATCTGTCTACGGTCAGAGTTGGCTGCCGTATGGACGATCTGTCTATGGCCAGAGTTTGCTGCCGTATGGGTGGTCTGTCTGCGGCCAGAGTTTGCTGCCGCATGAGTCATCTGCCCATCTCTCTTATGCGGCCTCTTCCTTGTCCGCATAGATTTCTCTTTTGCCCCCAAAAACTCAGTATCGTAGTGTTTTTCTTTGCTGGATTTGGGGACAGTGGGGTTGTCTACGGTCGGAAGCAAGGCCGCAGGAGAGTCTTGACCACCGTCTTGGGCCGCAGAAGGAGCTTCTTCGAGAACCTGGTCGGGGGCAAAAGTTTTATGCTTCGACATGCTGTGGGCTCTCTTCAGTTTGGCTCGCTTCTGTGATGGGCTGGTGCTCTCTTCAGAGAGCATTTCTTCGAATGCTCGTTGGTCAAATTGAACCACGAGCATTTGCTGCATAGAGCCGAGCTTAGATACGTCAGATTGCGTCACCAACTTCTCATCAGAGGAGAAGGATGTCCCCAGCAGAGTCGCCATCGTATTTGCCATTAAATATCAAGCACAACAAATTACAGATGAATTGAACTTGATTGCAAACTCGCTTGTACAAGAAAAAGCCTAGAAAGAAAGCCTAGGAGATGATCTAAGTACAATTGTTTAGTTTTGATTCTGGGGGGTGACGATAGAAGCTCGAGAAAGTGTTGCAACTCTGCCTTACTTCTTGGACTATCTGACGTGCTCCTTCTTTCGAAGAAATTGCCTTTCGTAGGTTACCAGCCTTGGATTGCCAACCATTTGCCTGGCTGTAATATCCTGCTATTTATAGTATTTTCTGTAGTAGTAGCTTTTTGGGCCGTATAATAGGCCACGTGGCCACGTGTCTCTCACAATGCACAAAGACCCGATCTCGGGCTGCCAGCTGGTAGGGGTTGTTTAGATTTTGTTGTAGCAAATCTGGGTAGTTAAGATTTGGTCAGCCTGCCACGTGTCTCATCGCAAGATAGGACCAGTCTGTTTGAGTCATTTTGAGTGGCATAAGCCCTTCATAGTTTGGCCATGATGGGCCGTATAAGACTCATGCGACAGTCTCCCTTAGTCCGCATGTAACTTGGGGATTTTTGAGCGCATAGGTTCTTATATTCTCGGCCGCATAAAGCTAATGCGGCTCGGATTGCAGTTACCCTTGGCCGTATGAAATACATAGGTTGAGTTGCATAAGATTCATGCGGCTCGGGTCGCATGTCCAGTCTAATCATGTCTTATCTTCTTTTTAGATTGTCAGAGTTGTCAGAGTTGTCAGTCTTTGCCAGATCAGAGTCAGCTTTGCCTGAAGGATTAATCAGCCTGGCCGCATAAGTAACTATTCTCTCTGTGTCTCAAAAGTCAGTCTAGTGAAGATGGGCCGCAGGGGGCGTACTGAGTCTGTCATGCGGCTCTTCTCCATGCGGGTTAATCTGTTCCAGGGTACTCATGCGGTCAGTTGTGATCCGCATGTACCCCATATTTTCCATGCTTCTACAGTAGGTAATGGATTAGAGTATAGGTATTGGGTTACCATGGGGTATACCTCCACCCTTAGTCTAGATCAACTTTAGACTGAACGTTAAACCCCTTGTCCAAACTTGCATTTACAATTTCCTATTTCCTTGGTCTGTCTTACTATAGTTAATCAGTCCCCACTATTCACAAGCCTATACTATTGTACATTCATACCAGATAAATGTTCAACCCTTGACAGCTTAGTAAGGGTCATTCCCTTAGTATTTAACTGACCTATCCACCTTAAGTTTCATGTTCTTGCATACCTTGGTTCAGCCCATGCATCCACCTGATGAGACATGGTAGCTTGTTCAGTCATGTTGTTATTTTCCAGCCTTTGTGAACACCTTATGTACACCCCAAGTAATGTCCCAACTCATAGGTGTGCAGGCCATACTTTTGTACTTGGTAAATCCTTGTATATAGTTGTAAGTACCTATAGTTCAGTTCTTGATAGAGACTCATGGATAACGAATAGGTTCATGGTCTAAACTATATGTATATGGATGTATATGATGTTAAGATACATATGGCCTTGCGGTACTGTTGTAGTGACCTAATAGGATGAAGTTGTGTTAATCTATTTTAGAGTGGTATTTGCTAAAGGATTTTGAGTAAAGCATAACCATATATAGTGTATATAGTCTATATAGTATCTTATAGATGATATAGTGTATATAAATATATGAATGCTTGCTAATCTAGAACTAAAAATAGCCTAGTTGACCTTGTTTGACTAGATAGTCGACCAAATCCTAGATATTGACTGGTTTGACTGGAGGTTGACCAAAGTTGACCAAGAGTTGACTTTAACCTTGATTGACCTAGAATCATGTAGATTGCATTGTAACTTCATTTATTATCTAATTTGAACACTTTGTAACCTGTGTTGCTCTAAATAGGACTCAGTTACTCCGGTTCGGACATATATTTTCACCAGTCCCTCAGGATATCTGGCGAGTACATGCTCTGATCATTTTATACTTTTTAGGACTTATATTCTTACTCTAGACTACTTTACTTGATGCTGACATATTTTTCACACGGATTAGTACTATATGGATCTTTTCTTGAGATGTTATCCCCTCATCGGGTACATCGGGTACTTTATGTATTGTGCTATTCCTGTGCATCCTGTACTCCCTTCCCTCGTGTTATTCATGTACTCACATGTGCTCTCATCTACTCTCATGTTCACATGTGCTTCGTGTATAACCAATAAATCGTGTATGTAACGTAACTTGAATGGATCCTTGTGTATTGATTGGGAACGGGGGAGTAGAAGTGGTTATGTGATCATTCCTTTAGTATACTCGTGTACAAACTCTGTAACTTAGGCGTGTACAAATCAAGCCGGTTACATAACCATATTGTGCTCTAAATTACTTATATTATTTACAGTTATTACTTTCATACATATTTTTTGTACTCAAATTTATCTATTTTTACTACTCATGAACATCTCTTACAGCATTTTATGTATTTTATTCTATTGCTTGTTCTACAATTCCTGCCATGATATGAACTGCATGAGAGTTATGTATTCGCTCCAGTCCTGACTGTACATGTTAAAAATATTACAGAGAACGAAGATAATTTCTGTCCTACCTACTATGGAGCTAGTATAGATGAAACTTATGACCTGAACCCTCAGGAGGATCCAATAGTTGCTGAGGATACTACCCTATTGCCTAGGCTAGACTGCTAGGCTTTATCTTTATGTTATTTGTGTTGTTTTTTGTGATGTATTATTTGAGATGTTGAGATTTGGTTTTGTTAAACACTTAGACTTATTTCATTTCTGGATTGTATCTCATTCTGTGGATTTTATATCTATCTTATCGTGCCATTTATCTACCTCTAGTTTATGTAATTGAGTTGTATCTTCTGATATTTGTCCTCCGTTTGGAGAGTTTATTATATTGTGTTTAGTTGCGGTTGTGACCTAGGACAATGTTCTACCACCGACACTGCGGCGTAGGCTGGACGTACCCACGTACTCGTGCCCCTAAACCGAGTGTGGGTCGTGATAGACATTTTTCATTTATTCAGTGCTATAGGAATAAACAGCATTTCAACATTATGCAATAGTTATACAGTGTACATAATTCAAGTAGTTCATTCATTTCATTGAGTCAATAGCATAGCCAGTTCATTTCTTATATATCATTCACAAAGAATCTCATTATTCAAGTGTTTTATTTGTTTCAGCAGCATTAAACATAAGGAACATTAGCAATTCATTTTTAGGCATTAATTCACATCAGCAGTTTAATGTTCAAGTGTTATCATCCAGCAGTATTCAACATTAGCATCTCAATTATTTAACATCTAAAGCATGGGATAATTAGGGACATTCTATGGCAAATAATACTCTATTTTATTAAACATGAGGGAGTACGGGAGAAGGGAGAGTGCTACTCAATTGTATCAAGGGTCTTTCTATTTCGATCACACATACCTCCCACGAGACATAGCCCCTCCATCAAGCCACGTTCCAATACGCATTCCATCCGGCCAGCTAAGAGAGACTGCATCGGTCTCAAATCTCTTGATTTTTAACACGTCACGATACAACATTCTGATCACATCCAATGAGACAACCAAATGCCTCGGGCGGTGCGGGGCATTACATAATATATCACTTAGAAAAAGTTTCGTCCTCAAAACTTAAGGGAAGAACTCATTCTACTAATAATAACTTAGTCAAAACAAGTCACTCATTCAACTTCAATTCAATATCCATTTCAGCTTACTCAACCATCTCGAGATTGCTATCCAACTGTACCACTTTATCCATCAATGATTCAATCCGTCTTTCTCTTTTCCAAAATATTTGCACTTCTTATTGTTTCACTGACATTCTCTCAGTAGTATTATCTTTGTCGCAGTCTATTACTTCGTTTGGATTCATACACATACTTTAGGCGTCCACAAAATATATTCATTTCAGCCAAAGTCTGTGCTAGTGCGATCCGATAAGCTCTCTCTATAGTGTTATCTTAGTCGCAGCCTATCACTTTATTTGGATCCATAGACATACTTTAGGCGTCCCTAAAATATATGTATTTCAGCCAACTTCCGTGTTAGTACGACTCGATAAGCCACATATTAACTCTTTTCCTCAAATCTAACTTGCACACATTTTAATATCCTAATTACGGTCTAAGCACTCTCGAAGTCTATCGGCATCCCTTAGATTTACTTATTGCTATGGCCATTTGCCACAATCACTATCCTTCAAGTCATAAAGACTTAACATCAGGGACAACTCGGATAAGTTACTAATCCGAGCACAATATTTCTAATATTCGAGCCAAGCGTCTAACTTGAAACCAACCATACTAAGAGTTCAGAATAATCAATATGCAGTTTTATTCCTTCCAATCTCAATACCAATCTTTCAAGCTACTTTAGGTATTCCAACATCTTATCACAATGTTCCAATCCGTTCATTTGTCATTCATTTACTCATGAATGCAACTAGCTGTAATTTGATTTTGATTCATCCACCGAGTCAATTCATCTCTTCTAATGGTGCAAATCTTAGGGTCACTCATTAGCAATTACTCTAGCCAAGATCATACTTCCTTTGCACACTTTCCACCCACATAATATCTATACCTCAATGTCTTATTTTAAACTTTCTTGCCGATTATGAAATCACTGTCACGCCCCAGAACCAGAATACTAGAAAACGGAGGACAGACACAGCCAGCTACATACATTGAAGTGAATTCCACCTCGTAATACGGTCATGGCTGTCTAGATGCATGAGAGTTTATCTACAAGCCAACAGTCTCTTATGGTCAAGTACAAGCCTAGTGTCTCAATCTCAAGCAAGCAAGTAAATGTAACAAGATGGTAGATCATCAGACATACAAGGTAAGGCGTCCCAAACATTACATATTCAGATGATCATGAAGCTAGTCATACAAAATGCGAAGACTAGCAAGAGTTTAAGTCATACATGATCAACCCTAGGATTTGTCAATCATATTACAGCCCTTAGGCAGACAAAAAATATAAGCTTTCAACACGAGCTAACACTTGCTCGGCGGCTAAACGCCTCAAAAGAATAATTTACAATAGAGTACGAGAGTAAAATAAAATTCACTCGTTGTCAGGGTTGCGTCTAGTGTTCACCATCTGGCTGGAAGGCTGGAAGATCCTCGGGTGTTACTCCGAAATCCGGCCATACAAAACCAGCTGGGTCAGAACCCAGAAAGAGCAAGTGCCACAAGGGAGGCTTCACTTAAGAACTAAAACCAGCATGTTAGATCACAAGGCATAATAATGACAAGAAAACATGGAGTTAAGAATTCGGGGGATAAACGATAAGATAACTAAGAAACTACTCCGATAACCAAGTTACGACCCGTAAACCAAACAAGGACCGGGGTTGTAACCCTTCACCTGAACAGAACTTAGTCCCTGACCGATTATCGATAAGGGTAAAGCATAAATAGTAAATGCACTAAAGTAACCATATACTGGCCTGTCTAGACAAGGCTAGACTGGACTCCATCCATCAATTACGGCCAAGCAATGAGTACGGCTTGATACTTTGACTAACTAGGGTTGTCAGAAGCCTAGTTCCTAACAAGATGCATTGAGATGTTCCAACAGCCACAAGCCCTGCAGTTGTAATCCAGGTTATCCAGTTGCAAGTTGAAAGAGTTGGATTAGGTAAATTGGGGGTGCAACACATGACAATGTGCTGGAAATGTGCCCTACTCGACGGCAGGCTACAAGTCCAATTAAAGCGTCCAGATAATATGACTGCCTGTAGCTAGGAAATCTCTTCATGAACTACATGATCAATCTAGTCATTATCCTATTCAGATTCAGTATGAATCCCTGACCGTAGAAAATAAGGTATTCATGTCCTAGACATGATGCAAGATGAGACATGTAGCTTATACAAGCACAAACACCACGGTGTCAAGACAAGAGTTACTTAGCAAGTCAAGATAGCCGTCGCAACAGTATATCAAGATTATCATGTTAGGTTACTTATCAAGATTACTTGTCGAGAGTGCGCCTCGGCGGGCTACTATTTAGATTATCATATCATGTTGCTTGTCGAGAGTCCATCATGACGGGTCACTATCAAGAGTTATCATGTAAAGTCATATTGTATGTCGTGTTCATGTTATGTGCACTTGTATGCCAACAACTTATTGGTCAAGAGTGTGCCTCGACGGGCCACTGAAGGAGTTATCAGAGAGTGTACGTGCCATACCAAGATCGTGTTTAAGGCTCAGAACACATGTACAACATGGAAAATAACATTATAGGACCAGTCAAGTAAAGAGTACAAGCAAAGTCATAACTCACACTAAGGACCATGGGGACAAACATGGATAATTGCAAGAGATGGCACAAGGGGTCAATGGGGTGACATAGAGAGCATGTGCCTAAGGCTAAATGCATCATGTAGAGCATATGCTGTGGAAGGTAAGCACCAAAGAGTGCATGCGCCCATAGTCTAAGCGCCCACATGCATGCACCCATGGCCTATGCGCCCACGTGCATGCGCCCATGGTCTATGCGCCCACATGCATGCGCCCACATGAGTGAGGTAGTGTGCATTGGAAGATAAGTCTGGAGACTATCTTCACTGGCTAAGTGGACATATAACAATAGCTATGCGCCCACAGGATGGAGTCAGGGTGTACTTGGAAGATAAGTTTGGGGGCCATCTTTCATGACAAGTGGGTGCACAAGGAAAATTATGTGCCCAAGCAGGGAACATGGGGTGCACTTGGGGGCATATAGAGGCTATGCGCCTAGGCAGAGGAGTCCTTGGGCGCATATATAGGGCTACGAGCCCAAGAAGGAACATGGGGCCTTGGGCGCATACAAATGGCTATGCGCCCAAAGGAAAGCAGTTGTGGGTGCATGAAAATTGCTATGCGCCCAGCACTGTTCTTCTTCCCCAATCCGAGAACTTGTGTTCATGAAACCCATGAACTTCCCAAGTTCATAAATCACTCAAAACAAATTGAAATTTGGGTTTTCAAAGGTCCATTTTGAGTAAAATCAAATTCTCTACAACATGGAACAATCAAAACTTGAAAGTAATGAAGTTTGATATATCAAAACCCAAAAAAACCAAGATCTGAGAAAAACTTTGATCTACAAGATTTAATCCACCAAAACCAAAAGTGCTAAGTACTAAAGAGTCATAAAACTTAGTAATGAAGACTTTGGAACCATAAAACATGAGATCTCTCATGAAGCATGATTACACTTGCCTAAGGTGGGTGGAGAGAATTAATGGAGGAGGAAGAAGAAGTTAATGAAAGTAATGAGGAGAGAGAGTGGGAAGTTGATATTTATATCACCCTTTCCATCTCCAACCAAAACCAAAATAAACCAAGCCAAGCTAAACCAAGACCAAACCAAGCCATGCTAGACAAGTCAAAATACAGGTTCGGAATCCGTACACGTATACTAGAAATACGTATAACGGAAAACAGGAGTGACAATCACTAACCAAACTTCTGATCAACGATCCGTCTTTCCAACTTGATACGTAGCATTCGAGGTTACTCTAACTAACTGACTATAGATACTAATCCAACATTCCCGTCATGATCAATCAATTCCATCTTATGGAACAATTCACTTCTCGATACAAACAACTCAAGTCTCATCCCATGATTACATTTTCCAATATAGGTCGACGCGTTACTTCACAAGTGTCAAACATCTCTGAGGCTCTCATTGCAGAACATTCTTCCTTAGGTCATACTCGTCACTATCTCTCGTTCAATATCAAAAGGGTCATCCTATAGGTCGCAACAGTCACCTATTATTCGGTCAAGTCTCTAAGGCTAGCTATACCGACAGCTAAACCTAATCATTCAGGTGACTCCCCTAGAGTAGACAGCTACAAGGGTCATACTAGTTTCTTATTTTTATGGCCAACAAGCAATCGAGAGTTCCAAAAAACTCTACCCAAACCAATGGGTATAACTCAATTTGAACACTAATTTTCATTGCCGACTATGCCGATAATTGGTTATGCAGCCAATGGTCGCTAGGGTTAAGTCTATCTATCCAGGATCGTCCTCAAGGAACTAATTCTCACAGAGGCTATTTCTAGACTTACCCACGATCGACTAAGATCGATATAGCATCATTACGGTTTAAATCCCAATTGGACATACCATTCCCAGCAATCCTATTTGAATTCCAATTCCTTCGTATCCGTATAGATATATATATACCAAGGCTAACTATTCAAGGGTCATCGATTCTGATAGTCTCAACAAAACTATGGAATCATATTATTCTGTCTGTATGACAAAGTCATACCACTAAGTCATAGCCTAGCAATATATATCCCAACCGACAGTTACTCCTATCGTCACATCATATACTCGTATTATCCAACACAGTTTTTTATTCTCAATTCCTTTCATTTTTTGGCCATCAAAATCTCATACGAACATTCATAAAATCTCATACCGCAAGGAACAAGTACTCCAATCTAATTGAATCCGACCATTCATGTATCAATTAACCATTCTCTATGCAACACAAGTATTCAGGGTCACTACTTGTTACCTTTGCGATATATTTCAAATTCTCGAGAATACATGCACATATGCAACGGCTATCCATCTAATCAAGCACGAACTCATACTTCACCGATTCTGTCATTTGGTGATCAAGGTGGGTTAGCATCTATCACACCTTAAGATCAAGTACAATTTTTTTATAGTTATTCGAGTCACCGACAATATTTCTAAAATTTTAGTTTGTAACCAAATTGTAATAGCCACATAGGACTTTCCTTCCAATTAATCGCAACTATCGTTCAATGTTCTAAGCCACAACATTCTCTTACCAAATCCATTGCCCACATTAAAATAATCATCTGGCTAGTCTGAGTCATCTTCAGACTGAGAAATTCCCAACCAAGGTGCACGTTATAATTTTTGACAATCTCGTTACCCAATATAAAATCACCATCAAGGAATACTCATGTCACCTAGAAACAAGGCATGATATCCAGCTAAGTCTCAGCACTATCCAATAACCACAAATAGACTCCTTGTTATCCGATGGAAAGGGTCAACATACATTTCATTCTAAAGTGGTAGAGGCATATACCACTCAGAAATGAAACCATCCCAAACATTACTGAACTCAAGTCTATTCCGGACAATCATGCTCTAGACTGATCACAACACAAGGCTAACATCTCAGGGTCTCAAAATAACAAGGCTACCATACATGAGTCAACTCATCAATTCTGTTGAACTTATTTATCAATTGTCCCATTCACATTCTTTCTCAACGTCATATGAAATTCCCAAACATGTTACAACATACATGGCAACTTTTCTCTACTCCATATTCTGAATATCATTCATAATTAGCATACTATGGCATCGAGTCATTATTGGGTCATTAGTGTCCAACCCAACAACAATCAAACATATAGAGGCATCATATGTATTTAGACTTATTGTACGGAACATCTAGTGAACAATCAAGAGGGTCAAAGAACTTTCAGACACAATCAACTCGGAATGATTACAGAAACAACAACGAGATAATCGCGGAAGCGGTCCTTGATTTATACGCGGAAGCAACGTTGATTAATCGCGGAAGCAACTTTGGTTAACTGCAGGTGCAACTTTGATTTGAAGTAAATCAAATAAGAATCCAAGGAGGTACAGCCGTGCTTTAATACCAATTTAACATGCCCCAAATCAGGAGAGTCATCCGTCCTCGAATTTAGCATCTGGGAACCGATCATCCTCGCTTGGGCATGATGTCGTACAAGTCTGGTATTGTACTTATACAAGGCAAAGATGGTAAAAATTAATAATCTTCAACTAGGAACACGTCGCAGCGGCCCAACAAACAAATTGATATAGAAATGATACTTCTCTCTTATTGAATAGCACACCTTATTGATTCACAATAGCGAAAACGAGCAGAAACTTAAAGTTATAATAAGACATGTAGGTGTTTGCCATTGATTATCAAAAAACAGAACAATTTTATGAGAGGACTGAACTTTAATTCACAATACAAACTCGCTCGTACAAAGAGAGCCTAGGAATAAAACCTAGGTAAAGTTTTTGGGGGTGACGGTAGAGGCTCGGGAAAGTGATATCAACTCTGCCTTACTCCTTGGACGATCGAACGCAACCTTGGCTCCGGCAAAGAAAAGCTCTCTCTCTCTCTCTACTCGAATTGCTCTGGGTCTCTGTGTGTCCCTCTCTATATGTGCTTTTCTCTGTGTATCTGTGCAAAGGAGTAATCCCCTGCTATTTATAGGACTTTGTGATGAGTGGGGTGTGCAGTAACTGTGCCTTAAAAGTGGGCGGTTGGAGATTGGTTAAGATTAACCTTGATCTGTTTGTTGGAAATCAATCTGGGCTATTGTGTTGGTTGCAATAAATCTACATTGTTATGATTTGTTGGTTGCAATAAATCCGAGTGGATAAGTCTTAGTCAATCTTTTGCCACGTGTCCCAACTGCCATTATACTGTGAGCCGCATGAACGGGGCATCCTAGCAGAGCCGCATAAGTGTGGTCTGGTAATTGAGCCGCATGAGGGTGGCCTCAAGTAACGCCCCAGTCCCAAAATACTTAGGACTAGGTACATATCCATGCCAGCTGCATACATACGAAGTATACTCCAATATATGAAACCTCGTATGAATACATAAGCTGTAGAATGCAGTAAACTAAGAGTAATCTAATCTCATCCACGAATAAAGAATAAAAGATATCATATAATCAACTGTAATAAGTCTTTGTACAATGAGTTGGGCGGAGACAAATCCACTACCAACAAGTAAGAATTTTTTTACATAGAAACGGAAATGATTTGGCGGGAGTAGCAAAGAAGACCCAAGACACGTCATCTCCGAATGAATAGAGAAGATCGCAACCTCGGCTAGAACACCTGCAATATCACAGAAGCACACACACCTGGAGAGATAACCAGGTCCTCAGAGGGACGTAACAAGATACAGGAAGAACATGCCATATGAACTGAATATAAATGCACCATAAAATAAAGATAAAGTAAAAGTGTCCAAACCATAATACGGCTCAATATCCCATCATCGAAAAGTAGGCTAATCCTACAACCAAACAAGGACAAAGGGATAACTTACTATTTCACGATGTGACATTTTTTCCATACCATGGTTGGAACATGAAATTTGCTAAGGTCTCCTAACAATTCTAGTAGGCAATTTAGAAGACATCTCGATGTATGGGCAGGTGAAAGCTGACTCCCCCAGGACAAGGTAACAACTCTCAATACACACACTCGTCAAGTACCAATACTATCAGCCGGCATAACTCGAGGCTAGCGTCCCACGTGACCCATCAGTCCACATAGCTCGAGGCTAGTGACCCTCGCGACTCGACTACCGTAGTACGCAGTTACTACAGCTGTTGGATTTAGGGGTAGCCTATACATTTAACTGTCTTCTCCCTCCCAAGGTCACTAATAGAAGGTAGTTCGCTAAGACTAGGTCCATATGCAAAAAAAACAAGAAGGAAAAATAACTGAAAGCAAAATAAAGTGAACTAAAAGTAGCAAGTAATAGATCCAACTAAGAACATATAATAAATATGCAGTAAATAAATAAATAAAGGTGCATATAATTATACAGTAAATAAGGCAAGGTATCTTGCCTGAGGGTGGTACGAGAAGCAACAAAATCCAACAATCAGAATCGTCAACACGAAAGTCAAAATCCACAAGAAGCTCCGGATGCTGAAACAAACATAATGAACGAGTTTGGAATAAAATATATGCCTAGGAAACGCCTGTCCAAAAGTCAAATTCTGGAACATGGGCAAAATCATAATTTCGGGTCAAAACGATGTCCGCCGTTGGACCCGCTTTGTGCCGAAATGCGTGCCAATATCTACGGTATCTAAAGTCATCAAACTACATGTCTACGGATTTGTTTTGATGAGACGAACCCAACGGTATGTCCAATTTTGGATTCCGGTGGGTCGTGCACAAAATCGCCCGTTGAGTGGGATTGTG
Source organism: Iris pallida (assembly GCA_029216955.1). Classification (NCBI taxonomy): domain Eukaryota; kingdom Viridiplantae; phylum Streptophyta; class Magnoliopsida; order Asparagales; family Iridaceae; genus Iris; species Iris pallida. Next base: position 9,655,865 of record JANAVB010005798.1, read on the forward strand.
GGCCCGCTAAAATGGCATCCCGATCAACGGTCTCAGAATCGGACCAAACTTGGGTCATAGGACCAAAAAAATATTTCGAGTCCAATGGCGCAAGTTTCATCGCAATATGATGAGTGTGCACAAAGTTGTGACTTAATTTGCAAAGGGTCAATACGGGGGTATCTCGACGGATACGTACTGATTTCGCCGCGCATATGCAACGAAATCGGGTTCCATCAGTTCCCACACGTCGACAACATCCATACGCGTCTTTCGATGTGTATAGTGCACGACCACGTCACCCGGTTTGTCGGGGCGTACGCCGTATCAGGTGTTTTTTCACTTTTTGAAAACAGAATTTATAATTTTTTTGGAAAATTTTAACGTGTAACATTTTACACACTAGATAAAAAGTGAATCCAGAAGGTACGTTACAATCTCGGTTATGTTGTTATTCTCTGTCTTCAATTAGTTTCTATGAAATCCTATTGTACAGAAAGAAAAGTGGCCGACAAGTTGGCGTTTCAAAACAGTTTTTAATATTTCAGCAAAGTAGTTTTTCTCCAACTTCGTCTCAATTTTTCGAGCAAGTTGGATGACTATGTCGAAATCCTCCTGGGGGATCTTGAAGAGGGTCATGTGGGCTTTCTACACGAATTTACGGATCTAAAAATGGACTAGAATCGAGAGAGAAATCAAACGGGGAAGTTGGGTACCTTAAAGTGGGAATCTGTTGTTGTTGTGGTCGTGACGACCGGGAGGCGGGACTGCTGTCGCTCCGGCGAGGTTGGGCACGCACGCTGAGGAGAGGGAGGAGGATGGAAGAGAGAGGAGGATAAAATGTTAGGGTTTTTCCACTATATATATATATATATATATATATATATATATATATATATATATATATATATATATATATATATATATATATATAACTTATATATACATACATATATATATATTAGGGAGGGGGTCGGCTTGCTTGGGCCATGTGGGCGCACAATACATGCTGCTTATTCCTTTGCTTGGGGCATGTGGGCGCGCAATACCTGCTGCTTATTTCTATATTTTGGGTTGTGGGTGGTTGGGTGGGGCCGACCACCCATTAACTTATTTCTTTTTTTTTCTTTTTTTTCTAATCTTTTTAAATCAAAAGCTTAATCATTATACATATATTTCTATACAAATATATCCATATATTCACCATAAAATCTTCAAAAATTTAAAAATAAAAAGTAATATTATCCATTCATATATAAAATGTATTTAAAGATCTTTATATATATGTACAAATTCAATTGACCATAAATATGACAACAAATAATAATAATATCAAATAGTAATGAATATGTATATTAAATCACCATAAAAATGACTTTAAAAATCCAAAATAACAAAAATAGTCCTATTGTGGTTTTTTGTGAACTTATACCACACACCTTTTCCGAGTTCAAAAATTGTACAACGTGTTGCAAAATATAATAATTAATAAAAAAGCCAATAATCGTATAAATTCATTTTTAAGCCTAATAAAATAATAAAAAAATAATAAAAATTTAGGGATTTTACATCCTACCCAACTTACAAGAATTTCGTCCTCGAAATTTAGGATTAGTAAGGTAGATGGGTTTGAGGAATATGAAGAGTAGTTAAAGGCGAGGATATAGCCACATGAGTTGGTCGGTGGCTATCTAAATTCGTGTTGAAATAACTGATAGGGAAACTAAAGGTGATATCTTGCATCTATCTATCAAGTACATTGCATTTTCTTTTTAAATAAGTAAAAGACAAGAACAATAAGATTTCAAAGACGGTGCTATTGAGTACGAATGCGGGGTTCATAGGCGACGGCAATTATTCCAAAAGAGGGTTGTCAAGGTTGTCGCAGATGTGACTCTAGGACAAGTTTACTATGTCTTCATCCACGTAGAATAATATGTGATGAGCGAACCAAAGTGCAATAGGTTGATCAGACCATCATGCACCGGTTCTGATTAGACAATATGTTAGTGGGTGCACCCAATAAAATATGTCATGATCAAGCTTGATAACAAAATAAGCTTGCAAAACTAAAGCTACGTTAGCAGCGTGAGATAGTCAAAATATGAGCAAGGGAGGTACTGATGAAGAAAATTTTAAATAGTCCCAGATCTTTTAAAATCAAGGCTCGCCCGAAGTTTGGGCCTATACAGTTGTCCTAGTGTTTCTACATTTATGACTTGGTAGACTAGATAAGGTAGGGTCCTCTGAATTTAGTCTAAGTGAACTTACCAATGTGGTTCACAAGGAAAAAGGTTGGTTAGGTGGTGAGGTATTCTACCCAACTTACAACAGTTAAACTAATAGTATCATGGGACAATGGGTCAAGCAATCAAGATAAAGTACAAATTTAAGCATTTAAGAAATTTAGTAGAACACAATCACATATCGGGTCGAAAGAATTGAGTCGAGGTTGAATCCCTTTCCGTGGTCGAAAACATATCGGTATCATGGTAAAGATTATAGTTTGGCCATTTTGACCATAAGGTCATATCAAGAAATAGAGTACATGGAGATGGGTTTTGGTGGGACATGATATGTCTACAGAAAGGTGGGCTTGTCTAGGTCTTATATATAAAATTTGTTGGGAGAAAAAGTGTAGTGTTGTACTCCAAATATACAAGTCACGGTAGAGGACGCCAGAAGATCAAAAATAGAAAGTGGGAGTTCACGAGGTGATAATTAATGCACAAAATAAATAAGATCAAGTTAAAGCATGAAATAAAATTAATTAAAGAATCCATAAAAAAAAATTTAGGGGCACAGTTCTAGTGAGAAGATAGTCTTCTAGATGAATACAGTCAAGGAACCATTAAATTATTATTCAAATGCAAATGGGTTAGAAGGTCACAATTAAAAGATCTAGAATTTAAGGAAGGTCATGTAAGATAAGGTGGAAATACAGTCACATAGCTAGGTAGATGACTAACAACCCTTGTGTACATACTACTATCATGGTCATGAGTGATATGGCAATTAGTGTGGAGTACATCTATCTTATTAGAGCTATCTTGATGGCCTACCATTTAGGTTTTAACTCAAGTTTCCTCCAAAAGTTTCTTAATAAAATTTTCAAAAATAAACCACCCAAATTTGTATTCACTCCAAGCCGTTCAAATTCAGAATAAAAAATTTAAATCACTCTCATAAATCTCAAAGCAAAATTTTATCACGTTACTACTAACATTTTCCAAAATTAACGTTTAAATTCAACTATTTAACTCAAGATTTCATAATTTACGAATCCATAAAAATTTCACAATCAATCAAAAAATTTAACACTCTAAAATTTTCAAATAACTCATAATAAAACTCTTAACATATTAAAAGCAATCTCAAAAATTAAGCTCAATGCTCTCGCCAATTTTAACTTCTATTCATGCTAAGTTATTCCAACAAAATCACAACTTCTAAATGGTAACTTCCTTTAATAAATCAAAATAACTTTCCATCACATCCTTCGAAATTCTCCCAAAAATTTTAATATTAGCAATCCCACATTAAACTAAATTTTCATATAATCTTATCAGTCAAAATCTCTTTTTTTTTTACCAAAAATCTAAATAGATTTGTAATCCTCAATCATAGGACACAATTTAAAATAAAGAATTTTTTTTTCAAAAATCGTTTTCAATTATTGTAAACCAAAATTTACCATCATTACTTCCACTTAAAATTCAAAATTACTAAACACGAAAATAGTAAGTTGTACAACTCAAATTTAAATAATTTCTACGACCATTTTTAAAAGCTAAGATCATGTTCAAACCAAATTTATAACTGTTCAAAGGTGTGTAACTATAATCCAATAAATCATAATCATCAAAACTCGAAAATCAAATAAATTTTATATTTGTTCAAAGATGTATATCTATACTCCATGATTCATAAATATCAAAACTCAAAAATCCAATCAATTTCTTAAATCAATGGTATAAAGATTCTAGCTATATTTTTTTTCTCTCCTTCCTGCAGTATCAATCCTATGGTGTTTACTATTTAGAAATCTCAAGATTAAAACTTTCTGTGGCAATATCCTACTTTACAAATTACTAATCATTAAATCACACTTTTAAAAAAAAACTTTTTAACTGAGTTAGAGTCTTAAATGTATTCCAATTGCCAATATAACCATTCTAGCCATGTGTTTGACCTATGAGCATATACTAGTGTAGTCATCTTCCTAGTTGACACTAAGCACGAAAATAAGAATCAACAGTAGAAAGGAATCAAGCAAGAGGCAATTCAAGGAAGTCGAACGAGAGTTCGGAATTTGAAGCCAAGGGAAGAGGTCAAGCTGTATGGATGAGATTCCTAGATTCTAATCCTATGTTGCAGGCTCACATCGGTACAATTACGTAACCGAAGTGACAAACTCGACCTGCATGGGCCACCACAAAAACATGTAATGCCCCAGTCCCAAAATACTTAGGACTAGGTACGTATCCATGCCAGCTGTATACATATGAAGTATACTCCAATATATGGAAATCTCGTATAAATACATAAGTTGTAGAATGCAGTAAACTAAGAGTAATCTAATCTCATCCACAAATAGAGAATAAAAGATATCATATAATCAACTATAATAAGTCTTTATACAATGCGTTGGGCATAGACAAATCCACTACCAACAAGTAAGAAATTTTTTTACATGGAAACGAAAATGATTTTGCGGGAGTAGCAAAGAAGACCCAAGACACGTCATCTACGAATGAATAGAGAAGATTGCGACCTCGGCTAGAACACCTGCAATATCACAGAAGCACACACAACTGGAGAGATAACCATGTCCTCAGAGGGACGTAACAAGATACAGGAAGAACATGCCATATGAACTGAATATAAATGCACCATAAAATAAAGATAAAGTAAAAATGTCCAAACCATAATACGGATCAATATCCCATCATCGAAACAGTAGGCTACACCTACAGCCAAACAAGGACAAGGGGTAACTTACTATTTCGTGATGTGACATTTATTCCATACCATGGTTGGAACATAAAATTTGCTAAGGTCTCCTAACCTTTCTAGTAGGCAATTTAGAAGATATCTCAATGTATGGACAGGTGAAGGCTGACTCTACCAGGACAAGGTAACAACTCTCAACACGCACACGTTAAGTACCAATACTATCAGCCGGCATAACTCGAGGCTAGCGGCCCACGTGACCCATCAGTCCACATAGCTCGAGGCTAGTGACCCTCGCGACTCGACTACCGTAGTATGCAGTTACTACAGTTGTTGGATTTGGGGTAGCCCATACATTTAACTGTCTTCTCCCTCCCAAGGTCACTAACAGAAGGTAGTTCGCTAAGACTAGGTCCATATGCAAAAAAAAACAAGAAGGAAAAATAACTGAAAGCAAAATAAAGTGAACTAAAAATAGCAAGTAATGGATCCAACTCAGAACAGATAATAAATATGCAATAAATAAATAAATAAATAAATAAAGGTGCATATAATTATAACAGTAAATAAGGCAAGGTATCTTGCCTGAGGGTGGTGCGAGAAGCAACAAAATCCAACAATCAGAATCGTCAACACGAAAGTCAAAATACGCAAGAAGCTCCGGATGCTGAAACAAACATCACGAACAAGTATGGAATAAAAGATATGCCTAGGAAACGCCTGTCCAAAAGTCAAATTCTGGAACAGGGGCAAAATTATAATTTCGGGTCAAAACGAAGTCCGCCGTTGGACCCCCTTTGTGCCGAAATGCGTGCCAATATCTACGGTCTCTAAAGTCGTCAAACTACATGTCTACGGATTTGTTTTGATGAGACAAACCCAACGGTATGTCCAGTTTTGGATTCCGGTGGGCCGTGCACAAAATCGCCCGTTGAGTGGGATTGTAGGCCCGCTAAAATGGCGTCCCAATCAACGGTCTCAGAATCGGACCAACCTTGGCTAACAGGACCAAAAAAATATTTCGAGTCCAATGGCGCAAGTTTCATCGCGATATGATGAGTGTGCACAAAGTTGTGACTTAATTTGCAAAGGGTCGATACGGGGGTATCTCGACGGATACGCACTGATTTCGCCGTGCATATGCAACAAAATCGGGTTCCGTCAGTTCCCACACGTATTCATACGCACTTTTCGATGCATATAGTGTGCGACCACGTTGCCCGGTTTGTCGGGGCGCACGCCGTATCGGGTGTTTTTCCACTTTTTGAAAACAGAATTTACAATTTTTTTGGGAAAATTTTAACAACGTGTAACTTTTTACACACTAGATAAAAAGTGAATCCAAAAGGTGCGTTACAATCTCGGTTATGTTGTTATTCTCATCCTTCAATTAGTTTCTATGAAATCCTATTGTACAGATAGAAAAGTGGCCGACAAGTTGGCGTTTCAAAACAGTTTTTAATATTTCAGCAAAGTGGTTTTTCTCCAACTTTGTCTCAATTTTTCGAGCAAGTTGGGTGGCCATATCGAAATCCTCCTGGGGTATCTCGAAGAGGGTCATGTGGGCTTTCTATACGAATTTACGGATCTAAAAACGGACTAGAATCGAGAGCGAAATCAAACGGGGAAGTTGGGTACCTTAAAGTGGGAATCTGTTGTTGTTGTTATTGTCGTGACGACCGGGAGGCGGGACTGTTGTCGCTCCGGCGAGGTTGGACACGCATGCCGAGGAGAGGGAGGAGGATGGAAGAGAGAGGAGGATGAAATGTTAGGGTTTTTCCAAAACATATATATATATATAACTTATATATACATATATATAAATTAGGGAGGGGGTCGGCTTGCTTGGGGCATGTGGGCGCACAATACCTGCTGCTTATTCCTTTGCTTGGGGCATGTGGGCGCGCAATACCTGCTGCTTATTTCTATATTTTGGGTTGTGGGTGGTCGGGTGGGGCCGACCACCTATTAACTTTTTTTTTCTTTTTTTTTCTAATCTTTTTAAATCAAAAGCTTAGTCATTATACATATATATCTATACAAATATATCCATATATTCACCATAAAATCTTCAAAAATTTAAAAATAAAAAGTAATATTATCCATTCATATATAAAATGTATTTAAAGATCTTTATATATATGTACAAATTCAATTGACCATAAATAGGACAACAAATAATAATGATATCTAATTGTAATGAATATGTATATTAAATCACCATAAAAATAACTTTAAAAATATAAAATAACAAAAATAGTCCTATTGTGGTTTTCGGTGAACTTATACCACACACCTTTTTCGAGTTCAAAAATTGTACAACGTGTTGCAAAATATAATAATTAATAAAAAACCAATAATCGTATAAATTCCTTTTTAAGCCTAATAAAATAATAAAAATAATAATAAAAATTTAGGGATTTTACACCTCACAACCGATCCACATGAGGATGGCCTCATAACTGAGCCGCATGAGGATGGCCTCACAATCGAGCCGCATGAGGATGGCCTCACAACTGAGCCGCATGAGGGTGGCCCCCACAACAGAGCCGCATGAAGGTGGCCCCATAACCGAGCCGCATGAGGGTGGCCTCACAACCGATCCGCATAAGGGTAGCTCCCCAACTGAACCGCATAAGGGTGGACCCCCATAACCGAGCCGCATGATGGTGGCCTCCAACTGAACCGCATAAGGTTGGCCCCCACAAATGAGCCGCATAAGGGTGGCCTAGGCGGTCCGCATAGAGAACTTCTTTAGACTTTGTGAACTGCACCGGCTATCTCAGAGATTTTCTCGTCTTTTGATGAGCATGACACATCTTTTTATTATGTCAGAGCCGTCAGAACTGTCACTTTATGTCAGTGCATTTAATGGCCAGCTGTAGGAAATAATTATGGCCAGCTGTAATCGGCCTGTTTTGAGCCGTATGAGGCCACATGGCTCTTCCTGAGCCGCATAAAATTCCTGAGCCGCATGCGGCTCTTTGCGACTTTTCGAGCCGCATAAAACTCTTCAAGCTTTTGAGCCGCATGCTGAATCTGGGCCGCATATGAATTACTATTCTTTTTCATGCTTCTACAAGACCCCCTTCAAAGTTTTCAATTTTATAAAAATTGAAATACTTTGAATAAGAAGCATGTCCACGTAATCTCTTCATGCTGCATAGACTTCTCTGTCCGCATAGGATTTTCTAGCCGCATGGACTTCTCTGGCCGCATAGACTACTCTGGCCGCATAGACTTCTCTGGCCGCATGCTGTCCTTCCTGCCACGTAGGTGTCTCATTAATTTGCTTTTGATTTGTTTTGATTTAAAGCCGTCTTTTGGGTAAGATCCCAAGAGTCGACATTAAATATTTGGATTTGCCTTGATGATTTTGCGTATTCTTTTTTGCATGAGAGGGGATAAAATCCCAAGAGTCGGTTTTATCTTCTAGGCAGCACATAATCCGAAGCGCCTATCGGTCCACGCGCCCCTTGTCTGCCTATAAATATGAGTAATTTTTAGAGAGAGACTCTTTACTCTCTTCTCTTGTTCAATCCTTTCTTTCCCTAGTTGCCGTCTTCTTCTCCTTCGATCATCGATGGCTCCCAAGACTTCCTCCAGTGCTGCGACGAAGGGTAAAGGAGCGGCCTCCTCGTCGACTGCGGCGACCCCAGTCTACTCCGATGTTTATCCCGTCATTGATGGTAAGAATGTTGGAAGAAATTGTAGGAACTCAATACCCTAACCATCATGGCTACGCCGCATGTTTTATGCGTGGGCCTTCTTCGTCTTCATTGAACTGTTTAAGTTCATTGTGATGAATCCGCATACTGTGCTGTATGTGCCGCATGTACATCTCATGTCCGAGCCGCATGGGGGTATGCCTCATGTCCGAGCCGCATGAGAGTCATCTTATGGCCGCATAAGCACTTTGCAAACTGGGCCGCATGAAGACCCATCGAACAGTGTCGCATAAGCTTCCTTTGAACTGTGCCGCATGAAGTTCCAATAAACAGGACTGCATAAGCTCCCTCGAACTGTGCCGTATGAAGTTCCAATAAACAGGACCGTATAAGCTCCCTCGAACTGTGCTGTATGAGACCCTACCAAATCAGAGCCGCATAAACTCTTTTAAACTGAGCCGCATGAGCACCCTCTAAACAGAGCCACATAAGTTCACTTGAACTGGGCCGCATGAAGCCATGCTAAACAGAGCCGCATAAGCTCATTTGAACTGGGCCGCATGAGGCCCCCCTCCAAAATAGAGCCGCATAAGCTCCTTTAAATTGTGTCGCATAAGGACTCGCCTAATCTGAGCCGCATAAGCTCGGAAACACTAAGCAGTTTTCCCTGACCATCTTCTAACTTGTTTCTTTTGACCTTTTTTCAGCGAATTTGCCAGTCAATCCTGCGGGAGAGCCCTTGATAGGTCGTACCCAATCTGCTGTGGGCGTGAGGTTCGACCACTTAGTCGAGTATGTGGTGAACCAGCTTCCCAAAGACGAACCTATGGAAAGGCTGAGAGACATTAAAAACCATTCCTTCTTCTTTCTCTCGAGCATGATGAACTCGAGGCTATTGGGGGACAAACACCTGAAACCTGTGTTCCTTTTCGGGGATGCCCTGACTGTGAAGAACTCCCAGGTTCTGGATATATCTGAGAGTTGGAGTTTTACTTCTGACGGGATGACGATCCATATTCCTCAGATGGAGCATCATTTCCGGTTGTCGTGGTTCAACATGCTGCCAATGGACAAAAAAATAGAGGATTCCTTGACTCCGAGTCGGGCTGGGATATTTGTGGGCAACATTCACTATAACAACAACTTGGGGTCAGTGTACGCGGGCAAGGTACCGGTCAGCCGCTACGTGATGGGGTTGGCCCCGGGCAATTTCTTGAATGTACAGGGTCCCAATTTCAAGTTCTCTCAAGCTGACACTTTCCTGAACCAGCTTGGTCGGAAGGGGTCCTATCCCGTTGGCCGGTTGTCGCTGCTGAATTGGATAAACCCCCTCCCTTCGTGGACCAACCTGTCTACGTGGATCGCACGAAAATACGAGACTCTCATGCGCGAGATTGGACTATACCATGCTATTCGGGGCCCCTGTTACGGCTTGTCCATAAACAAGAAATTGTTCATGGATCTGCTGGAGATGTACAATCGCCATACGGGGACCTTCTTTACACCCGTAGGGGAGATGAGGCTTGCTCTCCACGAGATGCATGACGTCTCCAAGCTGCCTTGGGGAAATGAAGTCTTCGAAGTGTATACCCCGAAGAACGAAGAGTTCGAGGATTTGGAGCAACGGTTCCCGGGCTTTGTAGCTGTCTACCGGGAACTACTATGTCACCATAGTACGTGTCAGCAGATGTCCAAGAAGAAGGACAACAGCTCGGAAGGGAACCTTCCTCACACTAAGACTTGGCTGAGTTATCTCTTTACGCTAAATGCTGCAGGCCGGGTTTTTTCCCCAAGTCCTCAAACCCGGGAGGCAGTACAGGTCCAGGTGTCGACTGCCAAGAGGGTGAAGACCACCAACGACAGATTCGGGAGTCAAACTGACTCCCTTAATTATTTTTATCAGGATACTCAGCAGCTGTCAGAGAAGGCACTCATGGCAGGATTTCTGATGGTATGGCCGCGAAACTGCGTGGTCTCAGGAGGGGCTGGTTCTATTGAGAGGATCAGCCGTAACTTTATCCTCCCTGCTGTGAAGCTGGTCTTTGGAGGCAGACTAGCTCTTCTTTCGGCCATGGTGTGCAGCATACATCGTGGCCTTCGTACTTTCTCGTCCAAGGTCATCGCCCGTGATACGACGAAGGACTTTGAAAGCATTGAGCTGCCCTATCATTATCTGATGGGGTGACTGTTGATGCATTGTAGGTCTTTGATGAGGCCTGGCCCCGAAGATGGCGTAACTGCTGATGATGCCTTCATCTTCCAGTATCGCCGCATTCCCTGGGATTGCAAGACCATGTGTGCCTGTCGGATGGTGCTTGCGAGGGTGGATAGATACACCTTTTTCATGTCTGTTCCTCAGTTTACTGCTGCAGAAGTCAACGACGTACATCTTGATGGTATTGGGCCTCTCCACTTCTTATCCGACAATATGCTCCTTTGGTTACACAACATTCGTACTGCCCACCTGGTATACCGCAACCGCAATACTGTCTACTTGGAGCCTTACTTGCCCAGTAGGTTCTTCCGACAGTTTGGGTATAGTCAGCTATTCTTGGACAGTTCCAGCTCTTGCCTGGGTTTTGAAGGTAGCGTCCTTGACGACATCAGGACCTCGTACTATTATAACACGGTTCACACCCGTACCAGCTTCTCAGTTCCTGATGTTGGGGAGTCAGGGGAGATCTTGTATTTGGCGGTACTATACCATGTTATGGCGAACAAGCCTCTTATTGATTTTGACCCGAGTACCAGCTTCATTGTTGGTACTGGCTTGGAGGAGAAGCCCAAGGGGTCCAAGACGAGGAAGGAGAGGGAGAACACGGTTGCTGTGTCGGACTCAGAGTCTACCAACACGGACGAAGAGGATGACGAGCATGATCCCGATAACTCTCTCCCTCCTACAGATGAGGTGGTGGCGGATCAACCGCCTATTGTGCCTAGTCCTTCACGCAAGCGAAGCAGGCGTGAGTCCGCTGACGGCGGCATAACTTACTCCGTAAAACGGGCTACGGTTAAGCCTCGCGGGCTGCTCATTAAGGAGAGACGCGAGAATGTTGATGCCGTTTCGGAGGTGAATTGAATTACAGCCATCTTCTTCTTTAGCTCTTCTTTTTCTCGAACTATGACCTAATCATTTTTCTTTTCTCTGTAGGCGTCAGGAGAAGGGGACTTTCCAGAGTCGGCTACTGCCTCTGCGGTCGACCCAGCTCTAACTACTCTAATTAGAGATATGAATGCCGAGATTCTTGCATCGGGATTCTCCCAGCGACGGCTGAGGTTCCTCCAGTTGTTGACGTCCCAACCCAGGGCGATGTGGGCTCTGCTGAACCCGTCCCCGAGACTGCTGAACTTCAGCCGGGTGACGCTGATCCAGTTGTATCTCCTTCCGGGGCGGCTGGGGCAGAGGTACCAGCTGTATTCGGCTCGGATGTCGCTGGTGAAGAGGCTACGGTGGCTGTGAGCGAACCTCAGCCTCAATAACTCTCCCCTGGTAAGATAAGCCAAGTCTTGACTAGTGAGGAGGTTCATTTGTTCTATCATCACATCCTTCGGGTTAAGCTGATTGATGGTTGCTCCGGACATACAGGTCCTGCTCCTTCACTGCCAACGACGGACATTATCGGGGAAGAGTTCGCCAGAGGGGATCTGGTGGAAGAGAAAGTGCCTCCTTCCCCTCCAACTTACATTGAGGGACCTCCCGCTGAATCGAGTTCGGGAGAGCAGACGGCAGAATGGCCGGGGCGGGAAGAAATTGTCCCTGCACCCTTCTCTGTTCATGTGGCTCCGGAGGTCGACCTTTCCGCCCTGCCGAGTCTCCAGATCCTTCGGGCTGCGGAGGAGGAATCAGTTGCTATTCAAGCATATTTTTGCTCGAAACTTGTTTCCCTTGTGGCAGGGGCATCAAGTTCGGGTGCATCTTCTTCGACACTGCCAGCTACTCTTCTTTTGACGTCGTCTTCTTCAGAAGTCCTGGATGAATCGTCAAAGGATGTGGTTGACAGTTTCTACCGCCACCTGAAGCGAGAGGTTGAGGCTGCCGTAGAGAGGGGGGCATCTTTTGCCTTCGCCCGTCAATGTGACCGTGGCCAAATTGAACTCCATAGAACCCTCCCCGGTGGGGCAGAGATAGTTGAGCTTTTGGAGCCCAAATTGCTAGAGGCTGATCAGCTTGTGGCCTAGTTTCAAGTACTGCGGCAAGTTGATCTGTCTTCAGCAATAGATCAGGAGCGTGCCTTCCTCATAACTGCCATGGAGAAGGTAAGGGTTGCTCGGGATACGTCCAAGCCGATTATAATAAAGGACCTCCATAATCTGTCTCTGCAGTACGATCAGTTGAGCCGCAGGGGAGAGGATTGCATTGCTCGGGAAGCGGCCGCCTCCCGTAGGATAATTGATACGAGAGAGCAGATCCTCGAGCTTTAGAGGAAATTGACTTTCTTGGAATCTGAACTCGAGGCCGCCGGCACGGATAAGGAGCTAATTATTCAGGAGGCCGACAAGGTCACCCGAACTTCTGCTGGCTTGGAGCGTGCTCTGAAGAGGCTTGAAGATGGCTGGCAGGCTCAAGCGCATCTGGAGGATGCGGAGCGGTTGACTCAGGAGGCCGAGCGCCGGGCCAAGCGGCGGTTTGAGCGGTCGACGGCCGTGCTGAGGGACCATCTCAGAGAATTATGTGTCGTCGAACCATAGTCGGCCCCCCTTTTCTTTTTTTGTTATTTTCCTTCATTTTAATAGGGATGCGGTCCCCGAACATGTAGTACTTTTGTTTTTTCAATAAATGATTATGTTTACATCATCCATCATCTATTGTGCTTGTACCGTATCACGATATTTGCCCCACTGGAGGACTTTTTGTGGACCTATTACCCTTGGCATACCTTGATTTTAGGTATGGATAATAAGTTTGATAAAGATACCTAGAACGATTCTGCGGTGAGGCAGATGTAGAAGTTCTTGGTATTGGACGAAAGAATGCCATGGAACAGCTGGGCTCCAATGTTATATGATAATGAGAAAAGAGGCGTATGTACTAGGGGACCTAGTACAGCATTTGTGGTCAACTGTGGACATTTGTGTTCCTATTATCCTTGGCGTACCCGGGTTTTGGATACGGATAATAAGTCGAGAGAAAACCAACATAGTTACTCAGAGGTAATGAGGACGTGGTAAATATGAGGGTTTCTTCAATGGAGTCTTCCTACTCAGAGGTAATGAGGACGTGGCAGGAGTGGACTCCATGAAGGGTATATAGAACAACTCAGAGGTAATATGGACGTGAAAGTTCTACGTGAGGGGTAGTTTTTTTTGATGGAAGTGAAACAACTCAGAGGTGACATCGACGTGGTTGTTTCAGGAAATTTGTGGATCTGTTACCCTTTTTATGCACTAAAAGTGCGGGTAATAGATCATGAGGAAGGTGCCCTTTTAGAAAGGAAGTTCAGAGGTATGATCATACATGACTTACTACCCAGAAGATGTGATATAGATTTATTTGGAGTGACCAGAGTGTAAGTTCAGCGGTACCTCTAAGGGTACATAACTCAACAATCCGGTTGATTCAGAGGATGTCGTTTAAACATAATACTTCTTCAAGAACTTGCCGTTGACGAGCATCATAAGCAAGTCTCCATTTTATTTTGCGAGGCGGTAAGCACCATTGGAGAATACGGCCTCGATGATAAATGGGCCTTCCTACTTTGGCTGGAACTTGCCGGCGATTTTGTGGGTCATAACCATCGGCCTCCGAACTGCCAGAACGAGATAGCCCACTTGGAATGTTCTAAGTTTAACCTTCTTGTTGAAAGCTCCCGAGATGCGTGCTTGATACAGCTCGATTCGTTGTTGAGCTAACATGCGCTTCTCATCTAAGGCCTCCAACTCTTGTAGCCGACGACTGTAATTATCATCCGTCGTCTGTAACACCCCAGTCCCAAAATACGTAGGACTAGGAACATAGACATGCCAGCCGTATAATGAATATACATAAGCTGTAAAATGCAGTAGAACCATAACTAATCTCATCTACGCAAAATAAATGAATAAAAGATATCATATAATGATAATGAATTATCTTGATACAATATGTTAGGCGGAGACAAATCCACTACCAACAAGTAAATGAAAAATACCTGAGAAAAGAAATAATTTTTGGTGAGCGAAGCGAAGACGATCTAAGTGCAATCATCCTCGAAGAAGTAGTGACGATCATGGCCACAGATAGAACACCTGCGAAAGACAATAGCACACACCTGGCGAGATAACCAGGTCCTCAGAGGGACGTAACAAGACACATAATATCATGCCGATAACTGAATAAATAAAGCTCAACAGAAAGGTATATTTAACTACACAAATAAAGGTCCTTAACCATTCTAGGTGAATATGTAATTTGAAGACAACGTTCCACACAAGGGCTCTCGAGGCTAGAAACACGGTGCGTTAGCGTTTCAACCAAGGCACTAGTGGCGTCTAGAGAAAAGTAAATGCACGGCCCATTAGCACTCGAGTGAGAGCTAAGGGGTATCTAGAGAAAAATAAATACACGGCCACTAGCACTTGGGTGAGTCACTAACGGCAGCTAGACGAAGGTAAATGCATGGCACATTTGTGTTTCAACCGAGGCACTAGTGGCATCTAGAGAAAAGTAAATAAATGCACGATCACTAGCTCTCGACTGAGTCACAAATGGCAGCTAGACGAAAGTAAAGGTGTGAAAGCCCCTGCGCCTAAAAACTGTCTTCACCCTCCCCATGCACTACTCGTGCTGAATCAACACCACGATATTCCTAATAACCGCTAAGTCTTCTAGGCAATCATAACTATTTAGTAGTTATTGCCTATCGCACGGCATGTGCGCACCGATGTCCAGTCGATACATACGTCCGAGATCTACATGAGACTCGTGACTCGTGATACACAAGTGTCAGGGCCAATGAATGCGACACAAACAAAGGTAGTCCCTTAACTCTATGCCAAATGCATAACGAAAACTAAGTATAATAATTTGTAACTACATAAAGTTTTGAAATAATAATTTATATTTGCTAGAAATAAATAATAATAAAGCATGCATGATATTGCGCAAGAAATTTAAACAGTAAAGACAAGGTGTCTTGCCTGAGGTGCTGCGATGATCTTGTAATGTTCTGAATAGTCCAATAGCCATGTTCGATGTGTAGAGGTCTAAAGTCTCGGGGAAATAGGAATATGGAATTAGTCATGGTCAATGGTGATAATCAAGGGGGATTTAGAGTAGAATCTACTTATACTATTTGTATTTATAATACTTGAAAAATATATTTTATTATACAAAATATATTTTTAGATAATCACTTAAAGTAACGAATCATTATTAGGCAAAAACTCTACGTTTTGTAAAGATATGATTTCTAGGCAGAAAACTATACTTTGTTAGTTAAAGAAAATTTAAATACTTCTTTGGTATTACCTAAAAATTATGCTATAATTTGGAAACTATATTTTTCTCATTGAAAATATTTTATATAAACACATAAAAATTTAACAACTAAAAACTAAACTTTTTTTGTCAAAATAAATCATAGGTCTAATTCCATGTATAAAATACCATACTAATTTGAAAATAAATCTCACAAGTATTTAAAATATATTGCTATCTTTATTTGTATAATTCTAAAATTAAAAATAACTTTTATACAAATAAGGTGTTATGTACCAACAATAGTGTTTATCCTTAGATGCTGTTTAATTAAGGTTTAATTGCTACTTGATACCCTCAACTATTACCGTTTTTCAAGTTTGTACCCTAAACTTTTTTTTTGTAACAACTTGATACCCGGATATTATTTTGGACAAAAATGCCCCTACCTCTAACCCCCCTCCCCCCTGCTCGCTTCGCCCCCCCACCCTTTGCTAGCTCTGGCCGCCCACCCGCCCACCCGTCTGCTAGCTCCCCCTCCCGCTCGCTTCAGGCCATCCCCCCCCCTCTCGCTCCGGCCGCCCGCCCGCTCCCGCCTCTCCCCTAGGGCGCGGCACCGGAAGGAGGGGGGCTGGGGAGGGGGTGCGGGACGGGAGGCGGGGCAGGGGGTGGCCCGGAAGCGAGGAGGGGGGGAGGTTGGCCGAAAGCGAGGAGGGGGTGGGGGGGTCGGCCGGAGCTAGCAGGGGGGTGGCCGGAGTGGGGGAGGGGGTGGAGGGATAGAAGGGATAAGGGCATTTTGGTTTTTTTTTAAAATGTTAGGTATTATGTTGAAAAAAATAGTTGAGGTATCAAGTTGTTACAAAAAAAAGTTTAGGGTACAAAGTTCAAAAACGGTAATAGTTGAGGGTATCAAGTAGCAATTAAGCCTTTAATTAATATAAACAACAAAAGAAGAAAAGATTGAAAAAAAATATAATAAAGTATATTAACTCAACTAACTCATTTATACTCAGCATTATTGTTTATACTCTCAAACCCCCCACCTTTCCAAAATGACACAGAGGGAGAGAGAGAGAGAGATGGGGAAAGGGTTTACCGGGGCGACGGATGGGCGCCTGTGGCCGGCCAGGAGAAGGCGACGTCGGTGGTGGCACGGATCGGCGGCTTCGACCGCGGCGGAGATCGGCGCGGGAGCGCGACTGATCGGAGAGGGGTACGGCATCGTGGCACGGAGAACGGCGGCGATGGGACGCCAAAGTCGGCGGAGATCGGGGAAGACAGCCTGGCGCGGCCCCTGAGGAAGGGGCGGCGGCCGGAATGGCGGAAGCGGCGGAGATCGGCCATGGGAAGGTGAGGTGGTTTCACGGAATTGGGGGCGGCGCCGGGGAGCTTGTGGAGGTGGCGCGGACGGGCGCGCCTGCACGGAGGCTGCGGCCGTGAGGGTACGGCGACGCTGTACTCGCCCGGGCGTGTAGAACAGGAAATCGAGTGGACGGCGGGGTATATCCGGTGGCGACGGACTCGAGGCGAGCGGCGGGCACAGTGGGGGCACTCTCGGTTCGGAGCAGAAGATGAGCGGAGGGCGGCTCAGGTTAGGGTCTTCCTATCTTCTTCTTCTTCGTGGGTGATGGTATTGATTTTGGGGGTTTATGATGGATCGCCGGAGATGGGCTGCTGTTCGCGGTGGCCGGAGATAGATGGTCGGGATAGGGTTTGGTTGGCGTGGTTGCTGCGGTCGAGATGGTTGTGGTGTTGGGGTGATGACGAGGCCACGGTGGTGGTGGTGGTGTGGGGGCGCTGCTGGTAGAGGTGGCTGTGATGGTGGTACGACCTGGCCGGAAGATCGGGGAAAGATGGCGGAGTCAAAGACGACGGGGAGGATGGATGGCAATATTAGGCGTAGGATTTATTTGTGTCGGGATTGTTGACACGGAGATAAATGTATGTGTAGAGGATGGAATAAGAAGCTGGGCACAAACACGATGCACATTGGAGAATTTGTGGATGTGAGAAATTTCTGGAGGAGTACCTGCCTATTTATAGGATGTGGGAATTCCCAGTTGGATAAGGATTGGACCCAAATTTATTATTTAAATTCAATTTGGGTTCAATCAACAATTTAAATCAAAATTAGATAATTTTACCATTTATGTTTTAAAACAAAATAAATCCAATCAAATCCAAATCCAAGTTGTATTAGGTTTTATACATAAAAATCTTTTTCCATAATTTAGCAAATTTAAATAATTAAAATCTTAATTTAAATATCCACATTTATGAAATTAAATACACTTTTCAAATTTACTATTAAATAAATTTCAAAAATTACATTATTAATTAACAATAACTAATAAAATATTATGAAATATATATGTAAGCACAAATAATGTATACATGATTATGCTTTTCCTAGTATACAATAAAATATTATTTATGATTAATAACTGCTAAAAATAAAAGGCTTTTTATAGCAAGAATAATAATTATATATAATATTTTGAAAGTATATAATAAAATAGAAAAAAATATTTTTTTCTAAAATATGTACGCTCGCACATATTCGCACTCGACGAGCAAGAAAAACGAAATCTTGCGCGCGACGTACAATACGTTATTGAGATGTATAAATACAAAAAAAATTTCAGCACCAATTTATAAAAATATTTAGTAAAAATTTAGGGGTTTTACATCCTACCCAACTTAAAAGAATTTCGTCCTCGAAATTAAGAATTCATAGGGGGTGAGAAGACACGAGGGGGTATTAGTGAGGAACAATCCTTCATGACGTAAACATGCATTAGGAAGTCACGAATTCAATAATGGCGAGGATAAGCATGGGTTAGTAAGGGTTAAGGTTAAAACAAGATAACATGCAATAAGAATATTATGGTAACAAGAGAAAATAAATTTGAACTTAAAGACATGGTTCCTTGAGAGTAGGTTGAGGGCACGATTAAGAGAGCGGTTAGGTTCACTTCTAAATTAAGCGGTTAGAAGGTCATGATAGTAAGTATAGGGCCGAAAAAGAGGACAAGGAGTTTAGGATGAAGACATAGCAACATTGAGTGGTGATGGTCATAATTGATAAGACAGCTAGAGGAATTTCAAGTACAAGTGCCCTCGTCCTTCCAAAAATCGGTGAAGGCGAAAGCGATGTAAGGAATTTAATGACGACATTATCAATTAAAAATACGTGGTTCAAAGGCGGCCGTATAAATTTCAAAAGAATCGCCAAGGCAGTCGTGGATGGAATTCTAAGGGAAAAGTTCAACTACATCCCATCCACGTAGATTGATATATGAAAAGGCGAACCAAAGTGCACTCGGTTGATCAGACCATCATACACCGGTTCTGATTAGACAATATGTTAGTGAGCGGCCGCTCAATAGCATATGCCTCGATCAAGCTTGATAAGGAATTAGCTTGCAAAACTAGGCTATATTAGCATCATTAGTCTAGATAGTAAACAATACATAGGCACGAGGGTAGATGAAAAAAGAACCAATATGAATAGTCTAAGAGTCATGAGAATCTAAGTCTTGTTTATTCCTATACTATCATTCTACGGTTTTTATTGACCAAGGCTTGGTTAACCAAATGGGTTAAATTCTTCTAGTCTTTATAGTCTAGATAATACTATTTGTATTCTCTTTAGCGGTCAAGGGTGTGTCAGGCCGTGGGGTATTCTATCCAACTTAAAAGAATTAAGCTAAGGGTGTTTGGGACATTTAACTAGTAGGGTCAATCTCTAGCAAGCATGAAAGAAATATAAGGATAATGATATAAGAAATCAAGCAAGATGCAATCGATGAGTCGAACGGTAGTTCGAATATGGAATCGAGGAAAGAGGTCAAGTATGTGGATGAGATCCTAGACTTCTAATCCTATACGCAGGCTTGCTTGGTATGGTAAAGTAACCAAACAATTTATCTTGACCTGCATGGGCCACCACAAAAACATGTAACGCCCCAGTCCCAAAACACGTAGGACTACGAACGTAGACATGCCAGCCGTATAATGAATATACGTAAGCTGTAAAATGCAGTAGAACCATAACTAATCTCATCCACAAAAAATAAATGAATAAAAGATATCATATAATGATAATGAATTGTCTTGATACAATATGTTGGGCGGAGACAAATCCACTACCAATAAGTAAATGAAAAATATCTGAGAAAAGAAATGATTTTTGGTGAGCGAAGCGAAGACGATCTAAGTGCAATCATCCTCGAAGAAGTAGTGACGATCATGGCCACGGATAGAACACCTGCGAAAGACAATAGCACACACCTGGCGAGATAACCAGGTCCTCAGAGGGACGTAACAAGACACATAATATCATGCCAATAACTGAATAAATAAAGCTCAACAGAAAGGTATATTTAACTACACAAATAAAGGTCCTTAACCATTCTAGGTGAATATGCAATTTGAAGACAACATTCCACACAAGGGCTCTCGAGGCTAGAAATACGGTGCGTTAGCGTTTCAACCAAGGCACTAGTGGCGTCTAGAGAAAAGTAAATGCATGGCCCAATAGCACTCGAGTGAGAGCTAAGGGGTATCTAGAGAAAAATAAATGCACGGCCACTAGCTCTTGGGTGAGTCACTAACGGCAGCTAGACGAAGGTAAATGCACGGCACATTTGTGTTTCAACCGAGGCACTAGTGGCATCTAGAGAAAAGTAAATAAATGCACGGCCACTAGCTCTCGACTGAGTCACAAATGTCAGCTAGACGAAAGTAAAGGTGTGAAAGCCCCTGCGCCTAATAACTGTCTTCACCCTCCCCATGCACTAACTCATTTATACTCAGCATTATTGTTTATACTCTCAAACCCCCCACCTTTCCAAAATGACACAGAGGGAGAGAGAGAGAGAGAGATGGGGAAATGGTTTACCGGGGCGACAGATGGGCGTCGGTGGCCGGCTAGGAGAAGGCGGCGCCGGTGGTGGCGCGGATCGGCGGCTTCGGCCGCGGCGGAGATCGGCGCGGGAGCGCGACTGATCGGAGAGGGGTACAACATCGTGGCATGGAGAACGGCGGCGATGGGATGCCGAAGTTGGTGGATATCGGGAAAGACAGCCTGGCGCGGCCCCTGAGGAAGGGGTGGCGGCCGGAATGGCGAAAGCGGCGGAGATCGGCCATAGGAAGGTGAGGTGGTTTCACAGAATTGGGGGAGGCGCCGGGGAGTTTGTGGAGGAAGCGCGGACGGGCGCGCCTGCGCGGAGGCGGCGGCCGTGAGGGCACGACGGCGCTGTACTCGCCCGGGCGTGGAGAACGGGAAATCGAGTGGACGACGGGGTAAATCCGGTGGCGACGGACTCGAGGCGAGCGGCGGGCACAGCGAGGGCACTCTCGGTTCGGAGCAGAAGATGAGCGGAGGGCGGCTTAGGTTAGGGTCTTCCTATCTTCTTCTTCTTCGTGGGTGATGGTATTGATTTTGGGGGTTTACGATGGATCGCCGGAGATGGGCGGCTGTTCGCGGTGGCCGGAGATAGATGGTCGGGATGGGGTTTGGTTGGCGTGGTTGCTGCGGTCGAGATGGTTGTGGTGTTCGGGTGATGACGAGGCCACGGTGGTGGTGGTGGTGGTGTGGGGGCACTGCTGGTAGAGGTAGCTGTGATGGTGGTATGACCTGGCCGGGAGATCGGGGAAAGATGGCGGAGTCGAAGACGACGAGGAGGATGGATGGCAATATTAGGCGTAGGATTTATTTGTGTCGGGATTGTCGACACAGAGATAAATGTATGTGTAGAGGATGGAATAAGAAGCTGGGCACAAGCACGATGCACATTAGAGAATTTGTGGATGTGAGAAATTTCTGGAGGAGTACCTGCCTATTTATAGGATGTGGGAATTCCCAGTTGGATAAGGATTGGACCCAAATTTATTATTTAAATTCAATTTGGGTTCAATCAACAATTTAAATCAAAATTAGATAATTTTACCATATATGTTTTAAAACAAAATAAATCCAATCAAATCCAAATCCAAGTTGTATTAGGTTTTATACATAAAAATCTTTTTCCATAATTTAGATAATTTAAATAATTAAAATCTTAATTTAAATATCCACTTTATTAAATTAAATACACTTTTTAAATTTACTATTAAATAAATTTCAAAAATTACATTATTAATTAACAATAACTAATAAAATATTATGAAATATATATGTAAGCACAAATAATGTATACATGATTATGCTTTTCCTAGTATACAATTAAATATTATTTATGATTAATAACTGCTAAAAACAAAAGGCTTTTTATAGCAAGAATAATAATTATATATAATATTTTGAAAGTATATAATAAAATAGAAAAAAATATTTTTTTTCTAAAATATGTACGCTCGCACATATTCGCACTCGACGAGCAAGAAAAACGAAATCTTGCGCGCGACGTACAATACGTTATTGAGACGTATAAATACAAAAAAAATTTCAGCACCAATTTATAAAAATATTTAGTAGAAATTTAGGGGTTTTACATCGTCAATCGATAGGTGAGGGCGACGCAGGACGAGGGGATTTGAGTCTCCAGTGGGAGAACTGCCTCACTCCCATACACCAGAGAGAATGGCGTGTTCACGGTGGCCGTCCGGACTGTAGTACGGTACACCCATAAGCATTTACCAAGCTTTTTATTCCAGTCACGTTTGTTGGAAGACACGAACTTCTTGAGCAGCTTGATTATAGTTTTGTTGAATGCTTCTGCCAACCCATTCATCGCCGAATTATACGGTGTTGAAGCAACATTCTAGATCCGATGTTTGTCGCAAAACCGATAGAAGGCGTGGCTTGCGAACTGCGGACCGTTGTTGTGGATGATCCTTCGGGGTAGTCCAAAGCGATAGATGACGTGATGTTTGAGGAAGCTGATCACGTTTGATGTCTTTACTTCTGCAAGCGGGATAGCTTCCGCCCACTTGGAGAAGTAATCCGTAATTGCCAGTATGAAATGGTATCCTCTGGACGAAGGTGGAGTGATTGGACCAATGATGTCCATTCCCCACGCCTCAAATGGCCAGGATGCCACCGTCGGGTATAGAAATTCGGATGGTTGATGTATGAAATCTGCGTAGACCTGACAGGCTTTGCACTTTCTTGTATAGTCTATCGCGTCTGCCACCATCGTAGGCCAGCAATAACCCATGCGGCGAAGGCGGTATTGCAGCTTCGGGCCAGTTGATGGGCCCTACAAATGCCGTCGTGAGATTCGCGTACCGCTTCTTTGGCTTCTGTATATGATAAACACCGAAGTAGTAGTCCATCGTAAGATCGCCGATACAGCATCTTTGTCTCAGTATCGTAGAAGAATCTAAGAGAACGTCTTCTAATAGAGGTGGCTTCTTTCGGGTTCTCCGGCAAGATGCCATAGACTGCGAAGTCAATAAATGGGAGCCTCCAGTCCTGTGTTTCGTCGACCGTCAGGGCAGAATGACTCTCAACAAATTGGACATTGTTCTTCGGACAGACCAATTTATGGCCTATTACATCCACCAAGTGGTGAGTATGATTCGGGACCGCCAGAGAAGCAGCCAGTCCTGCTAAGGCGTCGGCTTCAATGTTCCGGAGTCTCAAAATATGTTCTATGAAGAACCCTGTCAGAGACGTAATGATGGCGATCGCTACCTGATGATAGGGGATCATGTCTTCATAACGAACTTCATATGAACCCCGGATCTGATTGACGATTAACTGTGAATCGCCATATGCCTCTAGGTACTCTACCCTTAGTTCTTTTGCAAGTCGGAGGCCGATAACCAAGGCGTTGTACTCGGCCACGTTGTTCGAGCATGGTTCTATAAGGAAATATGCCCGGTTGATTACCAAGCCAGAGGGAGAAATCAGTACCACTCCGAACCCAACGACAATGTTACCCTTGGGCCAGGTTCTTGAAGCACCGTCGAAGAAAATTCACCAGACGAAATTATGGTAAGCCATGTTTGAATTGGCGACCTTGTCTGGAATCTCTTCATATATTTTGGTTGACTCCGAACTTGGATGGACTGCTAAAAAGTCCGCCAGGGCTTGACCTTTAACAGCCTTTTGTGGAATGATGATCGTGTCGTAGGGAGACAATAATATCGCCCAGGTAGCGAGACGAGAGCTGAGTGCACTCGGCTTGGTCATGAGGACCCTGAGGGGGTTAACTCTTGATATGACATGGATGGTTTGTCCTGTAACATAGTGTTGCGTCTTCTGGATAGCAAACACCAGAGCAAGACATTCCTTCTCCACGGCGGTGTATCTATGCTCAGGCCCAATCAACATTCGACTGAGATAATAGATAGCTTGTTCACACCCCGCGTCATTGTTTTGTGCTAATAGAGCACAGAGGGAATGCTCCATCGCTCGTACATAAAGCAAGAACGACTTTCCAGCAATCGGGGCCACCAGAACTGGAGGATTTGACAGATATTCTTTGATGTTGTCGAACGTGCGTTGGCACTCTTTATCCAATACGAATGGGACGCCCTTCTTCATGAGGTGGGTGAATGGTTGACATCACCTGGAGAGGTTAGAAATGAACCTTCTGATGTAAGCTAGCCTCCCTTGAAGGCCTCAGAGTTCACGGAGATTTCTCGGGGGACCCATCTCCATAACCTTTGTCTTCTCCGGATCTATATGAATTCCCTGGGCAATAATGATAAAACCCAGGAATTTTCTACTAGATACGCCCAAGAAGGATTTGGTAGGATTCATCTTCAAGTTGTGCGCTTGCATCAGGTCGAATACTGTCCTCAGATCCTGTAGATGGTCTCCCTTAGAGCGGCTTTTGACAGCGATATCATCAATATAACACTCCACGGTCTTACGCAGTTGATCTCTGAAGATGACACTCATGGCTCTTTGATATGTGGTGCCGACATTCTTTAAACTGAAGGGCATGACTGTGTAACAGTACATGCCAATTGGTGTTCGAAATGATGTATGCTTTTCGTCATCAGAAAACATCTTGATTTGGTTGTATCCTGAGAAGCCATCCATGAATGATATGCGCTCAAAGCCACATGTGTTGTCGATCATGATGGCCGTGATGGAAAGAGGGAACTCATCTTTAGGACATGCTTCGTTTAGATTTCGGAAGTCGATACAAATTCAAATCTTTCTATTCTTCTTGAGGACTGGTACTATATTGGCGACCCAGTCTGGATGTTGCTCCTCCTGGATGAAGCCGCTGGCTATCAGTTTATTGACCTCAGCTTCAATAGAATTCATGATGTCTGGGCGGAAATGTCTTCGTTGTTGCTTGACCGGCTTTGCGTCTGGATGAATGTTGAGTTTATAACGTGCAACCTCGGGATTTAGCCCTAGCATGTCTTCATAGCTCCAGGCGAACATGTCAATGTACTCTCTCATGAGTTGTAAAAGTGCCTTCCGTTCTTCGTCTGTCAGGCTTTTGCTAACGAAGATTGGCTTTGGAGAGGACTCATCGCCGAGGTCAACTTGCATAACCTCATCTTCAGTGGGAGGTTCACAGAGTTCGAAGCATTTCTTCCACTATGTATTTAGTTGCTGGACCCAAGGTTCTAACTCGAGAAGTTCGGGTACGTCTTCGTCTTCTTCGTAGGCATCAGCAAATGCCATATTGATAGACAGAGCTTGTCTGAATACGTCCCCGATGCTGACATCTGAATCAGAAGTTGGTAATCCGGTTGAGTGTGAATGCCAGTCACATTTCTCATCTGAGCTTTCAAGGGTCGTTGCAGGTGTAACATAACCTAGCCCATGTCTTGTCTTGTTGTAGTAATCCCGTAGTTTTCCAGCTGGGACTGGCAACTATAAGGGTAACTGCCGACCAGTGCCAAAGTTTAAGCCTGGCATAGTCTCTAGATCATACCTCTATTTTTGTATGAGGTACTTGGATCGGGAGCTATACAGATAAAGGGGTAGTCTCCCGATGTCGGGTTCGAGATCAACTTCTTCTATCCTGAAGGGCTGTGGATCATTCTTCCGGCCGAAGATGATTGGATAATCCTCTCCCTCGACTATGAAGCAAGCATCTTCCACGGGAGTAAGTTGGTTTGCGGTGTAGACATTTGTCACCTGTGTGTGTAGGTGGGTGCCTATACCGTGTTCCATAGCATACATTGTATAAAGCTTATTAAGCTCGAGGTAGTTCAAAGATAGCCCTTTATTGATGAAGTAAGGTATCTTTTTCGGTGGAATTACATCATCAGCTGAAGGGACATCAGTGTGAGCAGCTACATACTTGGCCAGCTCTAACTCCTCGTCGGCCACCCCTTGTGTTAATGAAGACTTGGAGGATGACCTGGGCAGCTTAATCATCAGGGGCTCCACTGGTGGAGCAGAACGTGGGATCGTTGGCGCACTAGCGACCCCCAGTTTGGTGCTCGGTGCTGGGCGGGGAGTTGTTGGCTCGCTAGTAGTCCCCGGCTTAGCGCTCGGTTGTCGACTCATTCTGGGAAGACGAATCGTCATTGGCTTAACAGAAGGATTGGACTCTTCTGTTTGTTGTTGACCGGCTCTAGGCAGCCTGATTCTTAGTGGCTCCGTAGTAGGTCTCGGCCCTTGGCCAGACCATGGCAGTCGGATTGTCATCTGCTCCTTTTGTGCAGTGAGCACCGGGAGACTAGTTATTTCTCTACGCAGAGTGGCTGTGAGAGGTGCTGTCTTGCCTAGTTTGCAGGGTTGGAGATAGATTCTCAAGGGTTCCTCCGGCTCCGCAATGGCCTTCGTCTACTCTTGAACATCCTCGTTGATCAGGTGCCTCTTGGATTTCTCGTACAAGCAAGAATCCGAATAATAGGATTCGACCCCTTTAAAGAGATCGATGTCGGCAAATTTTGTCCTCACGAAGCCGTGCTTGTCGATGTACTTGAAGCACTGGTACAATGTGGAGGGCACGATCATGTAATCATGTATCCACGGACGCCCCAGGAGAATATTTTAGGAGGTGTCTGCGTCTATGACATAGCAGGTTACTTCTGACTGAAGGCCGCCAATTTGGCACTTCAGACGAATCTTCTCGATGGGATAGCTTCTCCCGGAATTGAAACTGCTGATGGCGGTGCTGGTAGGAGTCAGCCGATGCATAGGGATGCGCAGATGGTGAAGCAAGCTCTTCGGGATAATGCTTATCGAAGAACCGGGATCAATATGCATCCGATCCTCCTTGATGTCGCCGACGTATCCAGTATAGTATAGAGGGCGATCGTGCAGGTTGGTCTTGATAAGCATATCCTGCGGAGTGAAGACAATATTGGGTATTGTACCTGTGCAAGCGCTATCCTGGAGATCCGCTGGCGAGCTCTCCCCTGTAAGATTGGCCTGAGCCAGATATACGTCGGTATTCTAGAGTGCTTCGCTCAGTGCGATGTGAACATCTTTGGAGAGTCTCAGGAGCTCATATAATGACAATTTGGCTGGTGTATTGGCCAATTGTGCCAAAATATCAAAATTGTAGGGCTTCTCCAGCCCGTGAGACGTGTCTTTCCGCAGTAGCTTGTCAAAGCGAGTCTCCTTTGGCTTCGGCTTGTCGGCCGACGGAGGCTGAGAAGGTCCTGGAGTGTCAGTAGCGGCCGGCTGGCGTTCTTCAGCCGAGTTACCCAGTGTAAATTGAGATTGTACACCGGAGTGGGTAACGACAGCTGTAGCTTCTTCGACGTCGGTCGAGATTGTGCGACAGGACTTGACTTTTCTGCCCTTTTTCTTGCCAGTAGAGGGTGATGCTGGCTAGGTTACTTCAGACACTAAGTCCAGGTGTACCCACATGACCTCCCCTCGTGATGTGGTGAGGGATACCAGCCCAGCAGCTTGGTCTCGGGGAGGTGGAAGATTAGCGACCTCTATTTTTGCCCGGGGGACGGGTACTACGCCGTCTTGGGTCCTCGTCGGCGGGAAGCTGCCGAATTGGACTGACACCATGTTGGTAGCAACTGTCACCTCCTCGATATCAATAGCCAGGGCCTTAGAGTCGATGAGGTTCTGGATGTACCGCTTCAATTGGAAGCAGTCTTGTGTGGCATAGTGGACGTAGCGATAGTAGTGGCAGTACTTGAGGCTCTCCATCTCTACAGGTCGAGGTTTACGCCTGGCAGAGGGAGCTGAATTCTGTCTCCTTGTAAGAGCATGTCAACGATGGGCTTGACATGACTATCCTCGAAGGAGTAAGTCATCTGCGGCCATTGCTTTTCTGCCTGCTTTGGTTTGGGCTTCGGAGCTGTGTCGGCCACCATAGCCTGTTTGCCCTTGTTGTCTCGGTTGTTGGAGAAATTACCGTCGTTGTTGTTGTTGGCATTAGGGCGTTTGCCCTTGTCCTCTCCTTCCGAGGTGTGCAATCCCAGTTGGCGAGCTTTCTTCAACTTGTCTTCTGCGCTAGTGGCGCCGATGATGAAAGTCTTCCAGTCCTTAAACTGACTTTCGCCCATCCAGAGGCTGACTCTGGGGAGCAGCCTCTTTTGGCAAATTTTGATTAAGGAGGAGTCCGGGTTACCGGAGGGCAACTTCATTGCAGTTTTACAAAATCGTTCAATGTAGTTTCTTGTCAGCTCCTTCTCTCCTTGGACAATGTCCATGAGGGATAACATGGTCACCTCTTGTCCCACCTCATAGAACCTCTCCAAGAACATCCATTTGAAGCCGGCGAAGGAATGGATGCAGTTGTCCGGCAAGTTGCGGTACCAGTCGAATGCGACTCCTTCTAATGCCCCGATGAACAATCGTGTATGGATGGCATCGTCATGCGGTAGATGATCTGTTGTGACCTCAAAGTAGGTCACATATCCGCTTGAAGAGGTCTTGCCATCATATAGATTAATGTTGAATGGCTTGTACCGTGGAGGGAAGGGGACGTCTCTCCATGCAGCTGGATACGGCTGCCGTATCCTGAGGTCTTGAGAAGTTTCTCGGGCATAAAACATTGCCCGAAGCTCCTGGACCTCTCTTCTTGCCTCCCTAACCTCGTCTGCAGCAGTGGGAGCCGACATTCCAGGTGGATTGTCGCCTGGGGTCGGTGGAGTTGTGTTTGAGTCCGTATTGACGGCGGGACCCAAGCTTGTCTGGCCAGGCGTCCTTCCTTGGAGAGTCGACAAGGCTGCCTTAATCTCGTCTACTGATTTGACTAAGGTATAAAGTATGGCCTCAAGAGTGTCGAGGCACTGTCGGTCGCTAGGACCATTCTGGTCATTCTCAGTCATAAATATTGTTCTCACACGAGGAACAGTGGAAGGAACTGTGGAGGATGTGCTCTCCGAATCATACCCCCGAATGGAGAAGTCGTCGGGATATGTAGGAATGTTCTCCTCCAGTTTGGACTCGGAGGAACTACTACCCCTTGCATAGGAGGCTGTTTCATCTTGGCACCCATGGACGTTTCCAGGGGTGTTTGGTTCTGTTGCATCTGTTGGGGGAACTGTCTCATCTTCTTGGAACACCGGATTGTCGTAGATGTTCCGGGGAGTGCTACCCCCAGCTTCGGCTACCCCCAGGGATGTAGATGACGAATCTCCAAGTGTTAAAGTTTTTGTCTTAGAACGGGTGCCTTGATAAACTCCTCCTGAGGTGGTTGTGGACAGCCGCTTGGACGCGAGTTTCCTGGCCACGCTAGTTGAGATCGTCGGGCTGGAAACATTTATCTTCTTCTCCGCCTTGCCGGTAGGGATCTTTCGAGCAGAATTGCAGGAGGCGACATGAAGCCCCTCGTCTCCTGAGCTTTATTGCAGGACCGGTCCTGGCTGCTGCATTCGTTGGAAGACGGACTGTTGGTCCTCTTGTACTGCCGCCTTACTGCAGCAGCAGTTGACAATGACTTGAGTGCAGTGATGTCCATGAAAGGACTCTCTGCATGCCAAGCTTTCTTCTCTTTTCTTGTATTTGTGAAGAATCACATCACGCAAGTCACTCGTTTTGTGGGTCCGGGAGTCCCGAGCACACGAGTGTGTTGGCATCCTGCCTGCTCCCTCATGTGGGGCTAGTAAGAGTACTTGCTCCTGATCATTGTTGGGAGATTCTTGATAACTATCCCGTCCGTTGGCCGTCGGGGGCTGGACACGGATAGTTTTGTACAACTTTCCATCAGAGGCCCGCGAAATAATCAGCGGGACGCCCTGATGGTCAGAAGTTGGGAAGCTGACTGAGCTCGATGAGCCCGCTCTGACCTAGACTTCTTCCCTCTAGCACCTGATAGTGCATAGTAGGAAGAGTCCAAGTTGTGCGTCACAGAGTCTGGCACATCCTCCTGAGAGCCTCTGAGGTCAGGATCGCATGAGAGGCGGTCAAAGACTGACCCTGAGCCGTATAGGGTGGATGGTTTGTGGCTGGGATTGGATGCCACATGAGCCATCTCCCTGCGGCTGGGTTTGGCAGCCGCATAATTGTCCTCCATGCGACTGGGATAGGTAGCTGCGTGAACAGTTTACATGCGACTGGAAGTTGTGGCCGCATGAGCCTCCTCCATGCGGCTGATAGTTGTAGCCGTATGAGCCTTCTCCATATGGCTGGCTTTTGTGGCCGCATGAGCCTTCTCCATGCGGCTGGCTTTTATGGCCGTATAAGCCTTCTCCGTGCGGCTGGCGCCCTTATGCGGCTTCTTCTTGGACCGCATAGAGTTCCTCTTTGTCCCGGCAAGTCCAGCATCGTAGTGTTTTCCTCTGCCGGACTTGGGGACAACAGAGTCCTCTACGGTCTGAAGTGGGGCCGCATGAGAGTCTTCCCCGCCGTCTTGTTCAGCAGAGAGCATTTCTTCCAGAGCTTGGGGAGGAGCAAATGATTTGGGCCTCCACTCCCTACGGGCCTTCTTCGTGCAGGCTTGCTTCTGGACCGGGCCAGCGCTCCCGTCGGAGAGTATTTCTTCAAATGCTTGCTGGTCGAAGCGAACAACCAGCATCTGTTGCGTGGAGCCAAGCTTGGCTGCGTCCGATTGTGTCACCAACTTCTCAGCAGTGGAGAAGTTAGTCTCCAGCAGAGTCGCCATCATGTTTGCCATTGATTATCAAAGAACAGAATAACTTTATGGGAGGACTGAACTTTAATTCACAATACAAACTCGCTCGTACAAAGAGAGCCTAGGAATAAAACCTAGGAAAAGCAATCTAAGTACAATTGTTTAGTTTTTGATTCTGGGGGGTGACGGTAGAGGCTCGGAAAAGTGATATCAACTCAGCCTTACTCCTTGGACGATCGAACGCAACCTTGGCTCCGGCAAAGAAAAGCTCTCTCTCTCTCTGCTCGGATTGCTCTGGGTCTCTGTGTGTCCCTCTCTGTATGTGCTTTTCTCTGAGTCTCTGTGCAAAGGAGTAATCCCCTGCTATTTATAGGACTTTGTGATGAGTGGGGCGTGCAGTAACTGCGCCTTGAAAAGTGGACGGTTGGAAATTGGTTAAGATTAACCTTGATCTGTTTGTTGGAAATCAATCTGGGCTATTGCGTTGGTTGCAATAAATCTGCATTGTTATGATTTGTTGGTTGCAATAAATTCGAGTGGATAAGTCTTAGTCAATATTCTGCCACGTGTCCCAACTGCCATTATGCTGCGAGCCGCATGAACGGGACGTCCTGGCAGACCTGCATGAGTGTGGTCTGGTAATTGAGCCGCATGAGGGTGGCCTCACAACCGAGCCGCATGAGGATAGCCTCACAACTGAGCCGCATGAAGATGGCCTCACAACCGAGCCGCATGAGGATGGCCTCACAACTGAGCCGCATGAGGGTGGCCCCCACAACCGAGCCATATGAAGGTGGCCCCACAACCGAGCCGTATGAGGGTGGCCTCACAACCGAGCCGCATGAGGGTGGCTCCCCAACTGAACCGCATAAGGGTGGCCCCCCATAACCGAGCCGCATGAGGGTGGCCTCCAACTGAACCGCATAAGGGTGGCCCCCACAACTGAGCCGCATAAGGGTGGCCTAGGCGGTCCGCATAGAGAACTTCTTTGGACTTTGTGAACTGCGCCGGCTATCTCAGAGATTTTCTCGTCTTTTGATGAGCATGACGCGTCTCTTCATTATGTCAGAGCCGTCAGAATTGTCACTTTATGTCAGAGCATTTAATGGCCAGCTGCAGGGAGTAATTATGGCCAGCTGTAATCGGCCTATTTTGAGCCGCATGAGGCCACGTGGCTCTTCCTGAGCCGCATAAAATTCCTGAGCTGCATGCGGCTCTCTGGGACTTTCCAAGCCGCATAAAACTCTTCAAGCTTTTTGAGCCGCATGCTGAATCTGGGCTGCATATGAATTACTATTCTTTTTTATGCTTCTACAGTAGGAATATAATCCCTTTATTGATAATTGAAATAGAGTACAAAGCTTAGAATAATAACTCACTTTACATTTTATAGCCAACTGAACACATGTCATATAGGCTTGCATCTAATATTGATACATTGACTTACAAATGGAACAGTCGGCTTGGCTTACAACTCAATGGTACAATAAGATTACAATGTTCCATATATTTGCCCTTTATAAACAGACTTCATCTTGGCAAGAAGAGCTTCTGCATGCCTAACAAATCTTCGATGCCTCAGAACTGATCAATGTCAATCTTATATACTGAAATTCCCAAGCATGAGCACATAAAAAGAGTGCCCACAACGTGGGTCAGTACATCATCTATGTACTAGCGAGTAGAACTAGCCCACTCGCCTAAACCAACACTAAGTAGTCATATGAGAAACCATTATTAATAGTGACCTTTCTATTTAGGATCTAGCATCAGTTTACAGTTCATGGGCAATAACATCGAAGCATATAAGCATATATTATCATTGTTCATGTGCAAGGAACATTAAATCATAGGCAACATGTATTCCCATATTTATCCTTTATAGCAACTGCTTAGCATGTATGTCTTGATTAAGCAGTATTCATAGTAAGACATCATTTAAGCAACATTATAGTTAATATATTAAGCATGTCATAGCAACACTCATAGAAAGACAACTGTATAGCATTATTGAGGTTAACATGTTAAGCATTCAAGTTAAACTAACAAGTATAATGAACATATCACACTTAAGTGATTTCTTACCGATAGTCGACTCCCTCGTACCTGTACCAAATATAGGTTATATGATATACTTACCCTGCCTGCACAAAATATTCATTAGCTTGCATTCGACTAGTGGTCGTTGGTGAAACTGCACTATAAAGGACTTCCCAACCGGTATTACGATGAACCATTCCAGGGTAGGTTGCAAGCCTAGCCTAATGTCCCATAATACCTCGTTCCATCATAGCACGATCAATATTTCCTCTCGGGTTGAGTCGGTCCCAGTACCCTAGGTACCGTTCGAGGAAACTTAATCAGGCTTGTGCACAAGTATGTCCATAACCATGGAAATGCGTGTCCGACTTGATAAACACAAGTGCATGGTAAAACAACTGAAAGTAAGCAATGCCAACAGTTCAACATCTCATCTCAAATCTGAAACGTGTTCAACGACTAATCATTTCCATTATTCATATCATTCCACTTAGTGATCTCTATGATCCCAAGCCTCATCATTTACCATTTTTATTTCATCGCGCTAGAACATTACTCACCTTATTCCTTTCAAATAGGAATAACCAATATCTCATTTCGAATAGTAACATTTCCAATTCATTCAGTATTATAGAAATAAGCAGCATTTCAACATCTTACAATAGTTACATAGAGTGTACATAATTCAAGTGGTTCATTCATTTCATTGTGTCAATAGCATAGCCAGTCTATGCTAGTTTATTTATTATGTATCATTCAGAAAGCATGTCATTATTCAAGTATTTCATTTGTTTCAGAAACATTAAACATAAGGGACATTAGCAATTCATTTCCAGGTATTAATTCATACTATAAAAAAATGGCTTTCTTTACGTTTATTTCTCGTCGATCGTGAAAAACCGTCATAGAAACGGGTTATCTTGACGGTTTTAGCCTTACGTCAAGAAATGACATGTTTTATGTTAATTTAGCAATTTTATAGCATAATACTTGACGGTTTTATATGATCCGTCAAGAAAAATTAATTTATTTATTGACGGTTTAGTAATAACTGTCAACTAACGTATGTGCGAAAAACTTGGCGAGATTTTTTTAGCTGCCATTTTAGTAATTTTTTTAAACATTTTTCTGTTTGTTGATGATTGTGGTTCTTTTTATTTGAGGAACCCAGCAAACTTTCTCCCGATCGCGTTTCCTTCTCTCTCTTCCTAAACTTCTCCTCCATAAGAGAGAGAGCCCCTCTGCTCTCCTCTCCTCTAAAGAGTCCCACAGCTCCTCTTTCTCCTCCCTAAGAGAGAAACCCTAAACGTAGTTTTCCCCATGGACGACTCCGGCGACCTCCCAACGATAGAGGTCGACCCCATCCCCTCCACATGGTCCCCTCTCCCTCCTCCGCCCGACTACCACCGCCTCCTCCTCCGCACACTCCAATTTGGGTGAGTTTTGAGTTAGGGTTTCGTTTTTCCTCCTTCGAAATTAATTCGTTTAAAAATTTTCCTCTTGTTTTATAATGATTTTAGGTCATTTTCGTTCTTTGCTTAATGTAGTACTGATGTTGCCTTACTTTTTAGGATATTTGTTTCTATAATTAGGAATTTTGTCTCTTGTTGATAAAGTTGCAGCCTTTATTTTGGTTGGTATTGGCCTGTGCATTGATAGATTCAGGGGTTATACTTTCTATTTCGTACAATAGGAATGGAATAGGAGTGGATCCTGCTGTTTTTTGTTTATTTCTGTTCGACTTAAAATTGTATATTTTTACAGTAAATTCTTATTAATTTTTGTTACTGCCTGTTAGAAACTACAAAGCCCTTTGTTTTGTGGCAAGTAGTTTCTAGCAATTCACAAAAATTGTATATTTTTATAGTAAATTCTTGTTAAATTTTTTCCTCTAAAAATCCATAGCTCCAAAGGAAAGCAACCCAATTTTTTTCCCCTATAAAGAAAAGTCACCCAAATCCTTAGTTCTAGCGAACGGGTCAGCGCAGGGTGGGCAGCAGAAAAGGTGACGGTCGGACGCCTCCAGTCGGGGCGGACCTCGCAGGTCGATGCGAGGACCGGGACAGCTGACAAAAGAGGAAGCAATGGGCTTGGCCAGTGTTCTTCTCCGGTCATCGTCTTCTCAAGTGGCGGTGGCGGTGGCAGACGCGTCTCCGACGAAGGTGCCACTCTTTCGATGACTGATATCGTATCAAGTACCTCCGATTCGAGCAACGTTATCTTGACGAACCGCTAGGTGAGCTCTTGCACTTTAAACTACTGGTAACTCCTCCTTGTTTTCGATCGATCATGATCAAAACACTTTTAACCAATCCTCGAGGTTCTTTTTTCGGTTCCTATCTGCTCACCAGTTGTTCGATCTAATTCTGCAGGGGGAAACTTGGCTTCATAATTTGATACATCGAGGGATCGTTGAGTCCATCCCTTGGTTTTCTACTTCTAATGTCCGTGATAAATTAGACACGTCAGGTACCAACTCCTCTTTACACTCTGTGTCTTCTTGTCGATGATGTCCTAAGCTTCTGTTTTTAGTTTCTAGTATCTATTAGTTTGGTTATCCATCTTCCATTCAGTTTACAGACATTAGTTTGGTTATCCAACTTCCATTACAGAATGGAACACTAGAATTTCCAACTTGTATTGTTGTGTGTATAGTTTAACATTTCAAATTGCACTTAGATTACATGTAATTTGAACTTATTCAAATTCATTGTTGGAAATTGATCTCTTCTGCTGCATGTAATTTGAACTTACTCAATGGTCTATGATAGTTGGCTTCTCTGTCTGTCCCGAAGCAGATCCATCTTACTACATGTTTGGATGGCTAGCTGACAACACATTTATATCATGTTTTCAACAGTAGAATTTATATCTTTACGTAAATACTGAGCGATTCCATGCAAAGAGTACTCAAGGATATTATGATATTGATAAAAGTTTGTTGCCAATCATTAACAAGCAGTTGGAGTTACCAAGAATTGATGGATCTATAGGCAGTACATATAATTATATGTCAGCTGATTTGACTGGAGACCTGGACCAAGTTGAGAGTTCTAACAACAATATTGAAGGTAGACATCCAATCCTGTCAGAAAAGGAGTTATCTTCTTCCTAATTTGTTCTACTTACTGAATATTTTGTAACATCCATTTATCTGTTTGCAGATAGCATATTTGAAATCAATATTACAGTAGGACTTAGGAGTTCGTTAGATTTTTTAGCTGGTTAGACTAAGGTGATTGGGTTTTGACACAATGTAATCCAAACAAAACCCTAGAATAAGCTGATTGTAGGATCAGAAGTGGGAACGGGTTAGAGGGAAGGTCTAAATCTAGTTTTGTTCCAGTTTTTTCCACCTAGTGTATAAGAGCTCAATTGTGACTTTCAAGGGCCTCAAAGTTATTACAGGAAAACAAGCATGTCCCTGTTCTGAATCGCTTGAAATGATTATTGTTTATATCTGGTACATTCTTAGCCTCAAAATTATAGCTGGAGTTACCTTGGCTCTACAGTAATCAAATTTTCTTATTTTGAAAAGAAGTTATAAACTCCTCATGTGTTGTGCATGTTGTCATACATTCTCATCATTACCCTAAAATTATTTTCTCTACTTTGTAACTTCAGAAGAGATTAACATAGGTGCATGGGAACAAAGTCCAAACAAGGATTTTTTTCTAGAAAAGTAGTGCATTCTATCATTGTTTTCTAGATAAGAAGATTGGTAAAGCTTAAACACCGGGCTAAATCTTAGTTGAGATTTTTGAATTCTGAGACTATAGGCTAAAGGTTGCCTACTTTTATATAAATCCATGAACATTATACATTTCTAGTAATCTAGAAGGTACGTCAACTTTTTGTCCTTGTTCAGTTGATATCCTAAGCTTGCATCCTATAATATTGGAGGAACCCGCTTTGGCTAAATGCACATGTACTATTTTTTATTATAGACGTCACAAACAAAAGTTTAAGTTTTTGTTGTTAGGTTAGAACTGCTTGTATGTTTCTTGCTAATAGTCGCAAACATATTGCACATTTAGTCAAACTGTATTGATAATTTTGTAATAGTGAGTTGATACTTTGTGTTCTTGTTCTCTTAGGAACTTGCTGAAAAATGAAGGTGCTGCATGTTGTGAATAGGGGAATGCTGTGGATATGGAGGGATGTGCTCCGATATGGTTTGCTACTTTTTTGTTTCATTTTGTAGTGTTGGTGGATTATGTTTTGTGGTGACAAGGGATGGATGTTTGTGGTTTGGATGTTTAGGTGGTATGGAAACAACAGATGTGGGATGTGTACTTTATGGTTGGATTATGTTGTGGTTGGACAAGTGAAGAATACTTTATGGATGTGTAGTGGAAGTTTTTGTTGTATGAACAATACAGTTTGTTAATATGAAATTTGGGTTTTATAGTAATTTGATGTGTGTAGCTTCTGGATTGATATAATGTGTGGTTGATTAGTATTATATAATTCTTGATGGAATTTTGGCATGCTTCTCTTGACGGGATTTTGGCATACACAATATAGTCATGAAATAGTGCTTTTCATGACATATTTTGTCCGTCAAAACAAAATGCTTTCATTGACGGCTAAAGGCCGTCATCTAGGCTGGAGTCAAGAAATTTTTTGCCTATGTTGACGGTTTCTATAAACTGCTATCTTGACGGCTGAAAGCAATCAAAAAAATTACTTAATATGACGGCAAAAAAACCGTCAAGAAAAGTCATGCCAGCGACCGTCAAGAAAAGATGGGTACTTTTCTTGACTCCGGCCTAGTTGACGGATCTGCAACCGTCAAGATACCCATTTCTTGACGATTTTTTCCCGTCAAAAGGAGCCTTTATTCTTGTAGTGTCACATCAGCAGTTCAATGTTCAAGTGTTATTATCTAGCAATATTCAACATTAGCATATCAATAATTTAGCATCTAAAGCATGCGATAATTAGGGACATTCTATGGCAAATAATACTCTATTTTATTAAGCATGAAGGAGTAGGAGAGAAGGGACAGTTCCACTCACTTGCATAATGGGACTTCACGTTTCGATCACACATATCTCCCACTAGACATAACCCTACCAGCGAGTCACGTTCCAATACTCATTCCATCCGGCTAACTAAGAGAGACTGCATCAGTCTTAAATATCTTGATTTCCAACACAAGTCATGGTTCAACATTCTGATCACATCCAATGAGCCAACCAAATGCCTTGCGCGGAGTGGGGTATTACATCAATGACACTATTGTTTTTATTGGTACTAATCGTGTCTTATCGTATTATAATCTAGAGATTGTTCTCTGTATCGTGGAACAGGAATAGGTTTTATTGATGATTGTACTTAGATATCAAATTATCACTAAGTCTTGCATTTTTATAGGGCGAACCATATATGATGGATTCATCGGGTGTCGCTCAAATTTTTGACATAAACTACCAGGATTTAACATCTAGATTTTGCTACTAAATTGGGGAGGGGAGGATTCCGAATTGTATGTGTATCTTTTTTACTAGGGTTCCTTATACACGGAGCACTTCATCGAGAGGGGCATATAATCCAAATTTCCATCACTACTATTCATGCAATGTTAGAAGTTGAATTTATGTAATTGCACTATACTTGATAAAACTTTCACTATGGGGATGTTGAGTTTGTTCACAAGTAACCATGGGTGTAGAACAAAAGAAAGCTATGAATTAAGGTAGTGATGAGTATAATCTAAAGAAGACTAAGAAGTTTGCTCTGCTCTATAAGGGTTATCTAAATGTGGTAGAAGGCTTTAGTGAAGTAAGTTGGTGCTTAAAGAAGGAGACCAAAAGGTCTACTAGAGCGTTTATCTTCTTAATGGTTGGAGATGCTATATCGTAGAAGTTGAATAAGTTGATGTTTGTCTCATACTTATCAATAGAATCAGTGTTCTATGCACTTGTAGCAACAATAGATGAAAAAAATAGTTTCGATAACTCGTGCATGATCTCCCTCTGCTTGGTGCACAGTTTTTGGTGATTCTGATATAATGTGACAACTAGGCAACAACGATATCATCAAATGCTCTATTTAATATATAGGAAGAATGGAGCTATGATACTGCATCATACAACATTTAATGAGCACCATACAGCATTGAATAAGCACATCTAAGATGACATTATTGCACTAACTTATGTTTGGAGCTAAGTGGATTCATTCGCAAAGGGTCTCAAGTGCTAGCTTGTCAAGGGCACCACGAAAAATGGACTTGAAAGAGAAATCTAAGAGAATATGGTGGATTCGTTCTACCATAAATGTTTTTGCTATTATTTGGAGAGAAATCTAATAGGCATCACATTTTTGGTTCCAGTAAGGATCTTAGACTATGACACTTCGGATGCAGAAGTTTGTCTATATGGACTTTGGTGGAAAGAAATTCCTAAATTCTGTAGTCTACTTTTTGTTAAATGTAAAGAGAAAGTCATATGGGGAGGTTGGTTTTAATCCTGAATGAGTATTGAGAACTTGAATGGTCAATTGCTTGACAGGAAACATGGATAGTGAAGCACTCAAAGAGGCTAGTACCTCATGCTACAATAGCGTGACACCATATGTGGTAGTTGTTTGCCATTAAAAAGTATTTAGAAAACTTTTATAAATAGCAAACTAAACAGAGTACAATTTCGGATCAAATGGAATCCTTCGAGTATACTTTTGTTTTTATCTGGGAACTGTGACGATGGAGAGTGTTGGCCATTAGTTATGGTCAAACCTAATTTTAGTAATTTATCTAACCCTATTGCAATATAAGGGCTACATGGACGATTGCTGAGAACTGCTACTGCTACCATTCAAGACATGAAGATGTTTTGACAATGAGTCTGTATTTCTATTTTTAATGTCATTTTCATAATTTATTGAGTCTAGGAATACGATGTACACATAGCCGTACTGGAAAATAGGCTACCCCAAAATGTTTTTAAAATATCCTTTATTTTGAAAATAAACCTATTTACAAAAGCTCCTAACTGCTTGACTTTTCAAAAAGCCCAAAACCCAATTTGTAAAACCCTAACCAAATCAACTCTGGACCAACAGAATTCGGCCCGAGTTCAGTCCGAATTTTCCCAGAGTTTGGTTAGTGGATGTTGGATTTTAAACTCAGTCTTCCCGCAGTTACGGATGTAATGGTCATCTGCCGAGATTCTCTCCAAGAATTCTGCCCGAATTCTGTCTTTGGGAAATCTATAAATAGAGAAGAATTTCTACCATTTCAATACACCTTTCTTATCTTCTCTCTAAGCCTACTACAGTTTTCAAAGTGTTCTAAGCTTTCATTTTCAAGTCCCAAGCCAGTTACAATCCTCTAGTCGATTTGCCAGTGCGGTACGGTCTGGATGTTTCAGAGTGATTGAAATTAGAAGGTTGATTGAAGAAAGACACTTCACAATTGAAGTTGGTCGAGTGCTTCAGATCAAACTCGCATTGTAGAAGTTGCAAGAACTTTGCATAAAACTTGCTTCATTTTTCCATAGTGGATTTCAACTAGAAGCTGGAGTTCTTCCGACTGGACTAGTCCTTACAAAAGGGAAACCAGTATACATCCTTGTGTTTTGTGTTTTCTCTCTGCTCTCTACTTTTACATTTACATATCTGTGATATATTATGTGATCTTGTTGCTAACAATTTTTTAAATAGCTAATTTTATGCTGCCTACTCTATTCACCCCCTCTATACTATAGCGCTTTACATCTTGTTCCTACAATTGATATCAGAGCTGGTTATATAGGTAAAGCGAGGTAACACTGTTATTATATTCTTATCTATACTACTATTACTTAGATCACTATATTACTTATGGAAACTGTAAAATTCACAAGTGAAGGCCAAGCCACAAACAGACCCCCACTGTTTGATGGTACAAATTACACATACTGAAAAATACGTATGAATTTCTTCTTGAAATCTCTAAATTTGACTTATGGTCTATTGTGATTGATGGCTATAAAAAGCCCCTTGTATTCTTGTTGATGGAGAAATGGTTGAGAAACCCCATGAAAATTATACTGAAGCTGGAAAAAATATGCCAGTCTTGACGCACGTGCTATGAACGCTTTGTTCTGTGCTTTAGATAGGACTAAATTTAACAGGGTATATACATGCACAACATCCAATAAAGTGTGAAAACTTTTCAAAGTTACTCACGAAGGCATGACACGAGTCAAGGAGTCAAAGATCAGTAAACTTACTCAAGAGTATGAGGCGTTCAAAATGAAGCCAAACGAATCCGTCACTCAGATGTTTACAAGATTTCTGGATATTGTAAACCCCTTGTCGTCCCTAAACAAGGAATACAATAACCATGAGAAGATTCACAAACTACTACGAGCACTCACGAAGAACTGGATTCCAAAAGCTACTGCAATTATTGAAGGAAATGACCTCACTACTATGTCTCTTGAAACGCTCATGGGTATGCTACTCACTCACGAACTGGAACTTTAAGACTTTGAAGAAGTTGTACCAAAGGAGAAGTCAATCTCCCTTAAAGCTCAACACAAAAGATCTGTCAAAGATGATTCTGACAACAGTGACTATGACTCTGAAGATCAAGCTGTCCTAGTAAAGAAGTTCAAGAAGTTTATGAGATTCAACCGAAGAATAAAAGAATACAACAGTAACACTAGCAACAATGAAGAAGATCCAATCTGCTACGGTTGTAAGAAGAAAGGACACATCAAGAAAGAATGTTCGACAACATTATCATCAACCAAGAAGGGAAATAAATATAAAAAGGGTACCTGAAGAGATCTACCTCAAGAAGATATGTTAACACAAGCATATGGCATGAAAGTGAAACCAACGACTCAGAAGATGAACAATCAGACGATGCTATAAATGTATGCTTAATGGCATATGATCAGGTAAACACTAGCCCCTGTTTGATACATATGATGATTTTACCTTTGAACAGTTAGGTGAAGCCTTTAGTGACCTCTTAGGAGACTACAGAAAATTGCGTAGCAAATACCAAAACTCTAAGAAGGTACTCAAATAGTACAAAGGTGAAATATGAAGACTTACCGACCTACTAGCTAAGGTTAGAAGTAATGATAATTCTAGTGAGGTAGGTGAGGTTTCTTCTGTCAAGTTGCAGCTACACGAGACCACAAGGCTATCCGAAGAGAAAGACAAGACCATTACCAAACTAGAGGAATACTTACTCAAAGAGAAGAAGAGTCTTCAGCAAGCACTAATTAGAAATGATGCACTCACAACTGATTATAATACACTTTATCACACATCCAAAAAGTATACTTAATACCGAAACACCGAAACATTGTCAAACCCAATACTGTCAGACCAAACCCAACCAAACCTTTGCCCAAGAAGACTAATAGACATGCATTTTATTACAAATATCCAACTAGAAAACCAAGACCTACCGATCATACACAACACACTGCATCCAACACTCAACATGCTAGATGTCATTATTGTGGCGCCATTGGTCATATCTCTCCTACATGTAGAGTAAGAAAAGCTAGTTGATTTGAAGTTATGTGCATGGAAACCAAAGACTAACATCTCAAGACCCTACAAGAAATGGGTACCAAAAATTTCATCTGCAAATTCTTTTG
Source organism: Iris pallida (assembly GCA_029216955.1). Taxonomy (NCBI): domain Eukaryota; kingdom Viridiplantae; phylum Streptophyta; class Magnoliopsida; order Asparagales; family Iridaceae; genus Iris; species Iris pallida. The sequence continues at coordinate 9,698,430 of JANAVB010005798.1, forward strand.
TAGGTAGAACACCTCTCGCATGCTAGAAGCAAGTGGATCCTCGACAGCGGTTGCTCACGGCATATGAACGCTTCTTTATTCGCAACACTTTCGAAGAAGAAAAAAGGATACATCTCCTTCGGTCATAATCTTGAAGGCTATATAGTAGGTATTGACAATATTGGTAAGGCTCCTTATCCTGTGATTAAAGATGTCTGTCTAGTAACCGAGTTAAAACATAATCTACTCAATATAAGCCATTTAGCTGACCATGATTATGGTATTAACTTTGTCAAAGACAAATATACTATAGTTTTAGCTCAACTGGTAGGACAATCTTTGAGGGTATTAGGAAAGACAATATATATGCTTTCTAATTATTGGAAGATGCTAACAAAGCCGGTAGATGCTTAATCGCTAAGAATGATGAGAGTCAACTATGGCATATAAGATTGGTCATGCAAATATGGACACAATTTCAAGACTATCCACAAAAAATTGGTACGAGTCTTACCGGACATCACCTTCAAGAAGGATATGGTATGTAGTGAATGTGAAAAGAACAAAGCTATCCGATCAACATTTAAGTCCAAGATTGTTGTAAGTACCACTAGACCTCTACAATTATTGCACATGGATTTATTCGGACCTAGTAGAATTGCTGGCCTAGGTGGTAAGTTATATGCATTTTTAATAGTAGTTGATTTTTCCAGATACACATAGGTATATTTTTTTGCACGTAAAAATGATGCATTTTTTGAATTCGTTTTCTTTTGCAAGAAATTTCAAAATTTCAAAATGAAAAATGATTCATGATCACTCGTATTCGAAGTGATAGCGAAAAATTTGAAAATATGGAGTTTGAGCAATTTTGTGACACACACGATAATTTGTATGAGTTCTCCTGCCCCAGGACTCCACAACAAAATGGAGTTGTGGAACGTAAGAACATGACTCTATCTGAAATAGCTAAAGTTAGGTTAAATCAATTTAGTCTACCTAAATACTTTTGGGCTGAAGCTGTCAATACAACTTGTTATGTTCTTAATAGGGTTCTAATTCGACCTAAATTGAAAAAGGCTCCCTATGAGTTATGGTTTGATAGAACACCCTTAGTTTCTTATTTCAAAATCTTTGGTTGCAAATGCTTTATTCTTAATACTAATGATAATTTGGAAAAGTTTGACGAAAAGGCCGATGAAAGTATATTTTTAGGTTATGCGGCTAAAAGCAAAGGGTACCGAGTCTTCAACAAAAGGACTATGATAATCAAGGAGTCAATGAATGTCAGTTTTGATGAACTAAATCAACAAACAATCGATGATGATGATGAAGACGTCAGTACACCGAGCACAGCTCCTGCAGAACCTTCAAGCATAGTACCTGCAGAACCACCAAGCAGAGCACGTACAGAACCAGAAGCCAGAACTAGCTACCTTGAGAGTCTGCCAAACAAATGAAGATTATGGCTGACCATCCCAAGGACTTGGTAATAGGTGAGATTACCAGGGGTGTATGTACTCGTTCCTCTAACAGAGATATAGTTTCTTGTGTTGAATTTATTTCACATCTAGAATCCAGAACTATTGAATAAGCATATAGAAAAACTTTTTGTTAAATGCTATGCATGATGAATGAAACTAATTTGAACGGAATCAAGTTTAGAAACTTGTTCCCAAGTCCATTGATCATCCGGTCATTGGCATCCGCTGGGTATTCCAAAATAAACTCAATGAGAATGGTTTAGTCACTTATAACAAGGCCTGACTCGTAGCTCAAGGATACAACTAAAAGGAAGGTATCGACTACGATGAAACCTATGTCCCAGTTGCGATATTAGAATCCATTCACATGTTATGTGCATTTGCATGTTTTCATAATTTTAAACTTTTTCAAATGGATGTAAAAAGTGTATTTCTTAACGGTTTTATAAAAGAAAAAGTTTATGTAGCTCAACCACCAGGATTTGCTGATTTCAAAAACCATGACTATGTTTTCAAGTTGAAGAAAGCCTTATACGGTCTGAAACAAGCCCCTCGTGCTTGGTACGATCGTTTAAGCTCTTTTATACTTGATAACGGTTTTATAAAAGGAAAGGTTGACACTACGATGTTTATAAAATCTTCTTTTATTTAGATTTATGTTGACAATATTATCTTTGGATCTACTGATGAGTTGATTTGTTAAAAATTTTCAAAGTGTATGCAGAATGAGTTTAAGATGAGCATAATGGAAGAACTCAAATTCTTCCTTGGACTGCAAATCAAACAAACCAATAATGGGACGTTCATTAATCAAGCCAAGTAACAAAAGATTTACTAAAGAAGTTCGATCTGGAAACCGTCAAATCTCTTGGCACTCCAATGGCAACTTCAACCACGTTTGATATTGATGAGCAAGGTAAACCGGTCGACATACGTAAGCATCGAGGTATGATTAGTAGTTTACTTTATTTAAATGCTAGTCGTCCTGATATAATGTTTAGCATTTGCTTGTGTAGACATTTTCAAGCTAACCATAAGGAATCACACCTGTGCACAGTTAAGTGTATCTTTTAATTCCTTAAAGGCACTTCTTCTGCCGGCTTATGGTACCCCCAAAACCATGTTCGGTTACTCAGATGCTGATTTTGTTTGATGCAAAGTAGATAAAAAAAGTACTAGCGACATGTGTCATTTTCTAGGTAAGGCTCTAGTCTCTTGGTTTAGCAAGAAGCCAATTTTGTCGTATTATCAACTACTGAGGCTGCACATATCGCCACAGGATGTTGTTGTGCACAAATTTTGTGGATGAAGTAAACCTTAGAAGACTTTGGTTTACAGTATTCACACATACCCATTTTCTATGACAACACTAGCACTATTAATTTGACTAAGAATCTTTATGTTATTCTAGCACTAAGCATATTGAGATTCGATATCATTTTCTTAGAGACCATCAAACAAATGGAGATATAAACCTTGAATATGAAGACACAGAGAACCAATTGGCTGACATCTTTACAAAATTATTAGCGGAAGATCGTTTCAATTATTTACGTCGACAATTAGAAATTTTAGATGTCAATAATATTAATTATTTTTCATTGCAAAAACTATTTTTGAGACAAGCCTACAATGGATTTATCTGTCTCCACGACCAAGGTTGAAGCGAAATGGTACTTAAGCATTCCCTGGTGAATCTCCGTTAGCTGGGACAGTACCCCTACAACTAATCTGCAACAATTGCTGCATAACAAAATTTAATTCGTAAAATAATATTAATTGAAATTTGAAACAACTAAACTTGGAATTAAATAATTAAAAAGGATTGATGAATACAAAGTGGCATTTTATTTTATTTCTGTACAAAAATACCTCAACGGAACCCCAGGAGAACTTGCACTGAATTCGGCCCGAGTTCGGCCGAGTTTTGTTGGTGTCGGGTGTTTTTAAGTCAGATTTGAATGTGTCCCCTTCTATTCATCACCCTTTCCTCCTCCAAACAGAACAGTATCCGCGGACGAGCTCCCAAAATCCTAGCTTTTTCAACTTTGATTCTCTCAAATCCTTTGGAGTTTTCCATCCAAATTTTGGATTCTTGCGTGAAATCTCGTTCTCTTCCGCATACTCACTTCTCAAAAGGTATAATTTTCTCATTCTCTCGATTTTAATTTCTTAAATTTCTACACTTTTCTAAAAACTATGTCTAGGATCACAACCCCTTCAAGAGAAAGAAGGTGGCATCTAGCGAAGAAGCCTCGTCTTCTGATCCTATCCAAGGATCGCTCTTTTGGCCCGTCCAATCGGATGTCGAGGCATTTAATGAATTTTTATTCGAAACTCATGATCAATCCTTATTGTGGTATACAAATTTCTCAGTTCGCAACATATGCCCCGGCTCACCGATCAAGTGGACTATCTTTTCGTCCCACAGAACCTACTTTAAAGCATTAGGATTAGACAACCTTGTCACTCACTCATTTCCTATTGCAACTAATGCTATTCGATTATTTTGCTGCATTTTTACCCTTGACACTTTCACTGTTAAAAGCCGTGTTGCTAGAATTGATATTCAATTAATCATGCCGACCTAGCAAAAATCCTTGATATTCAAAATGAAAGTGCTCCGCTAGATGATATCAATAAATTTGAATTTCTTGGAGACATGACTTAAAATAACTTTAAGAACAACTTTGTTCTCCTGAACAAGTTTGTACTAGAAAGTTCAAACCTGCACATTTGAACTTATTCTTATGAATTGCATCGCATCGTCTACTCCACTATCTTGCCCAAATCCATTTCCAAGGATGATGTGGCCACCCTTGAAATATCTGCTTTATATCATATTCATAAGGGGATTCCTTTTTCTGTCTCCAAGCCGATTATTCAAATGATGGGTCATTATCGCAAAAGGCACAGGAACCTTGCTTACGCGATGATTGTTCCAATCATCTTTCAGCACTTTTATATTGATTTATTCACTTGTGCTCGTGACTCTGAGCCCAAGTATCTTTAGCTCTCTCGTTGTAGCACAGCTGTTCTTCTTCTCCTCCTACTGCACCACCTCCACCACCTCAGGATTACCCTATGTCTTTTGAAGGTCTCTACTAGCATTTATTTGATATGTGGCGTGCTCAGCTGGATGAGCACAAGTATTTACGAGTGTTTGTGAATGACACATTGAGGGAATGCGAGTTTCGAGATGCTAGTCGATTTCAGGCCCTGGCAAACTCCTTTGTGGATCTATATTTTGCCCAGACTGGTCTGCATGCCAGTTTTCTTCCACGAGATCCTACTGTTTTTAGCTATCGCTATAAGGATGAGGCGGTTCGTCACTTCTCTGAGCCCGATGACACTTATGACTGGTACAGTGGCTTTGGTACTACTCTACACCCTTCTCATGGAGCTGGCACTTCTGGAGCTGGTCCTTCTAGACATGGTGGCGATGCTGATAGCGAGGACTATGATGACTCTGTTTAAATGATGAAGATTTTTGATCTAGATATTATTGTATTTTGTCTAGATGGTTTCCGATTAGACTATATTTGTCTATGTATGCTTGGAAATGCTCCGACATTCCAAAATAGTACTTCATCTTTTATTTTTTTTAGCACTGTGACTGTTTGCTGAGTTGATATATTTCAAACTATTATTAGTATGCATTTACTATTTTAGTGTGTATTGTCCTCTTTTATTCTTAGTATGCACTTCTAATTCTATGTGTAGCATTTTTATCTTAGTTTATGCTTCCTTCATAGAATTGCCTATGAAATATACGTTATTCTTTATATATTTTTTGTAATTCTTAATGTTTGTTTGTTAAGCATAAATTACGGGAGAGCTTCTCTCTTTGCAGTTATTTTGCTAAGTGACAACGGGGGAGAAAATGGATCTAACATCTATTGCAGGATACAGGATTTTTTTTAAGGAGATAGTACAGTACAAAATAGAATAGTTTCTTATTTTTTGTCAAAATAAGATCAAGATGTTATATCGGTCAAGGTTTGTCAATTGTCAAAATAGGGGAGATTATTGGCCCATTAGTCATGGTCAAACCTAATTTTAATAATTGATCTAACCATGTTTTGATATAAGGGATACTTGGACTTCTAAGAACTGATATTGCTACCATTAAAGACATGAAGCCGTTTTGGCAATGAGTATGTATTTTCGTTTTTTAAAATGTAATTTTCATAATTTATTGAGTCTAGGAATACGATGTACACTGAGTCGTATTGACAAATAGGCTACCCCAAAATGTTTTTAAAATATCATTTATTTAAAAAATAAACCCATTTACAAAAGCTCATAACTGTTTGACTTTTCAAAAAGATCAAAACCTAATTTGCAAATCCTAACCAAATCAACTCTAGACCAACAGAATTCGGCCCCAGTTCGGCCCGAATTTGCCCCGAGTTCGGTTAGTGGATGTTGGACTTTAAACTCAGTCTTCCCGCAGTTAAAGATGCAATGGCTATCTGCCGAAATTCTCTCAAAGAATTCTGTCCGAATTCTGCCCAAATTCGGTCTTTGAAAAACCTATAAATAGAGAAGAATTTATACCATTTCAACACACCTCTCTTCTCTTCTCTCTAAGCCTACTAGGGTATTCCAAAGTGTTCTAAGCTTTTATTTTCAAATCCCAAGCAAGTTATAATCCTCTAGTCGATTTGTCAGTACGGTACGGTCTAGAAGTTTTAGAGTAATTGTAATCGGTGGCTTGATTGAAGAAAGACACTTCATAGTTGAAGTTGGTCGAGTACTTCAGATCAAAGCTCGCATTATAGAAGTTGCAAGAACTTCTCAGAAAAACATACAGGGTTTTTCCATAATGGATTTCAACTGGAAGCTGGAGTTCTTTCTACTGGACTAGTCCTCATAATAGAAAACCAGTATACATCATTGTGTTTGCATTTTCTCTCTGCTCTCTACTTTTATATTTACATATCTGTGATATATTCTGTTATCTTATTGCTAACGATTATCTAAATAGCTAATTTTTTGCTGCCTACTCTATTCACCCCCTTAGAGTATAGTGCTTTACATCTCGTTCCTACAGAGAGTTGATTCTTTACTCCATTGATGATCTGGTGATGATCTCCACCTTTCTGAATGCCTGAGTTGCTCAATGGAAAAGTGAAGAGTTGAAGCTGTTAAAGAATTGAAGAAGGTTGAATGAAGGAATTGTCCTTCTATTTATAGGCGGCGGAATAATCTGTTCATGCGTGCATATGCGATGCGCGCATCAAATTTGGCATGTAGGGATGCTACGCACATGACTTTTTTGGGCGCAGGAGCTCTCAGCCAGGAAGCTTGAACTAAATCTGGTTAAAACTGCCTGTAGGGCTACAGATGAGCTGACACATGGCAGTTGTTGACAATCGTTTATTGTCGTGATCTTGGGTGGTTAGCACCCATTCGTGATCAGAACTGGGTCAATAACACATGGCACGTGCACATTGCTGAAAGAACTTTGATTCTTTATAGGATGATTTGATTGGATGTGCCTTGGATCTGGTGCATGAAAAGACTTGGCATATAACTTTTGGGGAAATAGTAAGTCTGGGCGCATGGCTACATAGGTGCATGCAAAGTTTGAGCATATGGCCGTAGAGGCGCATGCTATTGTTTAGTCAGCCACGTAGCAGAGCACATTTGTAGCCGACAAATCAAGTAATGATTATGCTGACGTTGGCGTCTCTTCGATTTCTGTGAAAGTTGTCAACTTTTCAGTCCTCGAGACGTGTGTTGACGACTTTTGTAACTTAGTATTAAATGCTCTGATAGGAGACATGCTCAGATAGGCATATTTCCTGTGAGGTGCATGCACTCATACGCGCAGCAGTTGTAGAGCACATATATTTGAGGAGCTCATCTGTCCGAGGAGCGCACCAGCTGTGGGGCGTATCTCCTTCGGTCAACTTTATTGAGCATTTCGAGGCTCAATTTAATGACTTTGACATAATTTATTTTAAGATGGCAGATTCATTGCCATTAATGCTAGGTTCATTGTACTTACTTCGAGAAAGTTGCCATTTGGCGCATGGGTTTAGTTACGCTGGCATATAAATAGCAGTGGTGAATAGAGTTTGCTCACTCTCATTTCACATAACTTTGTCTTTTGAGAATGAACTCGATCGATCCTCCTCCTTGGTGAGATGTTGCACTGCGGGTTGTCGATCTACTCATTCAAAGAAGCTTTGATTTTGACGACGACCTCCTTCAAGAGACTGAGATGCACCGAGTTAGTTACAGACATAACAGTTCTTGCTCATGCACCTTACTGGTAGTGTTCTTCTACGAGACGACATCAAGTGTGAAGTTGAATGCAACATTTATGGTTGATGCACCCCATCCTTTGTTATGATGGAAGGGCCTCAGGGAGGCAGGTGATGCTCTTGTGCGTTGACCAGGAAGTGATTCGCTCGTTGACAAGGAAGTGATTCTCTCGCAATGAGGAAGAGAAGCGCCTGTGCTGTGATGTCAGAGTGATGCGCCTATCCATAGAGACTATACTAGGCTTTTGCAGTAGACTTTCCATGTAATGAAAAAGAAATTCATGTAATAGATTTTTATGTACTAAAATCTTATTTTCGTAGGCTTTCATCTGTTGTCTTCTGTGATGCGCTGACATCTACCCTTGGCCCAAACTACTTGTGGCGCATAGGGATTTCAACCTCTTGATGCTCCTGAAATTCGATGCTTCTACAAGACCCCCTTCAAAGTTTTTAAAACATTAGACAAGTTTTGGAATACTTTGAACAAGAAACATGGATAGTAGAAACTTTAGGCACATGCTCTGCTTGGGCGCATGGCCATTGCTTGTGCGTGACCGTGTTGGCGTATGCTATTTAGTTTGATGAAAGATAATATCTCGATTTCTGAATCAGATTAATGACAATCCTTTCAAAGATTTGAAGCCGTCACTTCGCAAAGCTCAAAGCGGCAGCTACTGATGTCACGTGTTATCGGGTTACGCACGGCCCCAAGCCTATAAATAGGTATTTTTGGTGGAAGAGAAAGACTCTTCTGCTCTCTTTCTTCTTCTTCTTCTTTAGAGTTTTTTCCCCCTTTTCATAAAATCCTACTTTCTGTGCGATGGCCCCCAAAGCTCTCCATGGTGCTACGAGCAAGGGCAAAGGAAAGGGCATGAAGTCCACCTAAGTCGATGCCAACGAGCCCCAAGTCATAGACACGATGCACCCCGACGTGCGTAAAAAAGTCATCGGTAGGTGGTCGATGTTAGGAATGTTTTTCTCAAACACAGCCACTTGTGCACGGTTGAGTGCATGGATGGGCAACCATCTTGAAACATGTGCCAACCACTTTGCTGAAGTGCATGGGTGTGGCTCATTAAGTTAAACCTTAGAGATGCGCCTAAGCTTCACTATTGTGATGCGTATGGACTTCGGTTTTGGAGATGCGCCAAAGCTTTATCTTGCTGACGCGCATGGACTTCGATCCTGGAGATGCGCCGAGGGAGCACTTAGCCAACGCGTATGGAATTTGGCCTGATGATATGTCGAGTCTTTGGCCTTTGCTGATGTGCATAAGTTTAGATGCACTCACGTCAGGCTGCACATAACGTTTTTGTCTCTTATCAAAAGGGCCAAGTTTTTGCTAACTTTTTTTTCCCTTTTGTCTTTCTGCAGTGTCTATAACTTTGCTAAGGTTGAACGAGATTTTATTCGATTACTCCCTCTGTCAGATAGGTCTAGACATTAATGAGGAAGTAGTCAACCCGGCCAAGGCTGTGATTATGTTGGACCAGCCACCAGAAATGATGGTGCTAATCAGAGACCAACCCGCTTCTTTTCTTTAGGCCATGATGGAGAGTGGCCTAATCCGTGCTACGGAAGTACCACCAAATTTTATCTAAAGCCCCAGTTTCTGTTTGAGGACATATTAGCGTCTTATGATGCTGAACTTCTGAAGGTCAAGGAAGACTAGTTCTTTAAGGCGAAGGGTATACGTATGTATATACCGAAGATTGAGAGTAAACTATCGCTGACTGCCTTCACATGCTTGGCCTCGAAGAGGAGAATGGGATGGGACCATACCCCTTTCCAAGGAGGAGAAATTTTGGGGTTTTTCAGGATCGGCTCCG
>JANAVB010005798.1:9712996-9721237 GCA_029216955.1 Iris pallida
ATATATAATATTATAATATATTATATATATATACATATATATATATATATATATATATATATATGTCCATTTCTTGAGGCCGCCAGCCTGGGACTCAAAATGCCCGACCCTCTCTTCCCTTTACGCGAACTGTGGCCACAGAAGTATTTGAACCAAAACAAATCCTTGAAAATCTCCTTATTCGATTCTTCCCCATATATCCCATTCTAACCCCTCTGCTTTCAAATCTTGGATCAAATCCCTGATGGATAGGAATCGAATTTTGACTCAAAATAGAAATTAGTTCCCACATATACAAACAAGTTGAACGATTAGGGTTCTTCGTAAATATCGCCAATACACAACTCATCGACCAAGCACCTGACCCCGAGCACGCAGACGCCCTGCGTGCGCCCCTGACCGCCTATGCTAGTGCCAGAGTGCCGGAGCTGTCGTCGTTCGTCCCCAAGCCGCAGAGAAAACAAAGGACCTCTATTTTTGCACAGCAGCGAGGTAAGCCCCTTCACCATCTCATTTCTTCACGCATAGTAGATAATGTTTTACCCTGTAAGTTGCTGTATAGAGCCTACATAACCCCCTAGAGGACCCAACACATATTCTCCAGCAAGGTTGACCCATCGAGTAAAAATGCGATCTAAAAACCCGAAAAGCCAGGTTTCCTGACAGATGGAAATAATCACAAACCCTAATTTAGAAGGCCAATATTTGTCGATTCTTCGACAGTTTCACCAATCCAATTAAAGAGGTTCAAACAACTTTTACGCGATGGAAACCCTATTTTTAGTTTAATTTTTCATAAATTATATTGGTGTTAAATCCTTCTCAAAGTTTAGGGAAAAACTACTTTTCGAACTATAGAAATTCGATAAATTTCACCAATACGGCATGTGCCCCGACAACCGGGTGACGTGGTCACAACCCACAAGCATCAAAAGATGAGTATAGATGTTGTCGACGTGTGGCATTTAACGAAACTCAATTTTGTTGTGTGAGCACGACGAAATCGAGACGTATCCGTAGAGATACCCCGTATCGGCCCCTTTGTAAACTAGCCTATAACTTTGTGCACGTTCGTCATCTCGAGACAAAACTTGTGCCAACAGGACCGTATCATTTTTTGGTCCTGTATGCCAAGTCTGGTTCGATTCTGAGAAGGTCGACTGGACGCCCTTTTGGCGGGCCTGCGATCCGATCCAACGGGTGAATTGTGTACGGCCTACCGGAATCCAACTTTGGACATACGGTTGGGTTTGTCTCGTTAAACCGGATCCGTAGATATCTAGTTTGATGACTTTAGAGAACGTAGATACTGGCACGCTTTTCGGTGCAAAATGGTTCAAACGGCGAACATCATTTTTTTGACCCAAATTATGATTTTTCCCATGTGTCCAGAATTGGACTTTGGGCTAGCATTCTTAGGTATTTCGTTTATGCCAAACTCGTTGGTGATGTTTGTTTCAACATCCGAAGACTGTTGCGCGAGTTGACTTTGTAGCTCACAGAGTAGTTGGGGATTGTTAGTTTTGCATGCTACCCTAGCCAGTTGGACGATTCTGAATGCAAGGTTATTATCGGTTTTACTAGCAAGGACCCCAGACGAGTGCATTTGTTGTTTATTTTTGATATTGTTGATTACTATATTTTATTATTAGACATTTTATATTTGATACTTGACACGCTTGTCACACGGATACCACATCTTGTCTTCCTTTCGTATCTTGTCATATTTCTTACAAGTAGTATCAAGAAGGGGAAGTACCAAACAGATGTGTGATCTGACGGTAGATATTGTAGACATCATAGACATTTTTTTTATTTTCGACAAGATAGACATCGTAGACATTATTTTATTTCCTGTAAAGTAGACATCGTAGACATTATTTTATTTGTGCAATGTAGACATCGTAGAAATTATTTATTTTATTGCTATTTAGACATTGTAGACATCGTGGTGCAACTGTCCCTAGACCGATCACATATCGAAAGAGTACTTCAAAACACATATATAGTATTTCCTTTGTTCTATATTCCTCCTTTGTTCTATATTCCTCATGTCTCTTGTTACCATTATCCTGATTATTTCATTTTGTATTTATGGCTAACCTCTGGTTTATAGTCGTTAGCATATATTGGAACTGCACTCAAAAATTTTTACTCGTTCTATTCCTGACTAGAAACCAACATTTTTCAGGTTGATCGTGACTACTCTTAGCTATGGGAAGATATGGGTGTACTTGCAAGCCAAAACCTAGAGATTAGCTAGATAGATGAATATTGTAGTTATTTTCAAATAATTGTAAGAGTTTATATTTTTCTTCAAATGTAAAACATGTGAATATTGTAAGTTTAATTTAGTTATTGTAAATGAGCAGAAAGTTATTATTTTATGTGACTTGAGCATCATGGCCTTGACAGTGTTCTACCGTCGATACTGTGATGTAGGCTGGCTTGGACACACACTCGTATACCGAAAAACGGGTGCGAGTCATAACAAGTTTCTGTGGTATCCCATACAGGTCAGATTTTGCAAAAATTGTGCAAACTCTTGATAGTACTTAAGTTTGTAGTAATATTGCGAGCCTGCGACTAGGAAGTGCTCATTCACAATTAGGATTGAAAGAGTTAAGAAATGACTAGAACTAGGAGTCCCTTATTCAAATTGACCATTGGGTAGTTAAGGCTGTTATATAGGCCATGTAATTTAGATAAGGAGTTATTAAATTTAGATAGCTTGACAGATCCCCATAGATACACTATTACATTTTGATATGACGATATGATCCAATGTGGATAGACTATTTACTTGGTAAGTGAGGCCTTCATAGAATTAGTGCTCTAACCTTGATAAATTATTCAATTCTTTTTCTTTTTGCCCTCTTTAGATATCATCTTCATATCAGTCCGAATTACCTATTTAATTCCCATTTTGCCATAAAGAATTATTTTTATAATTTTTTATTCTGTTATCCATATACGAATCTCGAGTTAGTTTTGATTCAAAGTTTTCCCTCAATCATTTGAATACACATGAAATAGAGATTTGAATGTTTGTACTTCTCTTGTCTTCAGTTATTTCCTCCCTGATCAATCTTTTATTTTTAAGGATTAAGACTTATAGGACAAATACTTATACTTCTCCCATCTTATCACCCTGGGATCGGTTCGAGTTATCTTTCTTGTCTAACCCATATCACTTATTTGTTTCCATGAGAAATTTATTTTTCTAAAAAGTCAATATTCTATTTTCCCCTTGACTTTTGAGCCTAACATGTCTGTAAACCCCCTAAATTTCTACTACGAATTTTTTAAATTTTGTATTTATTTTGTACTTCGCAAACGAGTTCGCATTGTTGTATTGTGTAGCGTGCGAAATTTGCATTTCGTATTTGCTCGACGAGTGCGAATATGTGTCGAGGTACATATTTTAGAAAAACATCTTTATAAATTTTATTTTTAATAGGAAAGTACATGTTCAAACAAAGGTGATAAATATTTTTATTTTGTATAAAAAGGTTATTTTATTCATCGTTTACAAATAAATTATGATTTGGAAATTCTGGTTTAATATTTTGCGAAATATAAAATTTGCTTATTAATATATTCTGTTATTTATAAAAGCTAGTTCATGAATTAATATTTAAGTATTTATCGTGATTTTCAAAAATAATTATTACTATATTTATTTAATCATGAAAATGATATTTGGGATTTTGTTAATTTTATTATTTGATAAAATATGGTAAATTAAATTGCAAAAGATTTTATTGACTTTATTTAAAATATTTTAAATTAAGTATAGAATTTATTTAGATTGGATTTGATTTGGATTGAATTAGTTTAAATCGAATTTAAATATAATATGATATTATCTAGGGAGAATTTAAATTCTCCTAACTCCTATCCAACTGGGAATTCCCACCTCCTATAAAAGGAGAGGTACTCCTCCAGAAATTTTCCATCCAGCAGGTGCATCGTGTCTGTGTTCCACGCCTATCTACTATATTTTCCATTACATTTACAATTCCCTCAAGGATTCTCGACCCCCTCTCCGTCGTGTCGGACAGCCCCGACACGATGATACACACCACCAGCAGCAGTCGAACACCACTGTGTGTCGACTCTATCACCAATACTCTGTTTCCCCGCACCCGTCTCTGGCATCGACCACCTCCGCCATGGCCGCCACCCCATCGCCGTCATAACCATCTCATCAGCATCCCGACAACGGCCCACCTAGGCTAGACGAATCAAACACCCAACATCGTCCACACCGGAACCTCGACCGCATCCATCATCGTCCCTACCACCACCATCGAAAAGGAAAATAAGGGGGGAGAGCCCTTACCTTCTCTGTACCATGCCGAGCAGGTCTGCCCGCGAAGACCATCCCCGGCGCTCGGCGTCGCCACCAGTGCCGCACAGTCGGACCCGCCGCCACTTCCACTATCCGCCGAAACCCCCTCGCCACTGTCCTCGCTCAGTCGTGCGCCCGATCCTCCATCGCCCGCCCAGATCCGCCATGCCGCCGCGGTCTCCTCCACCGCCGGCGTCTGCCCTCCGGCTTCTCCGCGTCTCCGGCCAGGCGCGCGCCCAAACTCATCGTACAGAACGCCGTCGACGTCGTCGAATCTTGCCGCGCGCTGCTCCCCGGTGCTAACCGAACTCCGCCTCCGTGCCCTGCTCGCCGACCACACGCCGGAGCCACCGCTGGTGAGACTCCGCTCCTTCCTCGCTCCTTTCTCTGTAAATTATTTTCTCTCTCTCATTCTGTGATTGGGAATGGTTTTTTTTATTATCTATATTTTATTTTATTATTTTATTATTATATTATTATATTATTATTATTATTGTAATTATTATTATTATGATTCCTGCTTTTAGCTGATATTATTTTAGTTTTATGGTTTGGTATTAGTACAAGCATACACCATGAATAATATTAATTTTCTTAATATTATTATCAACATCACATTTATTATTAATATTTTTAATTGTATTACTACTGTGGTTGCTGTTATTATATGAATAATAAATTTCTATACAGTAAAATAGTTAGGATATAAGTTATTTATATTTTAGCAGGGAGGTTGTTATAAGTGTTATTATTATCATTCCTATTATTATTATTTTATGATTTTGATATTATAATTGCATTATTATTTTAGAAATTTAAAATATTTTCCAAGATAAATTCAAGGTTAGTTTTCAACACTAAAATATTCTTCTAGATTATATCTGCTATTTATAAACATATATATTTGGAAAAGATATGGTTTTGGTCTAAAATGATTTAGTAGTATTCTTCAAATATTATCTAAAATATATTCTAGTATTCTTCCTAAAATTATATTTTTCCAACTTATAGTAATTATGCCTAAAAACGATTTGAGATTTTAGTATTTTCCAAAAAAAAACAAATCTAGTCTTAAATTTTTATAATTATTTTCTAAAAATAAGTTATATTTATTTACAAATTCCCTTGTTGATTATTATCATTGATCTTGAATAATCGTGTGTTCCTATTTTCTCTCAAAATTTGGATGCGTACGTCGACCACGGCTATTGGACTATTGAGACATGTCAGAGAACACCGCACCATACCAGACGACACACCAGGCAAGATACCTTGCCATTATACTGTTTATATTCAGTCTGCATTTTGTTACATATCACTGTTCATTAGTTCCAGTTATTACAGTTCTTGATTTACTACATGCTCAGTGATTATTAGTTTACTTTGTTACTATCCTTTGGTTGCATATGAACCTAGAGTTAAGGGACTACCGTCTGTAGTGTATCGCATATACCTTGACACAGTTGTACCACGAGGATGTGTGAGATGAGTAGCATGTAGAGGTTCTTGCGTGTGGGCTGATCCCCCATGCGCATGCGTTAGGGCTAACTGCTAACAGAGGCGTGTTAGGAGACTTAGCAGTTATTAGAGGTATATGGTCGTGGATGCACTTGATAGGTACATTGGGTGGGGAGAATAATACCTGACGTATGGGCTTCTTTGCACTTCCCTGATTACCTGTACGCTCCGCCAGAGACGCAGGCTCCAGGTGCCCTCTGACGTTTTCTAGAGCGTTATGGGCGTAGTCCCTTGCACATGATGCCCTCTGACGATCTTCAGACGTTACGGACGTAGGCCCCTAGTGCCCTAATGGGGACTATGCCGATCCTATTTACAGCCAGGGCTCATGCGTCGAAGGTTTGTTCTTACTGCATGATCACTTTATATGGTTAGATTAACTTATTTATGTCTTGTCACTTTCTTTGATTGTGACATATTTTATATTCAGTATTTATATGACATGTTTATTTTATCTTGTTACGTCCCTCTGAGGACCTGGTTATCTCACCAGGTGTGTTCTTGTCTTTCGCAGGTGTTCTAGCCGTGGCCATGATCTTCTATAATTCTTCGAGATATTGCTTTTCGGATCGTCATCTCCTTCGCTCGACCAAATCATCTTCCTTGTATAACTCTTTCTTATTTAAATTAGTTGGTAGTGGATTTGTCTCCGCCCAATGATTGTATACATGAAAATTCAAAGTTGCTTTTATATCATTATTTATCTTTTGGATGAGATTTAGTGCCTTGGTTACTGCATTTTACAGCTTACGTATATGTACTATACGGCTGGCATGTCTACGTTCCTAGTCATACATATTTTGGGACTGGGGCATTACACGTTTTTGTGGTGGCCCATGCAGGTCGAGTTTGCCGTTTCGGTTACATGACTGTACCGAATGGGCCTGCAATATAGGATTAGAGTTTAGAATCTCATCCACTTACTTGACATCCTATCTTGACTTCAAATTCCGAACTCTCGTTCGACTTCCTTGATTTGCATCTTGCTTGACTCCTCCTACCGTAAATTCTTAGTTTCGTGCTTGGTAACATGACTACACTTGTATATGCCCATAGATTAAACACATGGCTAGAAGGTTGCATTGACAAATATGCATTGAGATTTTATTTGAGTTATAAAGGCATTTATTTTCCTAGAAATATGATCTTAAAGATTAGTTAATTCCAAGTTGGGTAGTAGCATATTACCGCTTTCAAAAGATAGTGTCACGCACCGCACCGTTTTTTTTAAAACGGATACGAGACGTGTCCAAGCCAGCCTACGCCGCAGTGTCGGCGGTAGAACGCTGTCACGGCCATGAAGATCAAAATCACAAATAATGCTCATTCACATAATTAATTTAACTTACAATGATCACAAGTTTTACATTTATAGAAAAATATAAACTTGTACAAATAAATAAATGACTACAACTCAACTATATAGATAGTCTCTAGGCTTTTGTCTGCAAGTATTCCCGTCACTCCCCAAGCTAAGTGAATCTACGGCTAACCTGAAAATGTTGGTTTCCAGTCAGGAATGGAACGAGCACAATTCACTGAAAGCAATTTCAAATAATGAAAATGACTATACAACAGAGGTTAGACATCAATTACATGTTTTTGAAAATAAACAGGAAATACGAAAAACCAATAGAAAATAAATGGACACAAAATACTTTCCCCAACTGTTAGAAGTACCTTTGATATGTGATCAGTCTGGGACACTACACCGCACGGTCTACGAGGTCTACTTGCATGATAAATAAGCACTGTCTACGAGGTCTACTTTAGAAAATAAGCACTATCTACGAGGTCTACTTGCAGAAAAATAAGCACTGTCTACGAGGTCTACTTACAGAAAAATAAGCACTGTCTACGAGGTCTACTGCAGAAAAATAACCACTGTCTACGAGGTCTACTTGCAGAAAAATAAGCACTGTCTACGAGGTCTACTTGCAGAAAAATAAGCACTGTCTACGAGGTCTACTTGAGAAAATAAGCACTGTCTACGAAGTCTACTGCATGAAAACAAACACTGTCTACGAGGTCTACTGCATGAAAATAAACACTGTTTGCGGTCAGATCACACATCCTTGGTACTTCTCATTCCCGACTCAACAATTTAAAATAGAGTATAAAAATCACATAACCAATGGCCAATCAATGAAATATAGTAATATCATATCGAAATGCAGACAATAAACTGTACTCGCCTGTGGTCCTGTGCTGGTGTAACCGATAATCTGAACCACTCAGAATGTCACAATAGTCAAAACTAGTACAACAGTCCCCGAAAGCTAAATAAACATTACCAATGTTCTTAGAATAGTCAAATTAGCTATGATTGCCTATCCTTAAGTCCAATTGTGGATACAGGGCAAAATGGT
>JANAVB010005798.1:9721250-9874839 GCA_029216955.1 Iris pallida
CTGACCATGCCAATTCACAAAGTGGTAATCAACTTGTTGTGCTTCTTCATTTTTTTGTGGTGATAGTTAAAGCTGACACCCAAAAGACTGACATATTGGTTCGACAAACTCACCTTTTACCAGCACCACCACAAAAAAAAAAATAAACAAAAACTGGCACTCATGGAAGGGCTAGAACCTATACTAAAACTGAAGTTTGTACCATGTTTTAAACCTTAAATTCTTTCTTTTTTGTACCAACTTGTTATTACATGCACTGGACACTTATTAAGTGCTCATGAAATAGGTACTCCTTAAGTTGATATAGGTTTGATGCTCATTGTTGATGGCAATCAGTAGTCTTGTCTCACTAGCGAGAAAATTTCTATTAAATTGATGTCTAGTTAATCTTTTTTCTCACAGCAAATCCCGAAAGCCTTTCTTTGGCAAGTTACCAATTGAGTCGCTCTGTTCATCTCTTGAGAAGTGTGTTACTTTGAGCTTGGGGCATAGAATTGAGATGATATCCACAATTGATATGTACCAGAGTGTATTCAAGGTATCTAACTCATAATGACATTATTTTTTATCTGTCCTTTTGTTATAGTTTTTTAATAAAAGTTATATACCAACTTTGTAAGATGTATATTACCTGTTCCTTTTTTGGACTCGTAGAGGAGGCAGACTTCGATTGACTGGTTCTCTTCTCTGTTATTTTAGAACTTCAGTCTTGCCATTGATTTAAGCATATTCATAGAATTTGTCTCCATTATCTAAATTCAATAGTAATATCCAATTTTGGATATGGACGTGTCTACATCTGCATGTTTTAGACAACATGAGTGTCACAGTTCTTTCCAATAATCTCGTTGTAGTGTTGTGAGAGACTTGAAATAATTCGGGCTGAATTTGATTGGAATTTGGCAGAGTTTTTTTTAGGTAAGGCCAGTTGCTGCCTGAGTTCATATTTATCTTACAATAGTATAGCAGGGTAGGTTCAGTTGTCACTAATGGACCAAACCCAACCTAAACCTGACCAGTATATAGCTTATAGCCCCTCCTACGAAAAGAAAGTGAAAAATGTTAGGTTGTAGATAGATTTTTCCTTGGTTTAGATTTGGAGGTATTGGTAAGAAGTGTAATGGAGGAAGTTATTGGCACAACATTTGGTCCCTATATGTGTGTGTACAGGATTTGAACTTAAATCTTATCAGTTGGAAAGTACATTTTTAAGTTGCAATCCACTCTAATTAAAAGGATCCCATCGCCAGAACACAAAAACTGAACCTAAATTATTGTACCATGCATCTCTCTCTCTCTCTTGTTTGAATTTTGGCCCCTTGCTTATCAAGCTGCTTTCTATATCATACATTCCTTGCCAAGTCCAGTTTTAAGATGCATTCACTCCATGAAGTTATAACATTTGCAAGCACTTTAATGAAGAAAAGAGCTAACAAATACACAGGCCTAGACTTTGGTTCAAACTTATTATTGCAGTAAGGTTTAAGCCAACGTAAAAATATTATGCAAAAACTTTAAGCTTGTTGTAGCTGGATTTCTCATGAACACAATCCTTTTCCCATTTGCTAGAATGTGAAAAACAACACATTTGATTTTTATTCTATTTCTGTTATCAATTATTCTTGCTTATTCCAATTATCAATTATTATTGCTTCGTTATTGACCAGGGAGCCATTGCCCTGAGCTGTATAGGGAAAAAGGTCAAATTAATTTTGTCCAACTTGTCATATGTAATGTTGTATCGGAACAAATAAAACCTACAATTTTGAAGTAGTAAAGATCTTTAAGAATCTGGTGCTTACATTAAAAGCTGATTCCTTGTTGATCTATCAAGATGAAAATAATATCTAGTACATCCTCAACAGTGCTTTCATGGTCGCTGTTGCGACCTTGAGACGTCGTTTTGAGATTAAAATGCTTGTGGATATGTAAATGTGAGTGTAGTATGTTCCCCATCACAACAAAGTAAACCTTTTGAGGATATAATATTAATCATTACTTCAGATAACAAAACCTTGACCATCCAATTCCATAAAATGTGAGCAAATAACATTATAGGTTAAGAGAAAACTCTGCTAAGTTTGCAACTAATCACAAGCAATTTGTTAGGAATCAAGCTAATTTCTTTCTGGACTATTTGTCTCATTAGTGTACCATAAGCAAAGTTCATTTATATGCTTTAGCTGTTTTAAAATTAGTGTACCATAATCAAGCTAATTTCCTTCTGTACTATTTGTCTCATTAGTGTACCATAAGCTAATTTCCTTCTGGCTAACAAGAATATTATGCTCACTGCAGGTTTTTTCTTTCAGCGTACTCACTGGAAACTTCAACATTTTGCTCTCTGCGTATCACGAGATCTATCATTATTTTGGATAATGTATGCAATGAAAAGATAAACTATTGTTGGCTAATTTTTTGGGATACATTGAATTCATGTATTTTTGTTTATATTATACTGTTCTAGCTGGAATACAGTACATTGTGGAATACAATACGTTTCTCTTTGAATGTGTTATTTGAAGTTATTTTTTCTTCTATTATTGGATATCGTGTTGTGTTGGTAACTTGTTGCTTTTTAATTTCAAGTTCTTTGAATACAAATTCAATGTTCACAAGTTATTGTCAAAGTAAGGTTTTATATCTACGTTAAAAATATATGCAGGAAAAAATATTATTTCTTATGATAAATTAATGTAAAAATATAAATTAGCTTTGCGACACCAAATTGTGTAGTAGGAAGTGTTATTATACTTGGCTACATTAGCTTCCGCGACATCAATTTGCGTAGTTGAAAGTGTTTTTATATTGGATACAATAGCTTTTGCGACATGTGGTATGTTGCCAATGTATAACCTTTCTGCGACACAAATGACACATGTCGCCAAAAGTTCTTTTTATAAAAAAATTACTATATGTCGCCAAAAGTAAGAACTTTCTGCGACATGCAATGTTCGTGTCGCAAATACTTTCCCAGACGGGGCTACGTCGACACATGTGCGACATAGTAAATATGTCGCAGAAAAGATTTGGCGACACAAATCTATCTTTCTGCTACATATTGCTTATGTCGCAGAAGTTGCATTTTCTTGTAGTGATTATTTGTATTTGGACTTGACAGGTTATATTTTATCGTCTTGTTGTCTTTATCTTTCAGTCTTTACTTATCATCTTAGAGTTGTGATTGAGCACTTATATATATTCATTGCTTGTCCTCCGTTCGGAGTTGACTATATTCTCGACAGGTTTTGTTATATATATAAACTGTTGTCAGACTAGAAAATCCACAGCGTTCTACGCCATTTTTTTCGGTGAGGGCTGGGCATTGTCGTGTCACGTGCCCTTTTTGCGGGTGCGGGTCGTGACACCGGAGGCATCTTCTGCTAATACAGAACAGCGTCTCTCTGCTATTGAGCAGTCATTAAAGGATATGCTTAATATGGTGCAAAGCATGCACCATATAATGACTCAGCAAATTGCTCAACCGACAGTAGTAACACCGGTGCAAGTAGCAGCACAAACTCAAGATAGTCAAGGGGTTGACATACCTTTGAATAATCAAGAGCCTGCTGTTAACCAAAATTTTGCATCTCCAGATCCCATCATTCCAGAAGATGTACCACCGCCAGTGGGGTCACGGTGCATCCAACAACTATTCAATCAAATGTGCTTCCTCAAACCAATGAAACTATTCAAGCAGTGTATGAACTAAAAGCACAGTTTGAAGTTTTGAAGCACAAGGATCAGCTCCAGAGGTTAGGGATTAAGCAACCTTATCCTCCTCATTGGAATGATGTACCCTTTCAACCGAAATTCAAGCCACAATCAATGGTATTGTTTGATGGAAAGGCTTCTCCTAGTCAGTATATCAATTACTTTGATATTATGACTGTGCATCTGCAGAAAAATGATGCTCTTCTCACTCGAGTGTTCATCGGGTGCTTGACGGGTTCAGCTTACGACTGGTATCGTAGTTTACCCGAATTGCATTTCGTCTTTTGACGAATTTAAAGCAATGTTTCTCTCCCATTTCTATGAAGGGGGCATGGACATGAACATGTCCTCCATAATAGAAATCAAACAAAAGGAGAAGGAAGATACTCGGACGTTCATCGAACGTTTTCGACAGGCGACTCTAAAGATGCCTCTGGTATGCCAGATTCAGCGTTGATTGATATGCAAGATGAATCTGCGACCATCCATTGCTGTCTTCACGGGTTCCCAATTCACAGATTGGGCCTCGTTTATTATAGCAACAGTTTCTGCCGAGACCAATGGTAGGTTGGCTCGTGAACATGGGATGATTTTTGCTTCAGATGATAAAGGAAAGAAAGGCTCTTCTGGTAATAATTCCGGCAATCGTAATGGGAAGGGAAAGGATACCCTCATGGTTAATCTTTCCAAGAACAAAACGACGCTGAATAATCAGGAGTCTTCTAAGCCAAAAGAAGAATACTCTTTTGACGAGAGTGATATCCCAGGGATATTTCAATGTCTGGTAAAGAGCGACAAACTTCAGATTTTGGAGGCAAAAAGGCCTAATGAGGTGAATCTGACTGACAATCCCAAGTATTGTATCTATCACAGATACATAAATCATCCCACCAAGGCTTGTTATGTTCTAAAGAAAAAAATCCAAGAGCTGATCAATGCCATTGCTTTAACTAACGATGAGCATACGGTCACAACCAATATGGTTTCTCTTCAATTTGGAGGTTTTCCTCCTCAACAAGTCCCAGATAGGATTGTCCCAATTCCGAAGGCGACGATGAAGATTGTGAATATCCCGCCTGCCAGAGAGGAAAATGAAAGATTATTGCCTCTCACATTAAAGAATAGTGAAATCATGTGGGTACATCCTGACCTAGTTCCTGAAATGGAAGTTGAAGGAAAAACTTCAAAATCCAAAAGAAGTCAAATCCTGCAACATGATTTCTCATGTTATTCCAGATCCTGATGATTCGGATCATCTATGGGATGACATTCCTTTGGAAGATAGACTGAGAGGTTTGAACATATGTCCTCCAAGTCTGGCTCCTCCTACCAAGCTCAAGTTGACTCATCAGCAGTGGCTAGCTATGAAGAGTGTTACCTTATACAGGGCACAATAAGTTTTTGCTGCTTATAAAAAGCTCCTACAGGGATTTTTCCTTGTATCCCGAATCCTTCTCCTCTCGTAGCTACAAAGGCTTATATTCCTCATTCTCCTGTAGTTACAGAGATCTCTTCTCCTTCCTCTGTTGAACCACCTGTTAAAAGTCCGCTACCCATTCATTTATACAGTCAGCAATCAGTCCTTTCATAAAAAGATGGGCTATACTTTCAGAAGGCGGAAGGTTTGAACTATGATAAAGGAATGCGACTTCCTTTACAGATTCAAAGTCAAAAATCTACTGTTGGATTGGGTTCTGAGCTTCCTCTAAAGAAGAAGGCCAAGGGAAAGAAGATTAAATCCTGCAATATGGTACTTCCTTCTCCTGAGTCTGAGGAAGAAAGCTTTGCTGGTACGAGATCTAGAAAAGAGTACCACAAGGATTATGAGGGATCTTCCAAAGAAGCAGAAGACATAGTAGAAACACTACCAGCTCAACCTTCTCTGTTCCTGCTAAACCATCTGTGGTTGAGAAGGGGAAACAGAAAGCAGTACGCTTTGACGTCCCATTGACGTCTGCTTCCAGTCAAAGGTGATGATAAAACCCTACAAATTTGATATTCTAGCCCAGTTAGCTAATACTCCGGCTATACTCTCTATCTTCGAGTTGCTTCGCCTTTCTAGAAAAGTAGGAAGACTTTGAGTGAAGCTTTGCTTCAAGCAGATTCATGCTTAGCTCAACTCAAGAGTCCTGATAATACACCAGTATCGTGTCCACAATGTCATAGTGTGATGGAGGCAATTCCTAATATTACCTTCACACAAGAAGACATGCTGTTGAAGCATAACAAGCATGACAGGCCTCTGTGCTACACTGGGTATATCGGATCCACTGAAATTGACAGGATTTATATTGATCCTGGGTCTTCAATAGCATAATTCTTCAGAGTATGCTAAGACCTTTGAGGATTCCTACTAGTGATTTGACTTACACTAGTACCATAATAGTTGGTTTCAACTCTGGCAAGAGTAAACCACTGGAGAAGATTCGTCTAAAGATTCAGATTGGTGATCTTCGAACCATGGCTACTTTCTATGTTATCAACTCCGACGTATCCTACAACATCCTTCTCGGGCGACCGTGGATACATGAGCATAACATTGTGCCTTCAACTCTCCACCAATGCTTCAAGTACGTGGATTCGCAAGGAGTTATGAAGACTGAATTTGCTGATATCAATCCCTTCAAGGGTGTTGAAGCCTATTTTTCGGACTCAATACTCTACAAACAAGAGCATGTGAAGGAGATATCAATATAGCTGAAGATCAATCACCTGTTGAAGATCAGTCTGTCAATGAAGATTCTCCAGAAGACCAACCTTTGAACATCAAGGTCAAAGGTCGAATTCAACCCCAACCTGTCAGTGATCAACATCTGATGATCAAGGTTAAAGGAAGAACTCTAGCTTCATCTGAGGAATCAATGAGTATTCCTATCAAGAGCCAAATTCAACCTCTTATGATCAGAGTCAAGGGACGTACTTCTCGTACGAATGATCCAGAACCACCATTGGTCATCAACCTTGACAAGTCTACACAGAAGACGGATGATGGTCCGTTAATGATCAATCGAAGCGTAGTAGTCAAATTAAATGATGTAAATATTGATCATTCTGTACTTTCTGATATCAATGAAGATTTCCTTTTTGAGTATATGGCTGTCAAATTTGTTGAAAGAATGACTTTATCTCCTGATGATCAAAGTCATCAATATAAAGACATAGATACAGAGGAAACTTTATACATTGACCATAAGGAAAATTCTTTTCCTCCTCATGTCGATGTTGGACCTTATGCTCAAAGGTTCTTAACATCTTCTCCCTATCTTCTTCCTGTAGCCGCTTCATCGCAAGCTTGTGTAACTTTTAGACGTCACGAAGAATCTTATTTCGTGATTCCGTTTGATAAGAAAACAAGCACCAAATTGTGTTTGGCCTGGCTAGAAAATCCCTGTTGTTCAGACGGATGATCTTAGAGATAAAGATAAAGGAAGAATCCGAATTGACAAATATAGTCAACAATCTCTCAAGATTATCCAGAATATGGGATATGATTTGAAGACTATGCAAGGTCTCAATTAAGGCAAGGGTAGACGATTACCATTATGTGGTGATCCATTTTACCAGAAAACTCGTCTTGGGTTGGGATATGATCCGTCCCCATGTTTAATGATGATATACAAGAAAATTCTCTTCTAGTTCTTCACAATCCTCAGAATCCGAAGAAATCCATTTCATCGAATCTGAATATGCTGGAGAGGAATATTACGATGAATCTGAATGTGTATTCTCAGTCAACATGGTTCAAACTGAAGAGGAATCTGAATCATTTGAAATGAACCTTGGGCTCAACAATGGATTCCCAATGGGAACTTTGTTTTGAACAACGACAACCACCTACGGAGGATGAAATTCTCCAGATTGATGTTGGAGACGGAACTACATCGAAGCCAATATTCATCAGTAAGAACCTTTCCAAGATGAAAAGGAAGAGTTGATAAAATTGATTAAAGAATATATTGATATCTTTGCATAGAGTTATGAGGATATACGGGTTTGGATCCTAAAGTTGCTACTCATAAACTCAATATTCTTCCTAATGCCAAGCCTGTAAACAACAGCAGCATCATTTTCGACCAGATATGATGGATGCAATCGAAGCGAAGTCAAAAAGTTGATTACATGTGGCTTTGTTCGTAAGAACAACATCCAGACTGGGTGGCCAATATTGTTCCTGTTATGAAGAAGAACAAAAAGTCGGGTTTACATAGATTTTCAGATCTTAATGCAGCTTGTCCAAAGGATGAATTTCCACTTCCAATAACTGATGTCATGATAGACAATACATGCGGTTTTGAACGCATGTCTTTCATGGACGGATTCTCAGATACAATCAGATCAAGATGCATCCAGGAGATGAGAAGCATACTACTTTTCGTACACCCCTTGGGGTTACTGCTATACGGTTATGCCATTTGGTCTCAAAAATGTCGGTGCCACGTATCAACGGACTATGAGCAATCTTTCAAGAACATCTACGAAGACAGTTGAATGTTACGTAGATGACATTGCTGTCAAAAGTCGATCAAAAGATGATCACATTCAAGACTTGAAGACAGTATTTGAATTGATGCGTCAGCATCAATTGAAAATGAACCCACTATCTTTCTTAGGGGTTTCTAGTGGCAAGTTTTTGGGATTTGTCATCACTTCTCAGGGTATTCATGTTGATCCTGATAAAATCAAAGCAATTCTTGAAATGCGTCCTCCACAATCTAAAGGAACTCCGAGGCTTTCAAGGTCGCATTGCTTATATCAGGAGATTTATATCCAATCTCTGGGAGATGTCAACCTTTCTTCCGTCTATTAAAGAAAGGTGTATCATTTGTTTGGGATGAAGTATGTCAGAAAGCCTTCAATGACATCAAAATACTTACAAATCACTATTTTGGTACCACCAGTAGTGGGAAGACCATTTTTGCTATATGTTCGAGCCTTGGATCATTCACTTGGTGCTCTTCTTGCACAGAAAAATGATATTGGTCATGAACAAGCAATTTATTATCTTAGCCGAATGATGGTTGGAGTTGAACACAGATATACTCCTGTAGAAAAGAATGTCTGGCTTTGGTTTTTGCTGTTCAAAAGACACGTCATTATGTGACAGGACAGACTATTCATGTCATCTCCAAATAAATCTATTCGGGTATTGATGAGAAAACCAAGCATTCTTAACTCCAGGTTAGCTACCTGGGCGATGTTGCTCACTCCTTATGACATGGTCTATGTACCTCAAAAATCAGTGAAGGGTCAAGCATTAGCTGATTTCTTAGCAGCTCACCCTGTACCTGAAACATCGAAGCTATATGAGGATATTCCAGATGAAGTTATGGATTACAACATGACTTTGAGAAATGATATTTGGCAGTTATACTTTGATGAGCATCACGGTTGGGCCTAAAGGCAATATTGTCTCTGGGGTAGGAATCGTCTTGGTTTCTCCTGACAAAATGGTCATATACGTGCTTATTCTCTCAATGAGCCATGCTCCAACAATGTAGCAGAATATAATGCTCTGCTGATTGGTCTCCAAGTAGCAAAACAATTAGATATTGAGTTCTAGAAGCTTATGAGATTCTCAACTGATTGTTAATCAGGTTAGAGGAACATATGAAGTCAGAACCCTGATCTCATCCCTTATCATCAAGTGGTAATCAAATTAGTCCTTTCATTCAAAGGATTCTTTATTAATTTGTACCACGTTCTCAGAATCTAGAAGCTGATGCTCTCGCTAGCTTGCTGCAGATTGGTTGTTCCAATTCGAAGACAAAACACCATTACTTTGTTGACCGAGACTTATTCTGTGTAAAAATAATCTGAATGTTGAACAGAGTTATATTACAGAATCAAGTTCCCAACAGAGGGATTGGAGAAGTCCATTTATTGATTATGCGGTTTATGGATTTTTCTGAAGATCCAAAAGAAGCTGCATCAATCAGGACGATCATTTCGATTTTATTATATTCGTCTTTACATATGCTATATCGTCGTTCATATGATGGACTTTTGCTGCGCTGTCTCTCAGAAAGTGAAGCCAAACAAATACTTCGTGAAGGTCATGATGGTGTCTGTGGTGCCCATCAACCTGGTCCGAAATTACAAGACCGCATTCGAAGATGGGTATTATTGGCCATCCATGATAGCAGATGTGTGATTATGCCAGACGATGTAAAGCATGTCAGATTCATGTGATTTTATTCATCAACCGTCTGAATTCTTGCATCCTACAGCAGCTTCTTGGTCCTTCGAGCTTGGGGCATGGACATTATTGGTCCGATTAATCCTCCTTCTGTCAAGGGACATCGGTTTATATTGGCTATAACCGATTACTTTTCTAAGTGGGCGGAAGCAGTTCCTCTTTTGAGGTAAAAACATCTAATGTGGTTAATTTCATCAAACATCATGTTATTTATCGTTTTGGGATCCCTCGACGGATAATACATGATAATGGACCACAATTTGCCAGTCAGACATTTTATCGGTTTTGTAATAAGAATCGAATCCAAAACTGGCTTCTACGGCTTATAATCCAGCTGCTAATGGTTTAGCCAAGCTTTCAAAGACGATCATCAAACTTCTCAAAAAGTTCGTCTCTTCTAAAAACGTGATTGGAATGAGAAACTTGGAGAATATTTATGGGCTTATCGAACAATAGTCCGAACTCCTACCGGTTTTACACCATTTTCATTGTCTACGGATGTGAGGCTGTCCTTCCACTGGAAATCCAGATTCCATCTCTTCGAATAGCCATTACTAATGAGCTAACTACAGAGAACAATGATCGCTTACGACTCCAAGAACTTGAAGGATTGGACGAGAAGCGTCTTCAAGCTCAACAGCATATTGAACTATATCAAGCCCGTATATCTCGAACAATCGTAAAGTTAAAGAGAGGGTATTCAAAGTCGGTGAACTAGTATTAGCTGTTCGAAGACCGATGGTGATGACTCATAAGAGCAAAGGGAAATTCCAAGCAAATGGAAGGCCCTTATGTTATCGAGACAGTTTTTTCCAACGGTGCCTATCGGTTATCTAAGCCCAAGGAGATTTACTTATGATGCCGATCAATGCAAATTTCTTAAGAGTACTATATGTAAAAAAAACACAGAATGAAAAAAAATCTTTTTTTTGTTCAGAAACCACTGCCTTCCTTATTGAATACATAGTCAGCCAATGCATCGAAGACATCATTGCCTGAGTTTAAAAAACTTGCAGGCAGCCATCCTCAACGCCTCTTCTTCAGGAGTTTTTCCTCTCTACTAAGAAAGCGAGGATGTCTTGGGGTGGCTTGGCGTAGAAGAGCCTTCGCCTATTCCGGTTGGACCTGACACAATTGGCTCAATGGGGCGCGTCTCGATGATGTCCTCAACCTTCATGGTGACTTCGGTCTTTTGCAGCACGTCCTTGGAAGACATTTCCAGCAGAGGAATGAAACAAGGATGAAATGTTACAAAGAGTTCTCATCTATTTATAGGAGAGAGCTATTAATGAACCGGTCTTGGAAATTGAAACAACTTTTCATTCCCGAAAAGACCCATCCATTCATTACATCAGATTCATCCATTTAATTGTGGAATTGAAATGATCTTTCTTTTCCCAAGAGAAACGCTGGTTCATTCATTCTTTCATAATTTTGGTATATATCCTCAATGACGTCTGTCTTCTTATTTCCCAGCTACCAATGTTTGGTTAAGCTGATTACTTGTCTCCTCAGAGAGAAATATTAATCTTTTATCTTACCAGTTGGTATAAAAAGTTGGATTTATTATCTATCATGTCCATTCGACCTCTGCATAAATATTAAGTCTGCTTATTTTTCCTATCTATCATGTCCATTTGACCTCTGAATAGATATTAATCTATTTTTCTTTGAGTCGTTACAATCTGTCATGTCCATATTACCTCTGATATATTGTAACAAAAAATAAGATTTCATTTCGTATTACCTCTGGATAGATACAAGTTATGGAGTGTAGAAGACTTGTCACGTCATATTACCTCTGACAAATATACTAAAACAAACAATAGTTCTTTTCTGAGAAGTCTATTACATTTCTTAGATTTTTACAAATCATAATGGAAATCTATTATATCTTGGATTTTCATTCTATACGACAATGATGACCTAATGGAGATCTATTACTTCTTTGGATCTTCTTCGTCGGATTCGTTGTTGGTGTCAATTCCTTGCTGTCTGAGCCTCAATGGCGACCAGAACAGTAGGAATTAACTCTGGTCTTCTCTCTCAGACGAGAGGAGAATCCCAGAGTATGGCAGCCCGAAGACTTTGCTGCCAATACAACTGGTGAGAAATGACGGCCCTTCAAAGAGATAGGAACGTATCCAGCATTGGGATACGATTCCTAGTTCTGCCGTGAAAGGAACTCTACTACCCAACTTCTCGGGTTAGAGTTGACTCCACCATCCAACTTTCCGTGTATAAAGGCTCTTCCTACCATCTGAGGAAGACCCTTCTATCCCACGAAGAGTTCTGAGTTGTCTGATTTGCGCATCAAAAGCGCATGAGCTCCCTGATGTGTGTCAGAAGAATGCTCCCCACAGCATCCATATCGCCAATGCCAGTTCTGGAAAAGTTCTTCAGCCAAGCTTCTGCAGAAAACAGCAAAGAAATTTTTTTAACAGAAGTGTCATCAGGCGCATACTGGCCAATCAAAGACAGACGATTGTACTCTGTTCAGTTAAAGACAAATGCTTGTCTTCAATAGGGCACCTTATCTATCAAGGATTTGTGCTCATTTTTCAAGCGCACCTTATCTATCAAGGATTTGCGCACATTTTAGTAGGCGCGCCTTATCTATCAAAGATAGGCGCTTGTTTTCAACAAAAGCTCAAAGGCAGCCGATTACGCACCCTGTTTAAATCAAAGAAAAGCGCACTCTGTCCCTTTTATGAAAATCAAATACCTATTTCAGTAAAATGTGACGCGCATAACAATGGATAAATGATGATTATACACAGAAAAGCTACTGTTCCACGATGGGCTTACCATCGAGATCAGTGTTGTTGAATCAACGACATCGTAAAGCATTTCCATCATCAATCCCTTGTCGAAGGACGGAGACTTGCAAAAAGTCATCTTCGAGAAGAAGAAGAATAAAGGAATGAGAATGCATCCTTTAACTCAGCTATTTATAAAGGTTCAAAGAAGCAGATGGTGTGAGTCTATTTCGGGAAAGATCCTAATAAGAGGCGCTCATAACCACAGAACCGCTGCCACGTGTTGTTTTGTTTCTCTTGGGAATGAGCAAACATGGAAACAGTCAAAAGAGGTGTAGAATGATCCTATATCAATGCACTACACGAATAAGGTGAAAACAACACCAAGATTTTATTTCATAAAAAAATAGGCCCCTACAGATAAGTTGGGTGTCACAATACATAGATTACACCCCTACACAAAACATTATTTTTTCTTCTCTCCTTCGTTGGGCTGATGAAGGGAGGCACCTATCTCACGCACATTGTGGATCCCTGAACGACGCATCAGATCGAGAATGCTTCTGCATCACCGGGTCCTTCGTAGGCAGTTGAAGGACCACCATTTATACGATTGAAGATCGCTGGAGTCAGTCCAAAGCACTCCATGAAGTTGTGTGCTCGCATCGATTGATCAGCCTCCGTCTCTATGTCAAGCCTTGAGCCTTGAACCTTTTCTTTGTTAGCCTCTATCTCTTTCTTCGGTGCCATGACAATATAAGGTGAAAAGTGAGAATGAAAACTTTTCCTTATATATATAATCAATCAACCCTTCATATTCCTTATGGAAATTAAACATTATCAATGCAACTCGGGGAGACGAAGAGGAGTTCGAATGTTTCGAGAGAAAATTTATTATGACGGTTGAGTATTGACCGGCGCCAATTCTTGACTTTTCATATTCAAAGTATTTCAAATTTTTGAAGTCTTTTCAAATTCTGAAAACTTTGAAGGAGGTCTTGTAGGAGCGTAAAAAGTGCTTTATGGACTGAGTCAAAGAGGTTGGGAATTTTACTAGCTATTTTATGCTAGCTATTTTTACGCCAAGACAGTTCATTGAGTTTTACGCCATGGAAAGACTATCAGGCCGCATTTAATGCAAAATTTGATTTGACAGAATGATTATGCTGACGGCATGCAACACAAAGTCGAGAAGATTGGATTGTCACCAAACCCGACACTTGTCGTATGGTGTGCAGAGAAGGCTATTTTATGCTCAATAAAATTACTTCTTTTTACGCACGATAGTTATGTGAGCTTTTACGCTCAAAACTATTGTGAGCGTAAAGTCTATTTGGGCTAAGTTTTACGCTCAAGGCTATTTTAGCCACTTTACGCTGGGAAGTTTATTTTGAGTTGTTTTTACACCAACTTACCACTTTACGCTCAGGGTATATTTTGGGTCGTTTTTACGCCCGATCCTTCCTGACTACTTTGAAACGTGGTTTATCCACGTGGCTTTCATGCCACATTTATTGAGGAACGTGTAACGTGCTCCCTATTTTTGTTGAAATAATGGGACACGTGTCAACATACGTAGAGGGTGACTTCCATCGTGGGTGACAGTTACCAGCGTAAAAACCAATTTTGTTGCTTTTTACACACAATGGGTCAAGTCTATAAATAGACTTATTTTTCACATAGACAGCATCAAAGGGGAGATCAGAGAGACAGAGAGAATACAGAGATCAGAGCCCAGAGACTTTGATTTTTGAGAGCATTCTTCTTCAACTTTTCTTCCAGAACAGAGTGAAGCAAAGTAGGAAAGCATTCGTCCTCGCCATCAGTGCCCAAGTGCGTCGATACCTTTCTGGTGACTTAGTTCTTCCGGCTGTTCATCTTCTAGCAGTACTCTTTATCATCATTGTATGGTCCAAGGAACAAAGTGATCGCCTTCAGATCAGACTTCCATAGCAATACTTTCCAGAATAATTTGTACTTTTTGTACTCTTTCTCGTTTTATTTTCAAAAGCCAATTTTAGGCATTTTGTTAAGTAAACATATATATATATATATATATATATATATATATTATATAATAAATCTCCAAAACATCTAAATAATTTTAATAAAAATACAAATCTCAATATCATTTATTCTTAGAATAGGCCTATGTATGAATAATACATAACATTTATTTAAAAAATAATATAACCAATATTAATATATATATTATCTACGAATATCCTCAATAATGATAATAATATTCCACAAATCAATAATGGTGTATATAAACCATTATGTTCAGTATAAAAACCTCGAAATATATGAGGACCTATTTTATACAAAAGTCACTGAATACCACTAATAATAATATTATAATATTAAATACGAATACTTAGAAATATTCATCATTTTATTAAAATGGAAAACAACACAATTTTACAAAATACGTCAACACGAATGTCATTGGACGTCTCGCATGACTACATGGGCTTGACTCAGTTCGGTTCCAGTCCAGACTGGTTTGGTACCACCGGGTCTTCCACAAGTCAATAAACCTTAATAATAAATAAATAAATAAAATTTTCGATAAGGGTTAAGTCGCAACTTGGCCTGGTTTCTTAGTTAGGACGTCACTATGGTTCGGCCTTCCATACCAGGGCTGATACACTAGTCAAAGCACGCCACTGCATTATCGTGCCATGATTCCAAGTCGCATTGTACTCCAAATTTAATAATGATTAAAAATCATCTACCGTAAAAATTAACTAAATAATTATTTATAAAAATCTAAAAAATTTCATTTAATTAAAATAAACAATAAAAAATATTTTAAATTTTGGGAAGGGGAGCTACAGATAGTTGGAATTTTATTTTGATATTACAAGATGGTATACACAAGAGGATAGCTAGATCGAGAAAATAAATTGATTTGATTTTGCATTTGATTTTGAAGGTCTTTGAACATTTATGAATTATTGGGTTATAGCTATACATCTTTTAAAGGGATATAAATTTGATTTGGAAAGAATCATAAAATTTTAAATGTGGAAGTATGATTGACCAAAATTTGAGGATGATTGATAAATTTTGGTAAAATATTTTTTGAATTAAATTATGTCATATGATCTATGATTTATAAGGTTATTTGGATTTCGAGTTTAAAGCCTTGCTTAGGGATATTTAAAATTTTGGTGAAAAAAAATATTATTACTTTTGAAGAGTAGTTGTGATTGGAAGCTAGATATACACATTTGAGGATATATAATAAAATTTGGGAGTTATTTAAATGTTCCATTTTTTAGTATAAAATTCGGCTGATAAACTTAAAATTGAGTTTAATTTGGGAAAAAATATATAATAATAATTATTCGATTTGCGATATACAAGGGTTGTTTCGAGATTGACTAGAGATTTAAAATCTTCATTAAAGTTGACAGTCTAAGATAATTAGAAATTTTGGTAGAGTATCTTGGAAATTTATTGAGAAATTTTCGAGGAATTTGAAATTTTAGATTAGATCATATAGAGGACCAAGAAGCAAGTAAGGTCACCCTAGTGAGATAGAAGTATTCCATATTAGATTGCCATGCCACTTATGATTATGATATTGCATATACACAAGTATAGTTAGTCATCGACCAAACGATGAACATATCCTTGACTTACTCGACCTTCCCTCAATCTAGATCTTTATTCGTGACCATCTAATTGATTGAAACTTAGAAATGATTAGAATCATTCCCTTGACCATACCCTTATCCATGAGACTATTTTTCTTCTAGAAACTATGTCCCTAACTTATTTTACCTTGATCTACGAGATTTCCTAATTATCTTTATTTCGTTCTTTAACCTTTTATTTTTGTGCATTAATTAGTACCTTATGAAAACCCACTTTCTATTTTGATCATTTGGCGTACCCTGTCGTGACTTTGATAATTGAAGCACAACACTAGATTTTTCCTTCCCACAAATTTCATATGCAAGACCTAGACGCTCACCTTCATGTAGGTATATCATGTTCCACTAAAACACGTCCCTTGTACTCTATTTTATGGTACGACTTTCGGGCCATAAAGACTCAACTATAACCCTTACCATGGTACCGATATACTTTGAACTACATATATGGATTCAACCTCGACTCAATTTGTTGACCCAATATATGATTGTGATCCACTTAATTCCTTAAATGCTTAACCTTGTGTTTATCTTGACTGCTTAACCCTTGTCATTTTATTTTCATGTCTTATCTCGATTCACTTAGACATATCACATCTTTTCGCACTTCAATATTAGCAACCCTTTACTTTTCCTTCCCGATTAAATTGCTTCGTTCATATTTCACCTTAATTCCTCCGTGGTTCATGCCATTGTGTTCATTTTATGATTTCCTTGTTCGAAGTTGAAATTGGTCATGACAATCCTTTGGTTGGTAAGAGGTTAGAGTAGAAAATCCTAGAAAAGAGAGTAGTGGAAAAGTTGAATAAAATGATTGAATATGCATAAATAAAAATGTGCGATAAATCCAAATAGATGAAGTAAGGGATGATATATTATGTTTTGATGAAACACTCAAGGGTAAGTAGACTTCTCGAATTTCAAATTTTGTTTTGAGGTAACTAAATATCGAGTTAATAATTTTCTAAAGTGTTGGTGGTTTAAGAACCAAATTTATATATTAAATTTATGGATGCAAATTTTTGATAAAGGCAATGTTGACGTTGCCTTCGATAACATATAGTGTTATGATGATATTAGTTTTCAGGGATAACAAATTGTTGAAGAAAGAAACCTTTACATTTTGATGCATGGAGAATTAAGTTCTAAGATGATCATGAATATGAAGTGAAGATGAGTTCATTTCTACCATTAATAAGAGGAGATTGTTGAATTCAAATTTTTGAGAGAGACTAATAAATATTATAGAAAATTTTCAATTATGATAGAAGATTGAGTTATGAAGGTATACTGTTAGTTTTCGAGATTTATCGAACATTGAAGATGGACTTTTATTTTGTTATCTATGGATGCATTGTACATTGACCAATAATACAAATTTGTAGTATGGAAAAATTTTAACTTGTACTTGGGCCAAATTTGTTGAAGGTTTTGGAATTTTAATTCTAGAGGAAATTATTACTTGGGATGATATATATAAGTGAACTAGTATAATGGAGATTATGGAATTCAAAATTTCAGGCTAATTGAAATTTTATGACGAGATAGAAGAAGTTAGAGTACATTTATAATCCTAATTATTTTGTTAAATTTTAAGGGGACATGAAACGAAAGTAATTTTTGGAAAGAACGATTTATGAAAAAGAGATTTCATGAATATTAATGATATCAAAGGATTAAGGAGTTTATTACCTGCTTATGAGTTTGCCCCTTTTTAAAGGATAATGTTAGGATTGATCAAGCTTAGTCACTGATCGGTTGTCATATACATGATCATGATCTAAACTGAAACCATCGAATTTTCTGTTCTAGCCGATCAAATGACATATTGCCATTGAAAAGCCGCTCGCCTCCTCGACGAATATTTTGTTTGCATTCTCGTCTCGAGAAGATCTCGTACATCTATTCGAATAAACTCTTTCCATCTCCCTCGCCTTACCTACCCTAATTACTCCTAAATTTCGAGGACAAAATTCTTTTAAGTTGGGTAGGATGTAAACCCCCTAAATTTCTACTACGATTTTTTTAAATTTTATATTTATTTTGTACTTCGCATACGAGTTCGCATTGTTGTATTGTGTAGCGTGCAAAATTTGCGTTTCGTATTTGCTCGACGAGTGCGAATATGTGTCGAGGTACATATTTTAGAAAAACATCTTTATAAATTTTATTTTTAATAGGAAAGTACATGTCCAAACAAAGGTGATAAATATTTTTATTTGGTATAAAAAGGTTATTTTATTCGTCGTTTACAAATAAATTGTGATTTGGAAATTGTTGTTTAATATTTTACGAAATGTAAAATTTGCTTATTAATATATTCTGTTATTTATAAAAGCTAGTTCATGGATTAATATTTAAGTATTTATCGTGATTTTCGAAATTAATTATTACTATATTTATTTAATAATG
This sequence comes from Iris pallida, assembly GCA_029216955.1. Taxonomy (NCBI): domain Eukaryota; kingdom Viridiplantae; phylum Streptophyta; class Magnoliopsida; order Asparagales; family Iridaceae; genus Iris; species Iris pallida. Next base: position 9,739,997 of record JANAVB010005798.1, read on the forward strand.
AAAATAATATTTGGGATTTGTTCATTTTAATATTTGATTAAATATGGTAAATTAAATTGCAAAAGATTTTATTGACTTTATTTAAAATATTTTAAATTAAGTATAGAATTTATTTAGATTGGATTTGATTTGGATTGAATTAGTTTAAATCGAATTTAAATATAATATGATATTATCTAGGGAGAATTTAAATTCTCCCAATTCCCTATCCAACTAGGAATTCCCACCTCCTATAAAAGTAGAGGTACTCCTCCAGAAATTTTCCATCCACAGCAGGTGCATCGTGTCTGTGTTCCACGCATATCTACTATATTTTCCATTACATTTACAATTCCCTCAAGGATTCCCGACCCCCTCTCCGTTGTGTCGGACAGCCCCGACACGATGATACACACCAGCAGCAGCAGCCGAACACCACCGTGTGTCGACTCCATCACCAATACTCTATTTCCCATCACCCGTCTCTGGCATCGACCACCTCCGCCATGGCCGCCACCCCATCGCCGTCATAACCATCTCATCACAATCCCGACAACGACCCACCTAGGCCAGACCAATCAAAACACCCAACATCGACCACACCGGCACTTCGACCGCAACCATCATCGTCCCTACCACCACCATCGAAAACGAAAATAAAGGAGAGAGAGCCCTTACCATCTCCGCACCATGCCGAGCAGGTCCGCCTGGCGAAGACCCTCCCCGGTGCTCGGTGTCGCCACCGTGCCGCACAGCCGGACCCGCCGCCTCCTTCCACTGTCCGCCGAAACCCTCTCGCCACCGTCCTCGCTCAGTCGCACGCCCGATCCTCCGTCGCCCGCCCGGATCTGCCACGCCGCCGCGGTCTCTTCCACCGTCGGCGTCTGCCCTCCGTCCTCCGGCTTCTCCGCGCCTCCGGCCAGGTGCGTGCCCAAACTCGCCGTACAGAACGCCGCCGCCGCCGTCGAATCTTGCCGCGCGCTGCTCCCGGCGCTAACCGAACTCCGGCGCCTCCGCGCCCTGCTCGTCGGCCACACGCCGGAGCCACCGCTGGTGAGACTCCGCTCCTTCCTCCCGCTCCTTTCTCTGTAAATTATTTTCTCTCTCTCTTTCTGTGGATTGGGGAATGGCTGGTTAGTTTTAGGTTTTATTACATTTATTATTATTATTATTATTGTTATTATTATTATGATTTCTACTTTTAGCTGATGTTATTTTAGTTTTATTGTTTGGTATTAGTATAAGCATACACCATGAATAAATATTTTATTTTCTTAATATTATTATCAACATCACATTTATTATTAATATTTTTAATTGTATTACTACTGTGGTTGCTGTTATATTATGAATAATAAATTTCTATACAATAAATAGTTAGGATATAAGTTATTTATATTTTAGCAGGGAGGTTGTTATAAGTGTTATTATTATCATTCCTATTATTATTATTTTATGATTTTGATATTATTAATTGCATTATTATTTTAGAAATTTATAAATATTTTCCAAGATAAATTCAAGGTTAGTTTTCAACACTAAAATATTCTTCTATATTATATCTGCTATTTATAAATATATATATTTTGGAAAAGATATGGTTTTTGGTCTAAAATGATTTAGTAATATTCTTCAAATATTATCTAAAATATATTCTAGTATTCTTCCTAAAATTATATTTTTCCAACTTATAGTAATTATGCCTAAAAACGATTTGAGATTTTAGTATTATCCAAAAAAAAAATCTAGTCTTAAATTTATTATAAATATTTTCTAAAAATAAGTTATATTTATTTTGCAAATTCCTTTGTTGATTATTATCGTTGATCTTGAATAATCATGTGTTCCTATTTTCTCTCAAAATTTGGGCGCGTACGTCGACCATGGCTATTGGACTATTGAGACATGTCAGAGAACACCGCACCATACCAGACGACACACCAGGCAAGATACCTTTCCATTATACTGTTTATATTCAGTCTGCATTTTATTACATATCACTGTTCATTAGTTTCAGTTATTACAGTTCTTGATTTACTACATGCTCAGTGATTATTTGTTTACTTTGTTACTATCCTTTGGTTGCATATGAACCTAGAGTTAAGGGACTACCGTCTGTAGTGTATCGCATATACCTTGACACAGTTGTACCACGAGTATGTGTGAGATGAGTAGCATGTAGAGGTTCTTGCGTGTGGGCTGATCCCCCATGCGCATGCGTTAGGGCTAACTGCTAATAGAGGCGTGTTAGGAGACTTAGTAGTTAGTAGAGGTACATGGTCGTGGATGCGACTTGACAGGTACATTGGGTGGGGAGAATAATACCTGACGTATGGGCTTCTTTGTACTTCCCTGATTACCTGTGCGCTCCGTCGGAGACGCAGGCTCCAGGTGACCTATGACGTTTTCCAGGGCGTTATGGACGTAGCCCCTTGCACATGATGCCCTTTGACGATCTTCAGACGTTACGGACGTAGGCACCTGTTGCCCTAAATGGGGACTATGCCGATCATATTTACAGCTAGGGCTCATGGGTCGAAGGTTTGTTCTTACTGCATGATCACTTTAGTATGGTTAGATTAACTTATTTATGTCTTGTCACTTTCTTTGATTGTGGCATATTTTATATTCAGTATTTATATGGCATATTTATTGTATCTTGTTACGTCCCTCTGAGGACCTGGTTATCTCGTTAGGTGTGTGTTCTTGTCTTTCGCAGGTGTTCTAGCCGTGGCCATGATCTTCTATAATTCTTCGAGATGTTGCTTTTCGGATTGTCATCTCCTTCGTTCGACCAAATCATTTTTCTTGTATAACTCTTTCTTATTTAAATTAGTTGGTAGTGGATTTGTCTCCGTCCAATGATTCTATACATGATAAATTCAAAGTTGCTTTTATATTATTATTTATCTTTGTGGATGAGATTTAGTGCCTTGGTTACTGCATTTTACAGCTTACGTATATGTACTATACGGCTGGCATGTCTACGTTCCTATTCCTACGTATTTTGGGACTGGAGCATTACAATGTCCCAGTTATCCATCTAGTAATCCTGAGTCAGTTTTGTTTTATGTTGTACTTTAATCCTTGGGTATGAAAGAAATAGAGAATTAGAAATTTTATTTTGGTCGTTCTCCTAGCCGATCGCTTAGTTTTCAAAATTGATACCTAATCGATCATTTGATTTTCAAAATGGATACTTTTACTTCGAAGACAGATACTTACGCTTTCTATCATAGTCAACTTGTTTGAATCTCTAGAAGCTCCTTTGTATTTTATGGATATAGTTGAAAGAATGTTCGTTGACACATAATGGCTGGACAGTAGCGTACTGTCACTATTTATTTGAATTATGGAGACTGTGGGTTCACTGTAGCCAGCAACGTACTGGTGAGGCACGACCCTTAGAGTTAAAATTATTTCAAGGAAACGTAGATTATCGAATGTTTCTAAAACTATGTCTTAGTGGTCCTCATTTGATCTTAGTTACCCTTGTGTCAATATTGGATAGAGTTAATAAATATTCGATATTGTCTCATATTCGAGTCATAAAACTAAGGATGTACTACATCCAGGTGTACACTGGCGAGATATATATTCTCGGTAAAATGACTTCAGACATTATTATATTTTTGGATACTGTAGTGGTTAGGATATGACTTGTATGTCCCATTGATTCAAAGCCAATACTAGTAGAAATTCTATAAGTTGGGTAGCATGCCTCCCAACCTAGCATTCTGTTGTTCTTGTGACCTATTAACGAGGTAATTGACTGATATTAGTAAGTTTACCTAGACTATAGAGTTTAGAGGTCTCTAACTCATTGGTCGACCAAGGCCTTAGGCAAAAAGACAAGCAAGACAACTATAAAGGCACCAACACCGGACGGATGTTAGATTTTGATAAACTTGAAGTACTTGTGCCTTCTTTAATCATAAATCTTGTGTACTTATATTTGCACTATCTTGACTAACGTCGCTATTATAGCCTAGTTTTGCAAGCTTACTCTTTTATCGAGCTTGATTCAAGACATATGCTTATTGGAGACGCCCACTAACATATTGTCTAATTAAAATCAGTATATTATGGTCTGATCAACCTTATTGCACTTGGTTCGCTGTTTACATGATTATCCCACGTGGATTGAGATATAGATGTGTCTTGGATCTCATCCGCAACTGCCTTGACAACTCTCTTTAAATTATTCAATCGCCTTCGGAAACCGTATTTGCATTTGATTTTCCCTCTCTTAGACTCTTTATTGTTTTTCGCCTTTACTTATTTCAGGAAAACAAAATTCTTGTATTTGAGGGAGGATAGACACAGAATGTCCCCCTTAGTTTACTATATCACTTATGGCCATGAAAGCTATTACATAATTGTTTTCCATCTACTTGAAATCGGAAAACGATCTTCAAAACTTTATCCATATCTACCGTATCACGTTATCTATTACACCATGATCATGACTTGAATTTCTCTAACATCATTAATCATAAAACCTTGTCTTAGTTTACTTTCGAGAAAGAAATTTCTAAAGTATATAGGTTTTGAGCCCACTAACTTTTAGGATTTACTAGTATTACCGATTGACTAGGATAAGTTGGTTCCCACTAGGATGAGGAATTCGTGCCTCATGAACACCCACTTTCGATTTAGATCTTTTGGTGTCCCTTACCGTGATATTGACATTCGGAGCACGAGACCAATTATTACCTTCTAATAAATTCCATATACAAGACCTAGACGAGTCCACCATCATTTAGGCATATCATGTCCCACTCAAACATGTCCCCTTGTACTCTATTTTCATTATTCGACTTTCAGGTCAAAAAGTCTAAACTATAATCCTTACTATAATACCGATATACTTCCGACTACAATTAGAGACTCAACCTCGACTCAAACCTTTCAACCCAATATATGGTTGCGATCTACTCGAAGTCCACTATGCACATGTCACTAGTGTGCCACTCAATTGAGTCTTCTTGTGCTAAAACACAAAAGTCACAGAAGGCACATTTTCGGGCTTTAGGAACCTAGTTAACCAACCCGACTGACAATTAGCCCAACCACTTGAATTGGAACCTATTCTAGGTTATCCTATCCTAGTAGGAATGGTCTAGATATCTAGATTGATTTTGGAATCTTGTCCAGCCAATATAGATTAAAATTTAAGGTTCATGAAATCAAAGATTGATATCCAATTAGGGAACCCATTAAGACCCGGTTAAACGCATCCATACGTATCGCCATATTTGACTATAAGCCAAGCTTTAGAAAATAGCTCCCTACACCTATTATGTGGTCTCCACCCAATAGCCTACTAATCCTTCCTCCATAAATTTCTAAAAAATATTCCTTCGTAGCCGATGTTATGCGATGAATAGAATCACGTTGTACCAATTTGGCTCCGGTTATGCTTGACCAAGACCTCTTCTACTGCCTTGATAAGACATGGTCAATATATGAGCAATATTAAGTAAGTAACACTACCAAAATAAGTCATATTGGCGACGACATTAGCGACTCAGGCTAAATACATAGCTATTTTTTGCGTATTTAGCGATGTATCAAAGTGACGTCACTGAACGTCGTATTCAGCGACGTTTAGCGACTGATAGTGACTAGCATTATGGTTTGGAAAGAACAAGTCACGGTTTAGTCGCAGAACGTCGCTGATTGATTTTATTTAGCGATGTTTTGTGACTCTTACTCCAGTACGTCGCAAGTTTATTAGTTAACAGCGACGTTTAGCTACGTCTTTATAAGACGTCGCTCAAATCTTTCATATATAGTACTAGGAACCGATGGAATTCATTTTCTTTGAAATTCATTTTCTTTCCCCCAAAATTTTCGATCTTTCGCGCACCTCGAGCCCCAAATCTCTCTCCCACTCCCCCTCTCATCTCCGGCGACCTCCTTCCTCCTCGTCTCCGGCGACCCCTCCCCGCGGGTGACACCCTCCCCTCGACGACCCTCGTCCCTCCGTCGCACCTCCACCGTCGAGTCCCCTCGTCGATGCCGACCCGACCAGTCCCCTACGCCGCTGCTCCATCCCCGGCAACCCAGACCTGACTCCGACCAAGGTAGGTAAATACTAACCCTAGCTCCCTTCTCCTGATGTGCTGACACAGACACGACATACACACACGCTGAACGACACACACACGCTGACAAGATATGCACACACACTGATACGATACGCCGGCACGACATTGAAACGACATGCTGATATGACACACACACACGCTGACACGTCATGCTGACACGACACTCACACGCTGACACGACACGCTATTTAGTGTGTCACACTCACATCCTTGTGAGTATGTGACAGTTTGGAGAGGAAGGGACTGTCAAAAAATAGTTTTATGTGGCAACCCCATTATGAGAACAAATGAGTGGCTATGGGCTCATGTGCATCCTAGTGAGTGAGTGTTAGAGTGAGGTATCCTATGAGTGAACTTGAGTGTCTAGGAGGTGAGTATCCGCGACGCCACCCTCCCTTCGGAGACCTCCGTCCCTCTGTCGCATCTCCACCATCGAGTCCCCTCGTCGATGCCGACCCGACCAGTCCCCTACGCCGCTGCTTCATCCCTGGCAACCCAGACCTGACTCAGACCAAGGTTGGTAAACCCTAACCCTAGCTCCCTCCTCCTGACGTACTGACATAGATACGACACACACATGCTGACACGACACACACACACGCTGATACGATATGTACACACGCTGATACGACATGCTGACACGACACTGACTCGATACTGACACGACATGCTGACATGACACACACATGCTGACACTATACTGACATGACACACTGACACAATATACACACGCTGACACGACACGCTATTTAGTGTGTCACACTCACATCCTTGTGAGTATGTGACAATTTGGAGAGTAGGGGACTGTCAAAAAATTATTTTTTGTGGCAACCCCATTGTGAGAACACATGAGTGGCTATGGGCTCATGTGCATCCTAGTGATTGAGTGTTAGAGTGAGGTTTCCTATGAGTGAACTTGAGTGTCTAGGAGGTGAGTATCCTGTGACAGGTTAGAACATGAGCTATCCTAAGAAGTATATAGCATAGTTTAAAGTATCAGTCGATACCGATCCGATACGGCCGATACAGATACGGTTTGACATGTCCCGATCCGATACCGACCGATACCCGATAATTACCGATACCAACATTGAGGGTCTCTTTTTCGGTCAATTCGACAAAGAAAATTAAACGAAAAAGACAAATCATCAAGGGTTTAAAGCATAATAAGATTGTAAAAACAGGTAAAAGAAGAAAATCAATCTAGTGTATGTTAACTAATCGCTAAGGGTGATTACAATGTTATTTAATTTCAAAAGTACAACAAAATAATACTGAAAACACTTAAACTATGCCTAAATGTATATAATATAAGTTTTTAAATGTAAATAATTTATTAATAATTATTTTTTTGATACCAAAAAATTCGATACTCCGATCCGAAACTGCCGATACTACCAAATCACCGATACCAATACTCGTAGGAATAGTCCGATACCGATTTTTGATACCGATACTGTGATCCTTGGTATATAAAGTATCCTAGTACCTAGAGTGTATATATAGAGTATCCTAGTACCTAGAGTGTATAGAGTATCCTAGTACCTATAGAGTATCCTCTAGAGTGTATAGAGTATCCTAAGATATTGGGGATTACCTACTCTGAGAACTTTGCTAAGAAGTATCCTAGTACCTATAGTATATCGAGCATCCTAGAAGTGTACGTATGATTGGTACAGTGTTTTGAGCCCTTCTATAGAAATTAAATTTACTTATGCCAAGCCTTTTGGGCCTATCAGAGTTATAGATTTTTTCGGAAATCTAGTATAACGCTGATTGCCTCAAAATGCTTGCATAATTAAGAGTGTATAGAGTGAGTATACACTACTAAAATACATCGAATTAGCGACGGCCATATCCGTCGCTAGTTTGTCGGCAAATCGACTTTGCGACGGCTAACCGACGGAATTTTGCTAAAAAAAATCGTCGAGAAATAGCCCGTCGCTAATCTGTCGCCATTCGACTGCTTAGCGACAGATTGCCGTCATCAAGAATCGTACATTTAGCGACGGCTAGCCGACGGATTTCCGTCAAATCAATTATCAGAAAGTTTTTTATACTACTTTTTAGCGACGGACAAGTCCGTCGGTAATATGTCGGTAAGTGCGTATCAGAGAGTTTCTGATACGCAAAATCCGTCTCCAATTCGTCGCTAGCCTTGCTAATACTCGACAGAAGAACAACATTTTTGTGACGAAATATACGTCGCTTAGGTTCTGGAAATCTTTATATTTCCAGAACCTTGTCGACGGATAATCCATCGCTAATCCGTCGACATTTGTTGATAACTTGAAATTCTCCAGTTAGCGACGAAATATGTCGTCGCTCAGCCGTCTCTAGGTAGTTGCAAGTCCGTCGCTAACTGAAATTTTTTTGAAAAGAAATTTACATAAAACATAGCATTCCCTATTCGTACAACATCCGAAATATCACAATATGTATCACACCTCACACAAACCAACAAACCAATATACATCATCCCCCAATATATAAATATCTATCACAAATACATCACACAAACCAACATACATCAATGAGACCCGGAGGAACCCTCCGTTGAATTTCTATATAATAAAAGTCTAGGTAATAGCATCCAAAAACATCTAAGTCTATAGACTAACCATGTCTAGAAAATAAAAAACATCAAGAGTTGTAAAACCATCCAAGTAAAACCCAAGATTAAGTCTACCGGAAACAAATCTGGTCAAAAATCATATCACATATATATATATATATATTTTTTTTTTCATATATATATATATATAAATATATATATATATATATATATATATATATATATATATATATATATATATATATATATATATATATATATATATATATTGTCCTCTACGTACGCACAGAGAGATCTCCCTCCTCAGCCACTGCGCATAAGTAGGATCCACGCCAGTAAGATCAATATTCAGAGGAGATGGATGACTGGAACTCCCGGTGCAATTGCCCTCTGGTGCCACCTCCTCCTTCACAGCTATCTCGGCTTTAGGAATCACTTCCTCCTTAATAGTAGGAGGAAGTTCTTCCTTGACCGTCATCTCTGCAGTAGGTACCACTACCTCCTCAGCAGCATGAGGTGGCACTACCTTCTCAGCAGCAGGAGGTGCCACTACCTCCTCAGCAGCAGGAGGTCCCACTACCTCCTCAGCAGCCATCTGTGCCTCTCGCAAGCGACGTCCTCGGGTCATGGGTGCCATCTGGTAAGAATGATGGAAATATAGAGATTAATTAGGGATTAAACAAAATGACAATATTAGACGTGTAATGTGGAAGATTCATTATTGTATGGAAATGACAGTATTAGATGTCCTCCGTATCCTCATCTTCCTCTTCCTCCTCATCTTCGCTTTCATCTATTTTGTTTTCCTCTTCGGATACTTCAACCTCTTCGGATACTTCAACCTCCAACAGTGAATGACCCTCCAATGGTGAATGACCCTCAGCAGTCTTATCTTAAACTTGAAGCCATTAACGACATAGCCTGACAGTACGAAATGAGTCTCACAACTAGGATATAGAGGAGTATCTGCATCGTACAACATATCCTGTCTTTCCGTATATACTTCACCTTGTAATGACCATAAGTCGTAATCACGTACGAAACCCTTATGGGTTAAATGATCTCTCACAGTCACCACTTCTTCGTAACGTCAATTGCGACACCGATACGATTTGGCATGTCCCGATCTGATACACTGCATGGTTTAAAGTATCGGCCGATACCTATCCGATACGGCCAATATCGATATGATTTGGCATGTCCCAATCCGATACCGACCGATACCCGATACTGAACGATACCGACATTGGGGGTCTTTTTCCCAGTCAATTCGGCAAAGAAAATTAGACGAAAAAGACAAATCACCAAGGGTTTAAAGCATGGTCGTTCCGATCCGATACCGACCGATACCAAATATTGACCGATACCGACATTGGGGGTCTTTGTTCCGGTCAATTCGATAAAGAAAATTAAACAAAAAGACAAATCAACAAGGGTTTAAAGCATAAAAAGGTTGTAGAAGCATGTAAAAGAAGAAAATCACATCTATTGAATCACATCTATTGTATGTAAACCAATCGGTAAGGGTGACTACTTTAATTTCAAAACTACTAAGAAATGACACTGAAAATACTTAAAATTATGCCTAGATATACAAAATATATGTTTTTAAATGTAAATAATTTATTAATAATTATTTTTTTCCGATACCAAATTCCGATACTCCGATACAATACCGCCGATACTACCGATATCGTCGATACCAATACTCATAGGAATAGTCCGATACCGATTCTGGTACCGATATTGTGAACCTTGGTTTAAAGCATAATAAGGTTGTAAAAACGTGTAAAAGAATCCGATACCGCTGATACTACCGATAATTACTTGTTTCCCGATACCAAAAAATTGGATACTCCGATCTGAAACTGCCGATACTACCGATTTTGCCGATACTAATACTCATAGGAATAGTCTGATACCGATTCCGATACCGATACTTTGAACCTTGATACTAAGTTTACATATATATACTAATTTATATACTAAGGGATTTTGGTGTGTGTGTATGTGTATGTGTGTGTGTGTGTATGTATGTGTCTGTGTGTGTTACTACCAGCCCTAGCCCCCAACCTCCACTCCCACCACCGTCGACTGCCATCCCCACCACCGCGACCCCCACCGCAACCCCCATCTCCGCCGACCGCCATCCCCACCGCCGCCTACCGCCATCCCCACCGCCGACCCGAAACTCGTCGCCCCCCGCCGCCCTGACACGAACCTCCCCCCAGCGACCCCCACCCCCACCACCGCAACCCCCACCGCCACCACCGCGACCGCCAACCCCTCCACCACCGGCCGCCGCCGCCCCGACAAAAAACCCCACTGCGACCCCCACCACCACCACCGGGACCACCACCCCCACCACCACCGGCCCCCGCCGCCCCCCGCCCCCCGACCACCGAGAGTGAGAGAGAGAGTCTTTGATGCCGGAGAGAGAGAGAGAGAAAATTTGGAGGGAATGAAAAGTTCCCCCCTCCGTCGGTTAAATTTAAGTTAGGACTGGATATTTAGCGACGGACTAGCGACGGATATATTCCGTTGCTATACCATACTAGCTGGCCGACGGAATATCCGTCGCTATATGGTCGTTAAATTTTGTGCCAATTTTTTCCAACATTTCCTGCCAACTTTTGACAATGAAGCAACGGCGTAGCGACGGATTCTTTATCCATCGCTATATCTCTGACAACTTAACGACGGATTGGCGACCTTTGCTCGCCCTTAAAATAAAAAAAAGTATCAGCTTTTTGACGGTAATCAGTCGGAACTTTGTCGGTAGTCCGTCGCTAATAGCGATGGACAAAATACGTCGCTAAATATTCTTCGCCAAATGGCTGTATTTTGGTAGTAATACTAGTAGTATATTGTAGTATCCTAGAGTGTATAGAGTGAGCTTCCGTACTACCTTTCTTCTCATTCGGGTCATTGAGCCGGCTATTCTTTATCATAGGATATCTACCTCAACCTCACCCTAGATAAGTGTAAAAATATTAATGTTAACCAATGTTCACAATATCGGTTTCAGTATCGGTATCGTTATTGGTATCATTTACGGTTGATATCATGAATCTCATAGCTTCCGCTAGTAGAGCATAATGTAGAGCCAAACGTGAAGTAGAGCTTCATATTCAAAATTAGAAATAAAAAGTTTTAGATTGGTGGTGGGACGAGAAAGGAGGATGAGCTACCTACTGATGGGCAGTAAGCAAGACTAAAGCCTGAAATACCTACGATGTTGACGAAATAGCTTATCAGGAGGACGAGCTACCTCTCGTAACAAATATAGTTGACATGGACACAACGAAAGTTCCATATTACACATCTAATCGTATAGAAGAGAGTATCCGAAGAGGAAAACAAAGTAGATAAAAGCGAAGATGAGGAGGAAGAGGAAGATGAGGACGCGGAGGGCGAAGAAGATAAATTTTCAGAAGATGATTGAAAGTAAAATAAAATGTAAATTATGTTTAACCACTAATTAATCTCCATACAACAATGAAACTTCCACATTACACATCTAATACTGTTATTTTGTTTAGTCCCTAATTAATCTCTATATTTCTATTAATCGATCCAGATGGCACATATGATCCGAGCACATCGCTTGAGAGATGCACAGATGGCTGCTGAGGAGGTAGTGGTACCTTATGCTACTGAGGAGGTAGTGCTTCCTCCTGTCGCTAAGAAGGTAGTGGTACCTATAGTAGAGATGAAGGTCAAGGAAGAACTTCCTCCTACAATTAAGAAGGAAGTGATTCCTAAAGCTGAGATAGATGTGAAGGAGGAGTTGGCACCAGAAGGCAGTTACACCGGGAGTTCCAGTCATCCAGCCCCTACGGATATTGATCTTTCTGGCGTGGATCCTACTTATGCGCAGTGGCTGAGAAGGGAGATCTCTCTGCGCCTGCATAGAGGGTAGAGCAGTATGATATGACTTTTGACCATATTTGTTCTCGGTAAACTTATTTCTGGGTTAGACTTGGATGTTTTTACAACTCTTGATATTTTTTTATTTTCTAGACATGGTTATTATCGAGACTTGGATATTTTTGGATGCTATTATCTAGACGTGGTTATTATCTAAAAGTTCAACGGAGGGTTGCTCCGGGTCTATTTTTATGAACTGTGATATGTTAAATGCATGGTTATTATCTAGAAATTCAATGAAGCATTGCTCTGGGTCTATTTTTATAAATTGTGATATGTTAAATGCAGGGTTATTATCTTGTAGATATCTATTTCTATCAGGTATGACAGGACGCAGAGGATCGTACCACCGTAACGGTAGAAGAGTATCCCGTGGAGATAGAGGTTCCACCGGTGGACGGAGTGGTACTCCGTTAGTGGTTGACGGTGCCGGTCCCTCATCTCCTGGTACTCTAGTGTACCAGCCACTCAGATCTCAGTCTGCGTCGACAGTACATGGAAGCACTCATGGGACGGACAGTTCCAGGCCTGAACCTATCCCGTCCAGTATTGTTCCTTCTGCGGACGGTACTATAGTAATAGAGGAGCGGGTGGAGGAGGTCACACCTACGCCGTCTCCATATGATCCGAGAGATCCCCCATGCGCCCCTCCAGACGAGACAAGGATGAAGATTTTGTCCGACGGGCCTACAAAGTAAGTTAATTAGTTAACATTTTATATATACTTATATCTATATATTCATGAATTTAATTATCGTTGTGTAGATATCGTCCTCCATCAGTTCTGAGGGCATTGGGGCTATTTCTGAGGTCCAACTACGGGGGCCCTTGGATCAACTACTCGGATGCCTCGGACGAGAGGAATGCATTCTGGTTTTCCACTTCAAGGTAACTAAAGTATATTGCTTTTAATATAAGTCATCGTTTATGCATATTATATAACTAACTAATTTAATTCTTGTAGAAAATATATTTTTATCCACTACACCGAGCTGAGACGATCGAAAAGCAATTCTTTGCCATTGTCGCCAAGTTGATCCGGGATGCGATCGACGACCAGAAGGCTCGTGACTGTTCCGGAAAAGGGATCCAAGGTTGGATCACGCCTGAGCAGTGGACTGCCATGAAGGCTAGATTTGACGCTCCTAAGTACAAGGAACAGTCGGAGAAGGCGAAGGTGGCTAGGACGAGGGCAGAGAAGTGGTGTGGTGGCTAAATTCCCATGACTGAACATTTTTGTCGCCTGGTATGTATTTTACTGTAATATATTACTTTAAAGAAGGGTACGAACCCCAATATGGTGACGGTCTTCCTAGCTATCCATCGAAAGAACGAAAAGCTCATTGATGATCGGGCCACGCAGAGCTACGTAAGTATTACTTTACGTGTCACTAACTTTATTATAAATTAAAAAATATGCAAATATATCCATAGATGTGGAACAACTAGGTCGGTAGCAAATATTATGCTTATCTAAATACGTACTTTTCTAGGATGAGTATCTTAGGCTAGAGCGTGAGCTTTCTAGTGCATCTGCGGAGGGAGGGTCTGGTAATTCCTCGTAGCCCCCTCCGGCTCGGACGATGGATGAGCTCTGGATGACCGCCATTGGTGGTCTTTAGTGGGGTATGTACTACGGTACGGGATCCTACGGTGCCTTTGTGGTGACGCAGTTACCCAGAGCCTCCTCTGCCAGTGTGCATTCTCCATAGCCCTCAGATGAGTCGGTCCGAGTGGGGGAACTCTTTCGCCAGCGTACTAAGCTGCATGACGAGCTATTGGGGAGGATGGAGGAGCATCCCCAGTCTAAGCCGTAAACGGACGATGTGGCCCTCACCGCATGACTTGATATGTTCGAGCGCACTATTAGGGAGATGGGCGAGAGGACGGATCGTGTCGTTCAGGCGGTGCATGAGAGGATGGATCTTGCCGTTCATGTTTTGCACGGGATGCATGCGGCCATTGGTGAGCAGGTTTCGAGGCTGGCGGCTGTTATGGATTCCACCAACTCCAGACTGCTGGCCATGGAGCAGATACTTTCTGGTCGTGCTTCGGCATCCATACCGATTGCAGCGGCTCCACTACCTCCTACTGATGGGTCGTCACCGGTGATGCTGACCCCGGAGCAGTATAGGTTCCTGTTGTCCCAGGTGCAGGCACTGCCTACTCCTCCTCCTTATCCTAACCAGGCGTAGTCCTTTATTGGACTTGTTTTCATTTGTTGTGTTGGTGACCCATTGTTAGGTCTTTATGTATTTGTTGGTGACCCATTTTTGGGTCTTTATGTATTTATTTTATCCCGGGTATAACTATTTGTGTTATGTTATGTTGAATATTATTGGACACACTTTTTATAGCCGTTTGGTAGTAGATTTGTATCCACCCGGCTATTTCTTGTTGTTCTGATCGTTCGATTCTATTTATTTGATTATTGGTAGTGCATTATTATTATTTGTCTCTATATTAGTTACCGGTGTTGAGTGTTCCACCGATGGGGTCGGCGAACCCAGAAAATTCTATGGAGGGTTGCTTCGGGTCCATTATTTATAAACTGAAACTCTAAATGTAGGTACAATATTTTTAATGTTATTTATGTGAAATGCATACTGCATTCTATTTATTTTACATTTTTTGGAATTAGCGACGTTTAGCGATGCTTAGCGACGGTCAGCGACGCATACATACGTCGCTAGAACGTCGCAAAACTGAGAATAAAAACGTTGCTAATCGTCGTAGATACGTTGACGTGGCAAACTGTACAGGTCAGCAAATCTAGTATCCGAACGTCGGTATTCAAGTATCGTAACGTCGTAAAATGTCGCAAAAATGATGACATGGCAACCAAAAAATTGCCAGATATAGAGTCAAAAAATGTCGCTAATCTCTGACTGTAACGTTGCTAAAACCTGAATGGACAGCGACAATCAGCATCGAAATGTTACGTCGGTAATTAGCAACTTTTTATCGATAAATGTCGCTAAAAATATCGATGTCGAGCATCGCCAAATGACGTCGCTATAGCGACAAATAGCGACGTTTTACAAGTTAGCGACCATGAATAACGTGACATGCCCGAAACGTCGCTAAAAACGTCGCTGTCAGAAGTTAGCGACATTTTTTTGCTGTTTAGCGACGTTTTAGGCGTCGCTTATATGAGATATTTTGGTAATGTAATACCTAGGCTTCCTTTAGAGTCTGTGACTACGATCAGTAGTACTTCAGATTCTCATATGTCTACTTGAATTTGACCTTCATAGAAGTTCTATTACGGTGCTTTCCACGATTAACCAATTTATATAAGTTGGGTAGAACCTGAACTTAGTATACTCTATGATTTAAAATGGAATGCCATTCGTAACCGTTCTTCCATCTATTTGGAACTTGCGATATGATCTTCGTATTGCTTTTATCACTTGCTCGTGCATTTAGATAGCCGTGGTAGAAGATCGCAACCTTGACTCCTCAAAATCTGTTTTATCATAAAATCATGTCTTAGTTTCAATTTCGAGAATAAAATTTTCTAAATTGTTAGGGAAACCTTTCTTAGAATTAGCAAATGATTGGGAAGGATTGGTTCCATTTGAAGTAATAAAGAAATGGTTCAAAGCGCCCACTCCTATCTGTATCATCTAATGACCTCTATCGTGACTTTGACATTTGAAGCATAACACTAGCCTTTTCCTTCCAACAAATTTTACCCTCATGAACTAGACCAGTCAAGCTACACACATGACATACATGTTCCACACAAACATACCTTCCTGTGCTCCATTTCAATTACACCACATGTGTGATGTATCTCCTTTAGAATAAACCATAGATGCCTATTTTCTTCCCTTGATTTTAGTCATGCAATATGGACCCATCCATATGAAATAGACTGGTAACCATGATCCATGCAAAATGCATCACACCTATGACATAGGCATTCCACCCAAGCAAATATCGGCCTCCTACACAACACAAAATACCAACCCACACGAGCTAGTCATCATGACTTAAAGACTCCAAACAACTATCTAATCATATTCTATAGAAAGGTTTCGGCACTTACCATGGATTCTTAACTCTCAACCCCTGAATTCTGCTTTTCCTAAGTGCTTCAATTTTATCCCTTGGTTATCTGTATTAGGCAAAAAGTGAAACCACTTTAACCGACACGTTCTGTTTATATTCGAACAGGAGATCCCTACCATCCTGTTGAGAGCATTGTCGTTCAGAACGATGTTATAATTCTCCTTTAGAAGTTATTTACAAAGAACGCCATGGAAATACACAGGATTCACTTAGGATCCGCGACTACGGTCAGAAGTACCAATATTCTCACATCTTCCTTTAGAATTTGATCTTCCAGAAGTCTCGTAACAAAAAATTTCACTGTTAGCTAACTTCTGTAAGTTGGGTAGAGTGTTGAATAAAGATACCCCATCTTGTAGAGTATGACGTCAATTTGGATTTATGTGATAACGACCTCCTTCACCTTTTTTTGAAAATAGGGTTACGATTGACATACTTGACCTCCTTCGTATGTAATCTCGTTATTTAGTTATTTTAATTTTTTTTTTGATATTAAGATTTACGTTAATTTCGAGGATAAAATTTTTATAAGTTGGGTAGGATGTAAAACTCATCATAAAATTCTACAATTCTTTTTACCTATAAGTCTAAGTTATGCATATATTTATTTCCCTAAATTTTGATATTTTTATTTATTAATTAAAATAGTTTTTGGACATAATTATACTTACAACTAAATTTATTATATTTAATGATCCCAAAGATTTTCCTTTATAAATTGTTTTTATTTGAATAATTTAGGTGCATATTTATTGTATATTTTTTTTATTGTATATATATATATATATATATATATATATATATATATTATATATATATATTGTTTTTATTTGAATATATATATATATATATATATATATATATATATATATATATATATATATATATATATATATATATATATGTGTGTGTGTGTGAACACAATGCTCCCGGACTAGATGGGTTCTCCGGGGTTTTCTTCCGATCTTGCTGGGACATCATCGAATCTGACTTTCACGAGGCTGCAATGGCTTCCTTTCAAGGCGCATGCTACCCGAAAGCCATCTCCCGTGCCAACCTCATCTTAATCCCAAAAAAAAAAAAACCTGGAGACCTTCAAAGACTTCAGACCCATCAGCCTTTGCACCTTCACCAATAAAATCATTTCCAATACCATCGCGAATCGTATGTCCATTCTTCTTTCCAAGATTATATCCGAGGAACAAAGTGGCTTCGTCACAGGACGGAACATCACCGATAACATCTTGCTCACTCGGGAAATGATTACTTGCATGAAGTTCCCGTCTAGAGGGGGAAATGTCGCCATTAAGCTAGACATGGAAAAAGCTTATGACCGTCTAGACTGGCAATTCATGACTTAGGTTTTTCGAGGGTTCAGGTTCTCGGAGAAGTGGATAGATATCATCTTCAGATCCATTAGCAACTCTTGGTTCTCCACGGTCATCCACGGTCAAGCAGAAGGTTTCTTCAAATCCAGCCGCAGAGTCCTTCAGGGGGACCCTCTTTCCTCCACCATCTTCATCATCGTAGCCGAAGCACTCAGCAGAAACCTTAACAACATAGCTAACACCCCCAGGTTCCACCACTTTCACACCACCACTGGCTGCCCTCTAATTATTCATCTGGCCTATGCCGAGGACAACCTCATCTTCTCATCCGGCGATGTAGGATCGGTAGAGGTAGTCTGCAGTACGCTTAAGAGATACACCAGATGCTCAAGACAACGTATCAACTCAGATAAAAGTGTCATCTACACCTATCACAAAGCTGACAGGAGCTACTCGACTTCCCTCGCTAACCTAACCTCATTCTCAATCGCTTACCCGCCGTTCTTCTACCTGGGGTGCCCGCTGATGTACGGTAAAACTAACTCGAGCATCTTCGACGGCATGGTGAAGAAAATAAAAACAAAAATTACGGGATGGCACAATGCGACCCTCTTTCCGGGCGGCAAGATGATCCTAATCAAGCATGTCCTATCCTCCATCCCTATCTACACCTTGGCCGTGTGCGCCCCTCCAAGAAGGTCATATCCTCCTTAGAGTCCCTCTTCGCTAGCTTCTTTTGGGGGTATCGCGACGGCAAAGACAAGCACCATTGGGCCAGCTGGGATACCATGGCCAAACCTACCGAAGCGGGCGGCCTGGGCTTCAGCAGACTAGTTCACATTATTGACGCCTGCTCAATGAAGCTGTGGTGGAAAGTTTGATCAAAAGCTCTATTTGGACTAGAAACATGAAGGCCGGATACTTTCGCCACTCTCACCCTGCGACAGCCGTCGTCAACAATCGGTCTTCTGCATCCTGGCGACGGATCCTCCACGGCCGTCACCTCACAGAACCCATCATCCGCCTACAGATTGGGAACGGCAGCTCGTCGCTCCGCCACGAATGCTGGCTCGGAAATGTTCTTCTTCAACCTTCCGCAGCCGTACCCCCGAATTACACCATCCGAGATCTATGGGACAGCAACTCCGGGTGGAGTTGGGACCAGGTCAGAGAGTGGCTGGGTCCGGTGACGTCGGCTGTCCTCGCCGCTGCAGACATTCAGCTCAATGACATCCCCGACGCTCTGACATGGGCCTCCACGCCTGGAGGCACCTTCTCGTTGGCCTCCGCCAGATACGTAATGAGAGGACCTAACACGACTTCTGAAGAACAGATGGCAACTCTAGAGGGGGGTGAATAGAGTGTATAGAGATAATATCCAATTAAAAAATCAACTCTATCACAAATAAAACCAATCAGAGTAAATGCGGAAAATAAAGAGAGAATCAAGAGAGCATACGCAGACACAGCCGATTTTAACCTGGTTTTTCTCGTGGAGGACTAGTCCAGGCCTGAGAACTATAGCTCAGGATTAAATCCACTATTTGTGAAATAGTAGTTTACAACCCGTGCCTTTTCTTCAGAAGAGCACGTTAACTTCTTACAGAGGATCGCAGTGGCGATTTGCTTGGAATTGTCCAAGCGACTTCTTCAACTCTTGCACAAGACTCCTAACTGAGAGATGCTGAGCACTCGAGACTTAGGAAGCTTGTGGCTAGTAGATGGGAAGGGTATGGCTTATCTGAGCTTAAGAGAGAAGAGAAGAGAAGATTGGATGATTTGAAATGAGAGAATTCTAGGCCTATTTATAGGATTTTTGTAGGCAGAATTCGGCCAGAATTTGGGTAGAAAATTTCAAATATTTGGCCGTTGGACAACTAGCAACCAGCTATCCCTAAAATTAAGGCTGCTGATTTTTAGGGGACAGAGTTCGGCCCGAACTCTGTGTGGAGGCAGAGTTCGGCCCGAACTCTGTCTCCAGAGTATAGAACTGGTTCTTGGGAGCCAATGGTCATTTTCTGGATGGTGGAGTTTAGGGATTATTGGGTAGGCTATAGGTCAAGTCTCAAGAACTCAGCATGACACAGTTTACATCAATCTAGACTCAATAAAAGTATAAAATACAGACTTATGAACAACTGAAATGCAATAACTGAGATGTCTTTTGACTTGAGCTTGATGTAGACGTCGTGTGTCGTATTGAATTATTACAATTATTATTTAATCAAGTTATCAATATTTGGTTGACTGTGACTTTGTGTCAACAATCTCCCCCATATTGATAATTGACAAAATAGTAAATGTATATTCAATATTCATACCTGGACACAGTCAATGACAAAAGCAAAGCTCCCCCATAATCCGTACCGAGCTAAACAAGATAGCTCCCCCGTAAACAATACGTTGAACCTGTTGGCCTGATAGAGAAATTTTCCCAAAAGCACCAAAAGCACATATATACCAAGAAGAATATACAGAATACACAGAATATACATATCTCTCCCCCTTTTGGCATTTAGTAATATAATAAGAAGCAGATAAAAATTGGCAAACACACCAAAAGAGAAGAAATAGCATATGAACTAACAGAACGAGCAAATACATATAATAATAGAACTACCAGAATCATAAGAGTCACAACTCATAACTAGAGTCACCAAACCATAAAGAGTGTACCAAGTACATAAATCCAACGAACCAACTAAAAATACTAGAAAGCATAAATCATAAACTACGATCAGCAGCAGCATCATCAAGTAGTAGCCATCGCCATCATGGAGCACGAGAAGGCCCAGTAGAGTCGGAGCGCCTGGGGTCCACAAAAGCAGCACCCGGATCCAGGTAACGCATGACCCAAGGTTCGTCAATGCGATATCCCTCACGACCGGGATCCCGCTCCATGGAAATGGGCATAGAAGGATGACGGGACATGGAATACCGAATATCATGCAGCGAGTTGCTGAGTGCACTCATCTGCAGGGTCGTACGGTAGTCCATCTGAGCCCAGCGATCGTCCTCTAAGTCGAAATGATCTCGGAGCATGGTCTGGATAGAGTCAAGGGTAGCAGGAGGAAGAGGCGCATCCTGTCCAAGTGGAGGGGCGTCGGGCTCCTCATCATCAGAATGCTCAGAAGTGACAGGAGAGGCTACGACTGCCTGAAGTCTTCGTGCCTTAGAAAGAAAGGCAGGAGCAGGCAAGAAAGGACAATCATGAAGAGGAACAATGAAAGCACGAAGGACCATAGGAAGATATAAGGGATAAACTAAGGCTCGTGGTTTCTTCCTACAGTTAATCATCCAGTCCATCATGGTACGTGGAAGATTAAAAGGAATGCGATAGTGAAGATGATACAAAGCTGAGATCTCAAAATATGTGACTTCATCGGTTGAGCCGGCTTTTGGTACAATGGTGTTGAAAATAATTCGATGAAGTTCATAAAAGTAAGGGTTGAGGTGTTTGGCCATAAGCTTGCGAGGACATATGTTAGGGGCACATAAATCCTCCTTGAAACTCTCAAGAGAAGTTCCATCTACAAATTGGAACGATCGAGCCTCAACAAGCATATCCCAAGTATCGAGATCTTGAAGTTCAAGATACTCGGCCAAATCAGAATCAGCAAAGGCGATATCAATGCCTGCAACTCGTGAATAAATGTGAGTGTCATCATGAGTCAAATTGTAGTAGAACATTTGTATAGCGCTACGACAGATGACGAAATTCGTAGCAACTAGCTCATCAATGCAAAGATCACAAAATATGGATTCATATTGAGAAAAGATGGTTAAATTAATAGGATGTCCCCCGAATACCGGACGAGTCCGAAAGTCGCTAAACCACTCGTTGGACGCGTCTAGCGATACAAATAATCGGTCGTCATACGTATTAGGGTCGTAGGGACGAGGTGGGTTGAACAACGGATGATGGGGTTGTTGTTGTTCAACGGGTTGCTCAATGGGAGGAGGAGGATTCGAAGAGGAAGCACCCTCGGTTCGAGTCCTCTTCCTACGATTGGGCAAGCGAGGAGCCATTGCACAAAATTGAGAAATTGAAATAGAGAAAGAGAGTGAGTTATACCTCAAATAAAGGATGAACAGTGAAAGAGAATGAGAAAATAGCCCTTCTCCTTGATTTTGGTGAGTAATGGAGCACTATGGAGAGAAAACTAGGGTTAGGGTTTTAAGAAAATAGTGAAGGAGAAGAAGAAAAGGTGGTAAGAAATAGGAAGGAGGAAGAGAAACCGAATATAAGGGTAGGGCTTCTCTTGGTCGGAGTGAATCAGAACCATTGGATCAAGTTATGATCAACGGCTGGAACTTGTCCCCGATTCTGGAACAGGGGGACCGAATTCGGCCCGAACTCTGGTAAGGGCAGAGTTCGGACCGAATTCTGGGTCTTTGTCCCAGAACTAAAATCAGGCTGGAAGGATAAAAAATTGGTTAAGTATGAAAAACAAGATAAGTTATAAAGATAAAGAATTCACTAAACCAGATAGTACATGTAGGAGAATAGCAGTATGAAATTGAAAAGTAGCATGTCAGCAGATTATAAATCAAAATATACCGTATAATAAACAAGGAAATATATCATGATTCAATAATTTGAATCTGCCATAGGTTATCTGCAGGGGCCGGATCCCAGCTAGCGGTAGTCCTGAGGACTAGTGCACCGTGTCGCTTAGGCTTTTACGCCTTGTTGTCAGAAGGACCCTTTCGGCTTGTACCCATAGCAAGTTCATTTTAAGAGAATCTCAATATAATCGATATTTACGCAGGAGTATTTTAATTTATGATAGCTTCATCTAAAATTCCAAGTTCACGACAAAGGAAATTGAAGCGCTCTTCGGATAATAGCTTTGTAAAGAAGTCTGCTAACTGGTGATCAGTGTCAATAAATTCTAAGTTAATCGTGCCATTTTGCTGATGATCACGCAAAAAGTGGTGTCGTATCTCAATGTGTTTCGTGCGTGAGTGACAAATGGGGTTCTTAGTAAGATTTATTGCACTAGTGTTGTCAAAAAAGATAGGAATATGCATGAAAGATAAATTATAGTCTTCAAGGGTTTGCTTCATCTACAGAATTTGTGCACAACAACGCCCAGCTGCTATATATTCAGCTTCTGTTGTGGATAGTACGACAGAATTCTGTTTCTTGCTAAACCAAGAGACTAAAGCCTTTCCTAATAAATGGCACGTACCGCTTGAACTTTTACGGTCGACCTTGCATCCAGCAAAATCAGCATCAGAGTAACCAATGAGGTCAAATGATGTTGATTTGGGATACCATAGGCCCACTGTAACCGTACCCTTAAGGTATCTAAAGATACGCTTAACTGCGGTCATGTACGATTCTTTAGGATTTGCTTGATATCTAGCACACAGGCAAACGCTAAACATTATATCAGGGCGACTAGCAGTAAGATAAAGTAGACTGCCTATCATACCTCGATGCTTACGTTGATCTACGGGTTTGCCGCTCTCATCTGGTTCCAGTTTGGTTGAAGTAGCCATAGGAGTGCTGATTGGTTTGACATTATCAAGTTCAAATTTCTTCAGCATGTCCTTTGTATACTTCGACTGACAGATGAAGGTTCCATTTATCATTTGTTTGACTTACAGCCCAAGAAAGTAGTTGAGCTCCCCCATCATGCTCATCTCAAACTCTGTCTGCATACACTTGGCAAAATCTTGACAAATGGTTTCATCAGTAGAACCAAAAATAATATCATCTACATATATCTGAACTAAGAGAATAGTGTCCTTCAAAGACTTTATGAAAAGTGTAGTGTCAATTTTTCCTTTTGAAAAACCTTTCTCAAGCAAGAAGTTGCTTAGCCGTTCATACCAAGCTCTAGGGGCTTGTTTGAGGCCGTACAACGCTTTCTTTAGCTTGAACATGTGGTCGGGAAATTTGTGATTTTCAAAGCCAGGGGGTTGTTTTACATAAACTTCCTCCTTAATAAAACCATTCAAGAAAGCACTTTTAACATCCATTTGAAATAATTTGAAATTTTGAAAATTTGTAAATGCACAAAGCATCCGAATGGATTCTAGTCTAGCAACAGGAGCATACGTCTCATCGTAGTCGATACCTTCCTCTTGGTTGTATCCTTGAGCTACTAGACGAGCTTTGTTGTGTGTGACTGAACCAACTTCATTTGCTTTGTTTCTAAAAACCCATTTAGTACCAATGATCGAGTGATTAGCCAGTCTAGGAACTAGTTCCCATACTTGGCTCCTCTTGAATTGGTTGAGTTCTTCTTGCATAGCAGAAATCCAAAATTCATCATTGAAAGCTTCAGAAATGTTTTTAGGCTCAATTTGTGAAATAAAGGCAGTGCTAGCAATAGAGTCTCTTAATGATGATCTAGTGGTTACTCCACGTGAAACTTCACCGATTACCAAATTTTCTGGATGTGAAGGCTTGAAAGAAAATTTCTTAGGCAAGCTTTCCAGAGAATTTATTTCGGTTGTGGTGTTCATTGGAGTAGATGTTGATGGCTCAACATCATCATCAAGAGTAGCTGCTGCACTGCTATCTTCATCAAAAGTCACATTTGTAGACTCTTCCACAATTAAAGAGCGTTTGTTAAAAACTCTATATCCCTTACTCTTGGCAGCATAGCCAAGGAAAATACTATCGTCAGCTTTGGCATCAAATTTGCCTAAGTTGTCTTTGGTGTTAAGGATAAAGCATCTACATCCAAAAACTCTAAAATAAGAAACATTTGGGGTTCTCCCAAACCAAAGCTCATAGGGTGTTTTCTTCGTAATATGACGAATAAGCACCCTATTTAAAATGTGGCATGCTGTACTGACAGCTTTAGTCCAAAAATATTTCGAAAGTGAAAACTTATTCAACATAACTCTGGCTATATCGCCAAGAGTCCTATTCTTTCGCTCCACAACACCATTTTGTTGAGGAGTTCTTGGACAAGAAAACTCATGATCAAAACCATTAGAATCACAAAACCTTTCAAAATCAGAATTTTCGAATTCGCCTCCATGATCACTTCGGATTCGAGTAATCATGTAGCCCTTTTCGTTTTGAACTTTCTTAACAAAAATCTTGAAAACTGAAATAGCATCACTTTTATTTGCAAGAAAGAAAACCCAAGTAAATCTTGAAAAATCATCAACAATAACAAAGGCATAGAGTTTTTCGCCAAGACTGGCTACTCTACTAGGCCCAAATAAATCTTATATGGAGTAGTTGCAAGGGTCTAGAAGTGCTTACAGAGTTTATGGAATGAAAGGATGAGTTGGTTGCCTTGTTCAACTCACATTCGGCACATACGATGTCCTTTTTGAATGTGATGTCGGGCAAGCCTCTAACTAGCTTCTTGGTAGATAGCCTGGATATATTATCCATATTGGCATGACCAAGACGCTGGTGCCATAGTAGCCGTTCATCTTTATGAGCATATAGGCATCTACCTGCATTGGTAGTATTTCCAGACAAATAGAAAGTATAAATATTATCCTCTCTTACCCCTTCAAAAGCGATGTCTCCCGTTGACCTATCATAAATAAGGTATTTGTTTTGTCCAAAGTTAATGTCATATCCATGGTCAGCAAGATGACTAATGCTGAGCAGGTTATGCTTTAACTCGGTCACTAGGCAGACATCCTTTATTACGGGAGAGGGAGGATAACCAATATTACCATTACCTATAATATAACCTTTGAGGTTGTTGCCGAAGGATACATATCCTTCTCTCTTCATCGATAGTGATGCGAAAAGATTTGCGTCTCCTGTCATATGCCGCGAGGATCCACTATCGAGAATCCACTTACTTTTAGTTGAGGAGGGAAGGTCCACCTACATCAAGAGTAGATGTGACCTTTTGTACCCAATTTCTTGAGGGTCCTGAAAAGTTAGTTTTTGGAAACCATGCATATGTTTTTCTATCAACTAATCTTCTAATTCTACATTGTGGTGATATGTGTCCATGCAAACCACAATAAGTTCATGTAGCATTCCTATTTACATTAGGAGCATGCTGATGATGTCTATAAGCAGTGTAATGAGCAGAAGTATGATGATTAGCATGATGATGATGATTATGCATAGAGTGCTGTGGAGTGGCATGGTGATATTGTCTATATGGAGCATGGTGATGTTGTCTATATGGAGCATGGTGATGTTGTCTATATGGAGCATGGTGATGTTGTCTATATGGCATGACATTGTGATGTTGTCTATATGGCATGACATTGTGATGTTGATTGTGTGTTTGTGCAGCATGATGATTGTATCTATGATAATTATTTCTACGTGTATGTGGTTTGTGTCCTTTGTGAAATTGTGTGTATTTGAAAGAATGATTATGTGTTGTAGATGGATGATATGAATGACTAGCATGAGAAGTGTTGTGCTCTGTGGGTGTCTCATGAGATTGGGTTTGAGGTTGAGCAACCTGTTTACCCAATTTAGTCTCTAATCTCTTGGAGACATCCTGCAGATCAGTAACCTTAGCATTTAAACCATAAATCTTAGTCATAGAAATCTTGTGTCTACTCTTTTCTTCAGCAAGCAACGTGTTGAGTGTTGTGATTTCTTGTGTCTGTTGCTCAATACGTGTTTCAGCATCATGAAGGCTTAGTTTAAGCTTCGATACCTCATCTGTGACTTCCGTGGGTGAAGTGTCTCTAATGTTATCAAGCAATAGAGAAAGTCTTTGAATCTCGTCCTTATGACTTTTGATTTTGTCCTTGGCGTGTTTGTATTTACCAATGATCTTTTTGTGATCATCGAGTAAATCAGTGAAAGCATCGCCAAGTTCATCAAAAGAGAAGTCGTCAAGAGTTTCGTTTGATACCTTATCGGATGTTGCTATTAGGCGCACATTAGCCGTATCTTGAGGATAGTCCTTTTCTTCCTCGGAGTCACTAGCTTCGCTTTTATGCCAAATGCTTGTGTTGGCATATTTCTTTGATGAAGTCTTCTTGTATGGCTTTTCATAGCGGTTGCTCTTCTTCAAGAATGGACAGTCTTTTCGGACGTGTCCAGTCTTCTTGTAACCATAGCAAGTTGGCTCTTCTTCACCATCTTCTTGTGGTTCCTTCTTCCTTCGATTGAAGCGAAGGAATTTCTTGAAGTTGCGGACCATAAGGGCTTGATCATCTTCTGAGTCATCATCATCTGTCTCTTCGGGTTCAGCCCTTCGTCGGTGAGCTTTTAGTGCGATCTCTTTAGCCTTAGGAGCAGGCTCTTCGAAGTCCTTGAGGTCAAGCTCATGAGTCATTAGCTTTCCTATCAAGGTCTCCATGGACATGGTTGTGAGATCATTTCCTTCTATGATGGCCGTCACTTTAGGGTTCCAAATCTTTGGTAGCCCCCTAAGTAGCTTGCGAATCTTCTCGTGATTTGAGTATTGCTTGCCGAACGAAGACAGGGGGTTGATGATGTCGAGGAATCTTGTGAACATTTGCATGATCGTCTCATTTGGTTTCATCTTGAAAGCCTCGTATTCTTGCGTGTGACGGCTTATCTTTGATTCCTTGACTTGGGTAGTTCCTTCATGCGTCACTTCTAGAAGTCTCCATACTTCATGAGATGTAGTGCATGTTGATACCCTGTTGAACTCATTCATGTCTATAGCACAGAATAAAGCATTAATAGCTCTCGCATCTAGACTTGCCTGTTTCTTCTCCTCGTAAGAATATTTATCATATGATTTCTCAACAAGATCACCGTTGACAACTATCCTGGCGGGCTTTTTGTAACCGTCAGTAACGACAGTCCACAGGTCAAAGTCTAGAGACTTGAGATAAAAACTCATCCTTGTTTTCCAATATGTGTAGTTAGTTCCATCAAATAGGGAAGGCCTATGAGTGGACTGCCCTTCACCATGATTGGAAATCAAGGATTGTGTGGTTGCCATGGATCAGCTCTAGGATGTAAGTCCTTGTAAAGAGAACAGAGCTCTAATACCAATTGAAGAACAGATGGCAACTCTAGAGGGGGGTGAATAGAGTGTATAGAGATAATATCCAATTAAAAAATCAACTCTATCACAAATAAAACCAATCAGAGTAAATGCGGAAAATAAAGAGAGAATCAAGAGAGCATACGCAGACACAGCCGATTTTAACCTGGTTTTTCTCGTGGAGGACTAGTCCAGGCCTGAGAACTATAGCTCAGGATTAAATCCACTATTTGTGAAATAGTAGTTTACAACCCGTGCCTTTTCTTCAGAAGAGCACGTTAACTTCTTACAGAGGATCGCAGTGGCGATTTGCTTGGAATTGTCCAAGCGACTTCTTCAACTCTTGCACAAGACTCCTAACTGAGAGATGCTGAGCACTCGAGACTTAGGAAGCTTGTGGCTAGTAGATGGGAAGGGTATGGCTTATCTGAGCTTAAGAGAGAAGAGAAGAGAAGATTGGATGATTTGAAATGAGAGAATTCTAGGCCTATTTATAGGATTTTTGTAGGCAGAATTCGGCCAGAATTTGGGTAGAAAATTTCAAATATTTGGCCGTTGGACAACTAGCAACCAGCTATCCCTAAAATTAAGGCTGCTGATTTTTAGGGGACAGAGTTCGGCCCGAACTCTGTGTGGAGGCAGAGTTCGGCCCGAACTCTGTCTCCAGAGTACAGAACTGGTTCTTGGGAGCCAATGGTCATTTTCTGGATGGTGGAGTTTAGGGATTATTGGGTAGGCTATAGGTCAAGTCTCAAGAACTCAGCATGACACAGTTTACATCAATCTAGACTCAATAAAAGTATAAAATACAGAATTATGAACAACTGAAATACAATAACTGAGCTGTCTTCTGACTTGAGCTTGATGTAGACGTCGTGTGTCGTATTGAATTATTACAATTATTATTTAGTCAAGTTATCAATATTTGGTTGACTGTGACTTTGTGTCAACAATCTCTTCCATATTGATAATTGACAAAATAGTAAATGTATATTCAATATTCATATCTGGACACAGTCAATGACAAAAGCAAAGCTCCCCCATAATCAGTGTCGAGCTAAACAAGATAGCTCCCCCATAATCAGAGGCAGAGGCGTACCGAATACCACGTGTGCCAAGTTCTGGCAGTCTTGCATACCCATCAAATGGTCTGTCCTTATCTGGCGAGCACTTTCCCGGAAGCTGCCGACGGACGACCATATCAGATCTATCGGATTTAGCCTCGCGTCCAAATGCCACTGCTGCGTGGAGCACACATCGGAATCGGCAGAGCACGTCCTTCTTTCTGGTGAGTTGGCGACTCAGATTTGGTTCAATCTACACAATAGACTAAGTCTTGTCCCCCGACTGGGGGCTTCCATGATTTCCTGGCCAGTTGGAGCTGCTCCCACGGATATCAGATCGTCGTAGCCGCTGGTATCTTGGTATTATGGAAGAACATGAACAAATTCAGATATGAAGGCCGCCAATTACTCCCTCCACAATTGTACGGAGGGATTATCAGACAAATTCTCAAAGCTAGGAGGCGCTGCTCTCACACCTCCAACACTTTTGGGGAGGCCCTTGCTTAGGCCATTCTCCGGGTTGCTCGTGCCTCTCCTGTCGGCTGGAGTAGAGATTCGGTTTTATTTTGTGCGCATCTCGCGCTGTTTGTTTTCTGTTCCTCTTGTCGCGTTGAGTGCGCTTACTTGTATAGGCTTCGACATTTTGCGCTATTTCTTCAATAAAGTTTTGGCTTTAAAATATATATGTGTGTGTGTGTTTAGATATACATAAATAAGTATATATAAATAAATAAATATATACAAAAAATAATAAATAGATATATACATATAAGAGATGTATATATAGACATATCCTAGTTGTATATGTTGGCCCATTGGTTAATGATCACACCGAATTTTGTAATCAATGTCACCTTTGGTCGATACGCAAAATATACACACTGCTACAAGTTTACAGATTTCAAAGAAGAAGTTCGTCTATGTCCTACTGCTATCTACTTCTTCAAAGTACAATACATTGCATCGTCAACAAGAACAATATCGCACTGGAATCCAGACAAAGACTTTTATATTTTATTTCATATTTTTTTCAATTTATTGAGTCTAGAAACTACTTGTCAGGTTGATCATAATTGGTACTGGCTTAGGTTTCTGTTAGTTCACATATCCTAAATAAGCCTACCTAAATCCCAAAAGTCCACAATTTCGAAAAAAAGCCCAAAGCCTACACAGATTTGGCCTAAACTAAAGTGTTCTGATCCAGACAAAACTCTGGTAGAACTCTGGCCGAAATAGGCCAAAATTGGGCCCGAGTTCGGTCAGGGTAAATTCAAATTTTATTTCCACCAAATCTGCCTATAACGTTCGTTTGCGAAATTCTTGCATCCTAAGTCTACCAGAACTCTGCCCAAGTTCAGTTTGTAAAAAAATTATCAATAGTGAAGGATTTTCATGATTTAAAATCACTCATTCACTCATTCGTTCTCTCTTGTCTATCTCTTTAAGTGTTTATCTGGAGCAAAAGCATTCAAATTTAGCCTATACCACTCTTTAGCCAAAGCCTTCAATCTAGTGTTTTGGTTCAGAAGAGTTGTATCATCGGTTGCAATTCTAAAAATATTCTACTTTTCGAAATCAAGTTTGTGGAGTCGGTCATACGCTCGTCACCAAGCATGGTGTTGTAAGAGACTACAAGCTCTTATTTAGCTTGTGCATAGTAGATTAACATCGAACAATAGTACTCGAGACTGGAGTAGTCCTTTCAGAGGGAGACCAGTATACATCGATGTGTCACTGAGTTTGATTTTCTGATCTCTTACATTACCGTATTTTATTTATTGTCTTTATCTGCCATAGTCTATAACTGTTTAATTTTTAAGTAGTGATTATTTTTTGCTGCACACGCACATACTCTATTCATCCCCTTAGAGGTGCTCAACGGACCTACAATTGGTATCAAAGCATGTTATAATTATACATAACCAATCTAGAGTATATATATATATATAAATATATATATATATATATATATATATATATATATATATATATATATATATATATATATATATATATATATATATATATATATATGGCAGCTGTTAAATCTATATTCAACGGTGAAGGGCAATCCATAAATAGAACCCCATTATTTGACGGAACGAATTATACCTATTGGAAAACACGAATGAGTTTCTTTTTCAAATTACTGGACTTCGATCTTCGGTCGATAGTAATAGACGGTTATAAAAAACTGCCAAGAACAGTGATTGATGGTGTACTAGACAAGCCACATGATAAATACACGGATCATGAAAAGACACAAGCTAGTCTAGATGTACGAGCCATCAATGCACTATTCTGTGCAATTGACAAAACAACGTTTAATCGTGTTTCTACCTGTGCTACATCTAACAAAATATAGAGACTTTTTGAGGTAACTCATGAAAGAACTTTCCAAGTGAAGGAATCCAAAATCAGTAGACTAACACAAGAATATGAATCTTTCTAGATAAAACCTGGTGAGTCAATTACACAGATGTTTATCCAATTTCTTTATATTACTAATCCTTTACAATCTCTTGGCAAGGATTACAGCAATCACGAGAAGATCAGGAAGGTTCTGTGGGCTCTAACCAAGAATTGAAACCCAAAGGTTACTGTGATCATAAAAGGAAACGACCTCACCTCGATGACTTTGGAGACATTAATGGTCAAGCTCATGACCCATGAGCTGGACTTACAAGAGTCTGAAGAAGCAACTCCCAAAAAGAAATCTATTGCCTTCAAAGCACAAGCCCAGAGAGTCTCATTCAATGACTCCGACGAAGAATCATCTGATGGTGAAGAACATGCCCTACTGGTCAGAAATTTCTGAAAATTCTTGAAGTTTGAGAGATCAAACTGAAAGAAGAAGGACATCCATGAAACCAACAAAGAAGAAATAATCTGATTCAGATGTAAGAAATCAAGGCACATAAAGAAGGACTGTCCATTGTCAAAGAAGAGCAGTCCATTTGACCGATCAAGATCGGTCATAAAAGCTATCACCGGTCGAAAGTATGCTAATCCAAGCATCTGGTACGAAAGTAAGTCCAGTGAGTCAGAGGAGGAGAATAGACCCAGCAGCATTGTAAATGTCTATCTTATGACATTTGATAAGGTATCTGATAAACCTCTGTATGCTGATTTTACTTTCGATGAGCTAGAAATTACCTTTAGCGAACTACTTGAAGAACACAAAAATGTGTTAGACAAGTACAAGCACTCTCACAAGGAGATTAAGGCTCACACAACCGAAATTTTTAGACTGTCTAGTCTTATTGAAAATATTAAAGAGAAGACTACAATCGGTAACACGGAAGAGATAGCCAAGCTTAAAGTACATAGACTATCATGAGGCTATCCTCACCATTGAAAATAAATAAAGAGACTGTCAAAGTGCAAGAATTCTATGACATAGAGAAGAGAAGACACTTGATCACTGAGCAAAGACTCATATACATGACTGCCAAATATAATGAGTCTTGTGTGATCTTTAAGAAGTTAGAGATCAAATTAGGCAAACAGGTCATTCTTGTTACACAGCCTAAGGTTAGTCCTAATGTTAAGCAAACATCACAAAGGACTAAACCAAAGAAAGCACCTAAGCAACACGTTTCTCATAATTGTGCTTTCACTTACAGGTTTCCAAGAAAGACACACAAGAATGTCAACACAAAAACAAAAAGCACATTTTCAAAACTCACATGCACATATTGTGGTACACACAGGCATATATCACAATACTGTAGAGTTAGAAAGCTTTTTGACAATAATTTTCTTGCTTGGATTCCTAAGACTAATCGTAATGGACCCTAGAAGAAATGGGTACCAAAGGATTCATCTACTCGTTTTATAGGCGGACCCTCAACCCTCTCATGCTAGAAGCTAGTAGATCCTCGATAGCGGATATTCGCGGCACATGACTGATGATGCATCGTTACCTTATACCAAAATAAATGATTTGGGACACTTAGAGTTTTCCAACAACGATTGATTAAAGCTATCGTTGCATTTTTTACGGATGAAAATCGTCGTTTAACATTAAAATTATGCTAAAAAATTTCTCCATAATTTATTGAAAATATTAGCTCCTTACTCTTTTACCAAAACCTGGGGAATTTCCTTTCCCAAACCCTGTACTGCCTTCTTCTCAAAACTTTTATTTTCTTCTCCCCTCAAAACCCTCCTCCCAAACTCTGCACTGGAACCGTCGCTAGAACCCTTCCAAATCATCAGGTAATCCTCTCACCTTCCCAAATTGTTCCTCCTTCGTACCCTTCCCCGCCCCCGTGCGGTGTCGATACGGGACGGAGAACCTCGATGGCCCGATATCACTGGCATCAACGACGAACCTCTCTGGTGCAAGAAATCTTCCTCTGCGGTAGGAGATCTTGATATGAACGGTTGAGGGAAATCAAGGGAACGACGAAAGGAGGATTTGATCCTTCTAATTTTATAGGGTTTGTTTTCTAGGGTTTGTTCTTGTTTATTTCCTAGGGTCTAAAATTGTTCACCATTTTTGCTATTTTCCTTGGTACCTTTTGTGTACCATATTGTCCAGTGACGATAAAATTCAATATTAGAGTCATCCATGTATCGCTAAGTTAGAACAAAACACGATCAAATTGATGCCATATGGGCTAATGGTTGATAATTTTGCTCATTCACCATATTATCGAGATATACAAACATAATGTGTGTAACTAATCCTTGGTACTTTCTTGATGTATTATATAAGATATAAATTTTGTGAATATAATAATTTTGTATGATTACCTTTGTATTTATAATTCTTAACTAATCAATCATGAATCATCGTAAGATAATTGAACCGAACCTCAACTTTGTCAAGATTTCTTCACAAAAATCAATGTTCCAGTTCTTGAAAGAAGAGAAGATTTTAAAGTATTAGTCGAGTCTTATTATAAACCATCGACACATATGCTATTAGATACTGGCTTGTTTGCTATGGTAGCCAACATGTCTAGTAAGGCAGTATCATATATGAAGAGATGAGCGTGCATCTGTTCTCATATGTAGTATCGTTTCATGCAGGAATTCGGAACATATGAAATAGGTTACTATTATCTTAGAAGAATGCCATCATATTTGTGGCTCGACCTGTGAATAATTGATATAGAAGACAATCATGACAACTACAAGTTGCATCTTTACAATATTGATCAACTGCTTCATTTACAAAAACTTCTTTTCAGATAAAAAGTATAAACTGCATTGGTCCACCTGGAAGAACAAAGATCGCCCTCATCAATATTGGCTATGGTACTATGGTAACTCGGAGTCCTACATGTGCGTGCCCGGATATCCTCCGCCACACTGGGCTCAACGTAGCTTGTTGCAGCTGCATTTCAGATTTTGTCTTCAAACTGCATCCTTCCATCGATAGCATGAGAGGAGGTCTCACTACTCTTCCTTTAGAGTCTTCATCATAGAATGACGCGAGGCACACAAAGGCAAACAAAATGATTATATATTAGCAAGTATGAGACATTCATATATAGTCAGTTTCACTAGCGATTTCCTGCACAAAAACAACATTTTCTATCAATATATCAATGTCTGAGATTTTGAAACAAGGGTCATTAGGAGCCAAAGCAAGCTAATATATGACGGAGAGCCTGTTTGTCATCACAAAGTTTTAACAGCACACCAAAATATCAAGAACTGAAAGCAAGATATGTTGCAACATATCAAATTCTGTGTTAATATGTGAATACGCTACTTAACTTAGTCGAAATGAGTGGAAATGTATATCTTTGGTCATATTTTTGTATGCATCGAAAACATAGATTATTTACTATTGAATTAATTCATATCGAGAACATATATAGTTCCATTAATAGTTGAAATGCAAAGATCATCATAATTTTCTAGTTTATCTTTGATGTTGTGAACCTTCTTGAATCATGTCTTATTATTGGCTCACAGTCGGTTGATCTTAAATTTTGTAGCTGCTATTGGATAATGTGCATATTTTATTGCAGATTTAATAAACTAGAGTGATCAATACTTCATTTGGTCTAAATGCAATTAGTACTGAGTAATTTCTTCTAATGTATTCATCTTTTCAGGATGATGCAGAAGGCTCTCCTGCACCTGCAGCTCAAGGTTATGGTATCACACAATAGTTTGGTACTGAGGTATTCGAGATGCAAGTTCCAAATGAATAGGTGATTTGCATAGCATGATTACCTTTCTTTTCACCTCCTAGGTGCCTTGTTATCAACCTTCGTAACATATATGTAGGTGGGAATGATCGTTGGAAAAAGGGGCGAGACAATTTAGAACTTGCAAGCCACCTTTGATGGTAAAATCTAGGTAAATTTAACTCGTATAATGTTAAAGTGGAAATATGGCTTCCGACTAATATGCTACAATTTTTTTAGAGCGCTTTCTGAAATTTGCAAATTCCTTTTTGACCTTTGGTGTTTCAGAGAGCTATTGCTTCGGATATAAAACTACTTTATTGGAACTCAAGAAAGGAGCAGATGTAGTGCCCCGTCCCAGAAAGTCAATCAGAGGAATCGAAACGCCGACGGCGTTCAGACTTAGCCTTGCAACGGCTACTCGAAGGCTCGCTCGGCCGAGGCGACTCCTCGCTCAGGTGGGATAGTTTCGGTGAACTTGCCTCATCTTAGCCTTCACTTAATAACTCGCATGATTTCAACTTGCACAAGTAGGCTAATATAAAAGCTACAAACGCACATAGCTAAGGGAATAATCCCGACGGGTCGGAATGTCTTAGAACATGAAAATGCTCCCACGGTCTGCTTAGAAGTCGGCTCAGCGTGCTTTTAAAATAACACTCGATCCTTCGTCCCGTGGCTTGGGAGAAGGAAGTTTGCCTAAGTTGCTAA
The DNA here is from genome assembly GCA_029216955.1 of Iris pallida. Classification (NCBI taxonomy): domain Eukaryota; kingdom Viridiplantae; phylum Streptophyta; class Magnoliopsida; order Asparagales; family Iridaceae; genus Iris; species Iris pallida. Next base: position 9,775,855 of record JANAVB010005798.1, read on the forward strand.
GTTGCCACGACACTCGAATTAGCCTAAGTCATAGGCGTCGCCTGCGTGAATGCTTGATAAAGCATGCACGGTCCCGTCGTTTTGTCTCAACGCTCGAATTGGCCTAAGTCATAGGCGTTGCCCGCATGAATGCTTGAAAATGCATGCACAGTCCCGTCGTCCAAGGCATGGCATAGCCTTCGCACGTCCCGTAAGTTAAGTCACCTTGTACGGCTATTGGCTTAAGTCTAGGCACCCGAGAACTTGGTCGTTCAAGTCGAATGCATGCACGGCACGTTCACTCGATGCGAAGCTTGGCGTAGCCTTTGCTCGTCAAGTCGTTGCGAATATAAGTTAGGCAAAGTTATGCCGGTCGTTTTAAGCCATTTCTAGTACTGTCCTGCTCTATCTTCGGTTGTCAAGTCGTGCAGTCCCTTGAGAACAAGGCTCGTCGTATAAAGTATATGACGTGAGCGGTAGCGTCGCCTAGAGAACAAGGTATGTCTAAGGCACAAGCCATGAATCGTTAAAGGATAACTATGCCACGGACAAGGAACACGTTATGTTCAAGTTAAGCTAGAAGACTACTTAGTAGTCGTTCCCTGGGTTCAAAGGATAGAAGTCCATACGACTGGTTGTCGCCGAGATCGGTCCCGCTACTTGGGAGTCACGCTAAGTCTCGATAGGTCTTGTACGCGAGATCGGTCCCGCTACTTGGGAGTCTCGCTAAGTCTCGTTAGGTCTCGTACGCGAGATCGGTCCAGCTACTTGGGAGTCTCGCTTTGTCTCGAAAGGAAATACACGAGATCGGTCCCGCTACTTGGGAGTCTCGATAAGTCTCGTACACGAGATCGGTCCAACTACTTGGGAGTCTTGACAGATAGATGAAAAGCATGGACATGAATAAGGAAGGACTTGATAGATCGAGTAGAGTCTTGCATGGTCATTGGACAACTTGTCGACAAGGTGTAGTCTTCTCGAGTGATCGTCGGGGCACCGAGATCAGGTCGGCCCGGGGGAAGCGAGTTGCGGCTCAAAGTAGGATGCTGGATAACCACATGGGAGATTCATCACTTCCGGGGCTAGCTACCCATGGAGGGACGGTCCGATATCTCCGAGCCAGTCTAAGATAGCTTGATATTGCAAGTGACCACTCATGTAGATAAGTCGGCAGAATAGCGACAAACTGCGTGTATGCCTTTGGATTGAGTCTAAAACTTGAATGCAGGTCTAGTCGATAACACAATGTCTGGGCCTAAGATTGGGTTGCAGCATGGGCACCGTGCTTGGCACGATAGGTGGCGTCGGGATGTTCATGAAATCGACACTATATTTTACAAGTCTTGTCTAAATTGGTTTATGAGTTAATTCAGGAAGGCCGCAAGGTGGTAGCATGGATAAGTCTTAATAGCGAGGCACGGCCTCAATCTTGAAGCACGAAAAAGTCTAAGCAAGGTCTTAAAGCACGAATAAGTCTATCGGCACGACCAGCACGAGTCGTCCCCTTGACGTCGTTGGCACGAGAATTGATCTAGAGGCACTTGAGTTTAATGAAAGTCTTGGCACGGCCGAGTTTGCATAAGTTGCTCCTTGGCGAAGCACTATCTCGAACATACGTTTGAAGCTACGAATAGAGTATGGCACAACCCCGCCGTCCTGAGTTAAAGTTCGGTCAAGTACATAAGCGATGAGGCACTGCCTCGATCGTAATACACGTCGGTATTATAGCACGACCATGTCATGGCACATCGGTTTGGTCAGGCGTCTTGTCCTAAAACTGATCCTAAGGTAAGACTAGAAAGACAATCATAAAGGGACTTGTATTGCACAAAAGTAAATGAACGTGTCAGTTTTGTATGGGTGGGCGAGGAGCTCCCTCCATCAGTACAGTTGAGTACTGACACCCACAAAGTTTCCATGTGCAGGCACAGGTAGAAGCTCGTGGCGCGGAGCTCGCTTAGATGCGTTGAGGCACAGAGTTCCTTGGCGATAAGAAGCATGCGGTCGCATGGAATCAAAGATGTATACGGGACATGATGTATGGACATTGCCTTCCGAATCTTCCGCTGGCTCAAGCATTGTATCGAGAGATGAGAGAGAACTGAGTGACTTGTATAATGAGAGAAAAGTGAGCATGAGAGACTTGTAATCATGGCCTTGCGCCCATTGTAATCTTATTGTTCATATCAATAAAGAGTTCTTTTGAATAACTTGTGTTTTGATTCTAAATTTCCGCTGCTTGTTCAATATTTCTGCTTGGGACTTTTGTGTGATGACCCCATCGCCGCCGCTGTAATCGGCCATTATGAAACTTCCTTGCACGAGCGCAAATCTAGGCTCATGCGGCATCACGCCTTAGCGAGGACGATCGCTCCTACGGGAGCGGGGCGTGACATAATGGTATCAGAGCACGACTTTACGTCCTTGGACTTCAAGTCGAATTTCTCAGTTTTGAAAGCTCGTTGTTGGAAAAAAAAAGTGTGCGCTCTCTCTCAAATGTCCTGCGGCATGTCCATACAATAAGTCTAAATATTTTTAAAAGCTCGTACAAGCGTTCAACCAAACGTATCGTTAGACGACGGCCTTTGTGCCGAACGGTGTCAACTTGACTTGATAGAAAACACGTACTAAAGTTGCAAAGTCGTACGTGTGCCCGAATAGTCCTACGTTGACCTTAGCAAGTGAGCGTACAAACTCGAATATAGTCCGTATGGAATAGCTATGCACACGGCCTTTTGGCTAAGTTGTGCTGCGTGTCGCGCACCTAGACTTTTGGTGCAATCGAATTACGAGCAATATTAAGTATCGCTCGGTCGGAAACGGAGATACACTTAGGATGTATATCGATAGGAAACGCTATCGGACTAATGCTCAGGCATGCATGGAAGATTGGTTTGGATTTTGAGGAATAGTGCGAACGACTTAGTACGTCGAGACGACGTGAGCGACTACGCTAGAGATTCATCGAACAAATCTGAAAGATGTCTTAGTGAGTGATGCGAACGTGATTATAGATTAAATCGGATGGCTCGAATCCTAAGTGGTGTATGGTTTATCTTGGAAATCATTCGAGCGAAAATTGAGGACTATAAGTAACAACGAATATGTCGGCGAGGCGATGCGATCGTGCATAGCCTTAGAACGCGTCACACTTAGTTGGTCGTGACTTCGAATGTCTCGAACGAGATGTCGTTCGGACAACTTGTGAATAGGAAATACGAGTTAGAAAATGAGTTGGAACGATGAAACAAGTGAATGTCTTGATCGAGGAAATCTAGTAAATCACACGTACGATTTTGGACTAAGTCAAACGAAATGTGACTTGAGTTTTGGACAACGATCTTGAAACTAGCTTGAGTAATAGCGATCGAACTTGATCTTGAATATCGAAAAGATTGTGGAATATCCAACTCGAATAACGGCATTAGTGCACGACTCAGAGTTCGTTGTAAAAGGAAGACCGTCAGGTCACGTACATCATCGATGGTATTGAGGCGTATCAAAGATCGATGTGCGATAACTCGGGGGTACTCTGATTCGAGGAATGACGATCGTGTAAAATATTATTGTTCTGATGGATGCTATACTCGGGATATTGAAATATATTAAAGAAAGGATAGACTTGGCTCCAGGATTTTCTAGTTGAACGTATGACGATCAGACTATCGAACTGAGATCTTGGCTTGGATGAAAATGAAATGTTTGGATTGCTTCGACGATAACTACAAAGTTGACATTCTTGTCATATGCGAGCTCAATCCTAGCCTCGCACATGTGCCACGCCGATTAGGGCGATCACTCCGCGTGAGCGCTAGTATGGTAATTCATACAGCGGGGATGATCGAACTTGCATGGCGTGGCAACTTGTATGCTTCGACTTGTGGTTTGACGCGAAGGTGGACTCAAGGATGACTTCGAGTGCTTGATGAATTGAACTTAAGGATTGAGTAGGTCCAATCTGCGTATCGAAAATGAATTAGTCTAGACTCAAACAAGAGTTATGCCCCGATGAGAATGATTATTCCGCGGGAGCATTGCGTGGTGATTCATGAACCACCGTAAATAATCAGACTCGCGTGAGATTGGGGCAAAACATATTGTCGAGCTAGATGACCACGTGATCGAATACATGAATTGGTTAGAGTTGGTGAATTGAAATAGAATCGAATATGCGCAATAATTGTCTTGATACGAATTAGGTGATCATGCTTGATGTTTAGAAATTTGAGCAATGCGAGCTTGTGTAGAAAACCTCGTACTACCGACTATAGTTTGACCCTAGGATTGGGGTCAGTGTTGGCATTATTGTTGGAGAACTATGATTCCAATCCTGACATTGACTTAGCCTTGAGAAATGGCCTAGCAGTTAGGCGAGACGCCCCTTTTTCAAGAGTTGGCAATCGAAAGATTGATCTTGAGGATTGACATGGATGGATAGTGTGAATCACGAATATAGGAATGCCTCCTACGGGATTTGGCTGACATGTATATATTTTAGGGATGCCTGAGTATGTGCACGATGCGACTCGCATAAGAATGACAAATTCTCAAGCATGCGGCTAGACTGAATGTATGTATTTTGGGGACACCTGGAATGTATGTACAATCCAACCAAGTGATACGTTGAGTTCAAGCAAGACTTGAGGAATGGAAGAGTGTTAAGAATTTGAATCATGTAAAGAGAAAGATTGATAGTCGTGTCAGCGTGGCTCGGAATCGAAGAAACGCATAGGCGGGAGTGCGTATGATAAATTATGGTGTACCTCGCTCGATTGTTATAGTCACGTGTCTGGGCACGATTAAGTCTTGGCCATAGAAATGGTAGGATGGCTTGCCTTCAGGAAAGTCTCGAGGATGTGACTTGTTCTGAGTGGTGCATGTTGTAGTGCCCTGTCCCGTAAAGTCAATTGGAGGAATCGAAACGCCGACGGCATTCAGACTTAGCCTTGCAACGGCTACTCGAAGGCTCGCTCGGCCGAGGCAAATCCTAGCTCAGGTGGGGTAGTTTCGGTGAACTTGCCTCATCTTAGCCTTCACTTAATAACTCGCATGATTTCAACTTGCACAAGTAGGCTAATATAAAAGCTACGAACGCACGTAGCTAAGGGAATAATCCCGACGGGTCAGAATGTCTAAGAACATAAAAATGGTCCCACGGTCTGCTTAGAAATCAGCTCAGCGTGCTTTTAAAATGACACTCGATCCTTCGTCCCGTGGCTTGGAAGAAGGAAGTTTGCCTAAGTTGCTAAGTTGCCACGACACTCGAATTACCCTAAGTCATAGGCATCGCCTGCGTAAATGCTTGATAAAGCATGCACGGTCCCATCGTTTTGTCTCAACGCTCGAATTGGTCTAAGTCATAGGCGTTGTCCACGTAAATGCTTGAAAATGCATGCACGGTCCCATCGTCCAAGGCTTGGCATAGCCTTCGCACGTCCCGCGAGTTAAGTCGTCTTGCACGGCTGTTGGCTTAAGTCTAGGCACCCGAAAACTTGGTCGTTCAAGTCGAATGCGTGCACAGCACGTTCACTCGATACGAAGCTTAGCTTAGCCTTTGCTCGTCAAGTCGTTGCGAATATAAGTTAAGAAAAGTTATGCCGGTCGGTTTAAGCCATTTCTAGCACTGTTCCGCTCTATCTGCGGTTGTCAAGTCGCACAGTCCCTTGAGAACAAGGCTCGTCGTATAAAGTATATGACGTGAGCGATAGCGTCGCCTAGAGAACAAGGTCTGTCTAAGGCAAGCGCCACGGATCGTTAAAAGATAAGAATGCCACGGACAAGGAACACGTTATGTTCAAGTTAAGCTAGAAGACTTCTTAGTAGTCATTTTCTGGGTTCAAAGGATAGAAGTCCATGCGACTAGTTGTCGCCGAGATCGGTCCCACTACTTGGGAGACTCGCTAAGTCTCGATAGGTCTCGTACGCGAGATCGGTCCCGCTACTTAGAAGTCTCGCTAAGTCTCGATAGGTCTCGTACGCGAGATCGGTCCCGCTACTCGGGAGTCTCGCTATGTTTCGAAAGGAAATACACGAGATCGGTCCCGCTACTTGGGAGTATCGATAAGTCTCATACACGAGTTCGGTCCCGCTACTTGGGAGTCTCGACAGATAGATGGAAAGCATGGTCATGAATAAGGAAGGACTTGATAGATCGAGTTGAGTCTTGCATGGTCATTGGACAACTTGTCGACAAGGTGTAGTCTTCTCGAGTGATCGCCGAGGCACCGGGATCAGGTCGGCCCGGAGGAAGCGAGTTACGGCTCAAAGTAGGATGCTGGATAACCACATGGGAGATTCGGCACTTCTGGGGCTAGCTACCCATGGAGGGACGGTCCAATATCCCCGAGCCAGTCCAAGATAGCTTGACATTGCTAGTGACCACTCATGTAGATGGGTTAGCAGAATAGCGGCAAACCGCATGTATGCCTTTGGATTGAGTCTAGAACTTGAATACAGGTCTAGTCAGTAACACAATATCTGGGCCTAAGATTGAGCTGCACCATAGGCACCGTGCTTGGCACGATAGGTGGTGTCGGGATGTTCATAAAATCGATACTATGTTTTACAAGTCTTGTCTAAATTGGTTTATGAGTTAACTCAGGAAGACCGCAAGGCGGTAGCATGGATAAGTCTTGATAGCGAGGCACGGCCTCAATCTTGAAGCACGAACAAGTCTAAGCAAGGTCTTAAGGCACAAACAAGTCTATCGGTATGACCAGCACGAGTCGTCCCCTTGACGTCGTTGGCACGAGAATTGATCTAGAGGCACTTGAGTTTAATGAAAGTCTTGGCACGGCCGAGTTTGCATAAGTTGCTCCTCGGCGAAGCACTATCTCGAACATACGTTTGAAGCTACGAATAGAGTATGGCACGACCCCGCCGTCCTGAGTTGAAGTTCGGTCAAGTACATATGTGATGAGGCCTGCCTCGATCGTAATACACGTTGGCATTATAGCACGACCATGTCATGGCACATTGGTTTGGTCAGGCGTCTTATGCTAAAACTGATCCTAAGGTAAGACTAGAAAGACAATCATGAAGGAACTTGTATTGCACAAAAGTAAATGAACGTGTCGGTTTTGTATGGGTGGGCGAGGAGCTCACTCTACCAGTACAGTTGAGTACTGACACCCACACAGTTTCTATGTGCAGGCACAGGTAAAAGCTCGTGACGCGGAGCTCGCTTGGATGCGTTGAGGCACGGAGTTCCTTGGCAATAGGAAGCGTGCGGCCGCATGGAATCAAAGATGTATACCGGACATGATGTATGGACATTGCCTTCTGAAGCTTCCGCTGGCTCAAGCATTGTATCGAGAGATGAGAAAGAGCTGAGTGACTTGTATAATGAGAGAAAAGTGAGCATGAGAGACTTGTAATCATGGCCTTGCGCCCATTGTAATCTCATTGTTCAATATCAATAACGAGTTCTTTTGAATAACTTGTGTTTTGATTCTAAATTTCTACTGCATGTTCAATGTTTCTGCTTGGGACTTCTGTGCGAGCGCAAATCTAGGCTCGTGTGCCATCACACCTTAGTGAGGGCGATCGCTCCTACGGGAGCGGGCCGTGACAGCAGGTAACCTATACTTGATTGTGTTGCTAGTTCTAAAATTAAAACAAAAATGTCTTCATGCTACTATTTTAATTACCACACAAAAAATGTGATAACTTGGATAAGTACAATAATGCAAGTAAAAATTTCGGCATTTAAATCAGAGATTGAAGAATAAGAAATTGTTAGAGTGACAACTCTACAGATGTCACAAAGGACCAATTATCAATACACCAAAAAAAGACACCCATTGTCGATATCGGGTCCGTATCAGTATCAGTCGGTATCGAATCGGGACATGCCAAACTGTATCGGTATCAGCCGATACTGTAAACTATGATATATACACGTGGAAAAAAAATCTATAGACATATTACTTTGTTAATAATATCTATGAGCAAAATTTGTAACACTTGTAGCTGCTTCAGTTTTATTCCGAGTTGCCCAGCAGAGGAGTCGGTTGTAGCGCCAGTTGTTAGCTTGGATTCTAATAAATTTGTAGTGCGTACCCGAAAATGTTAGTATGTTATTGGAATATAAAGATTTTGGGAGATTTCAGAGAAAAGGCGTAGGACAAAAAACATGATTGCTTTATTCAAGGGGGTGATTTCCTGTATTCGAGAAACAAAACTAAGGGATCCTCCTGGTGCTAATTTAGTTAGGTCGATTGGTGGATATTATCTTGATAGCTGGTGCATAAAGATTTCTAGTTATTTTGGGAGAGTGTCAATTTTTGGAACTCTGAGAACTTGTCACAAATTTTGGTGAGCTGGTGTGTGATCTTGTCAAGTTTTTACAATTCCAAATGTGTATGGTCCATGTAACAGACAATTTAGAGGTGTCATGTGGTGAAAGTTGATTTTCTTCCAAGGAAGAAATTTATTGGGGCTTGGCCCATTGGAAACGATTTGGATATAGTTTGATTTCGTGGAGAGGAAAGGCACAATCCCGAACGCAAAAGACCTTTAAATTTTTTTGTTGTGTGAGAAGGTTATGCCGTTTTGAATCTTTTTGATGCACCTATATCAGGGAGATGCTTTACTTTGTCTAGCAAAAGAGTGGATCCCACACTTGTTGGACCTTACAGGTTTTTGTTTTCTATAAAACAAGGATCCAAGTATCCTCTTTCCTCTTGCTCTAGTATGTCAATTGTTATCTGTCATCAGTGTCCTATTGTCCTATCCTCTGGGGAAGTAGATGCAAAGAGAAATCTTTATATTTGAGAAAGCTTGGTTGGAGGAGGAATTTTTTCCTAAATTAGTAGCTACGTGGTAGTCCGAGTGTCCTAGATGATGTAATGGTGCCTTAAACATTATTAACGAATTGAGATATGTTCGAGCACCAGTACAAGAGATGGAGTAAACATTTTTTTGGCAACATAAGAAACAGTTTTCTATCTTATACTAGATCAAGGTATTAGATGTTCTGGAGGAAATAGGTGTCGTTATAATGGACATAGTAGAAGAATGCAGTAAATGGATCGAAATTTATGCTCTATTCAAAACTAGAAAAAAATTCCACGGAGTCAAAGGTCTAGAATTATGTGACATCTCGAGGGTGAGGGTAATCTATCTTACTTTACTAATAAATAGGAGAAGAAAAATGAATAAGATATCTAATATCAGAATTAAGATCAGCTTAAGAGTGGTCACAAAAGACATTGGTCTTTTTTATTAGTATACCAAAAGAACTTTCAGTCAAAATATTGATAGCCATTGTGCATATGACTGGAATGGCTTATATAATGATGAGTAGTAGGTTAAAATGAGCTTGAAGTTGAATTTGATGAGGATGAAGTCAGGAGCAAGGTCTTCCAGCTTGCGAGAGAAAAATCTCGAGATGAAGACTAGTTAGTACATTTTTTTTGCAAATGGATATGAAGACTATGTTGCATTGCTTTGCAAATGGAGACGTAGATTCGCTAAAATTGTGTAAATGCCATGGACAACTGATTATATTCAAGGAGCCAGAATAATTAAATTCAATTAAAGCTCAAGGAAAGCTGAATGGGGTTTTGATTCTAGTACTCTGGGTTTCATTTCTCCTTTTTGGTGAGGTATTCTTAAAGTTGTAGCTTTTATTAGAGAGGGCGTCTCTATCAAATATAGTAGAGGAAATATGCCTAAAATTTGGAAGAACAACATGGTGGGAAATGAAGGATTTGCTTCAGATTTCAAAATCTCCTATGTTTGGCTCTTAACCAAGGTGATGGAGGTCTCGCCACTAGTTATTTGGAGGAATGGATCATAGGTTTGAACTCCCATGTCCAGAAGTTGATAATTGAAGATCTTTATTAGGAATTTAGTTTTTTTTATATTATGTACGACTCTTTTCCGCCCAGTTGCTCAGGTATCAAGTTTCAGAAATTATCTTCTATTGATGCATTCTCTTTTAGTTATTCCTAGATTCCAAATAAACCACATGGGCCCCAATTAATGCTTGTGGCCGTCACATGCACTCTTAAAGCAAATTTTTTGATGTGGTTAAGTACTAGGAACAAGCTTGTCGCTACTAGGAAAATGAAGTGTACATGTTTTTCTTCATTGCGGTGTGTGGGGTTTGTGGGGGTGGGGGGAATGGGGTAATATTTTCTTCAAAAAGACATGGATTTGCCTAATTACATTAGCTAACTTGTGGATTTGAAAGACTGTTGGACTTCCTGGAACATCTCTCTTCCTAATTAAGAAACTCGCTCTTTTGCTAGTTGTTTCATTATGACTATCATATGATGTTTCTGGAAAGAGAAATTCCAGAGGTGATTTGTGTAGCATGATTGCCTTTATTTTCCTCCTTGGTGCCTTGTTATCAACCTTCGTAACATATATCTAGGTGGGAATGATCATTGGAAAAAGGGGCGAGACAATCAAGAACTTGCAAGCCATCTTTGGTGCTAAAATCCAGGTAACTTTAACTCGTATAATGTTAAAGTGGAAATATGGCTTCTGGCTAATATGCTACAATTTCAAGTATGCTCTGATATCATCCATCTTCGTGTACTTGTTAGTATCCAGCTTACCTTTCTTTAATTTATCGTGATGTGTGATGTTGAAGTCATTTGCTTGGACTTGCTTCTCGAATTCATCCAGCCAGTCAAAGTTCTAAAATAGATTGCAGTTCTATGGATTCACCTCTCCTTGAAATGCTATCAATTGTATTATTTTTTTGATCCTATCTTATAGAAACAAACCCACACAATTTATTAGTAAAATGGAATTGAGCCTCTGTGCGAACTCTCTGCTCCAACTTATGTTTCAATAGCTTATGGGATGTTCAAATCAGAAATTTCCTACCAAGTAAGTATTGCCTATATTTTTCATTGCCAAAAGAATAGCCAACATTTCCTTCTTATAGACAGAATAAGCTCGTCTTTTCCTTTGAAGTAATGTCTTCCTTATCCAAGGTGCTGGTGAGTTTTTTCTTCTTTTTTCAACACAAACATTTATTGATAGCTCACAAGTATTACATCAATTTTGTACTTGTACTCTGGGATATTTAATGTGTCCTTATTCTAGTATTTTACAATATTATTTAAATTAAACCCATCTCAGGGTCGTTTGTGCCTAGACCGCCTGGAGTATGTTCGTGCACAAATTTTGTCAAGAAAAATTAGTCCACGAGTTTTTTAAGTTGATGGTTCAAAAAAAAAGAAAAAGCCAAAGGAAGGTGATATTTTCGTTGAAGAGGCTCATGCTGACATTCCGACTCTTGGAGTTCAAAAGAATCTATTAAAAACTAATGATAAGGTATGGTGATACTTATCTACTTTTCCAATTGTTCCACAATTGTTTTGTTTAACTACTGATTGATGCACGGGGAATTGACTCATTGTCATGAGTTTCTTTCTTCTTGCTACATTTTTCATACCTTGTTTTTTGTGATTGTTAATTTTGCTATCCACTCTAAATGAACTTTCAAGTCCCCTTCTTGCTTAAGTGGGCCAAAACTACTGTAGGCTTTTCTTAGTAGAAATGAAAATATGTATAATGGCAATCCCTTGTGCCGGTCATGTTTAGCTAGTCATGAATTTTTAATCTCTCAGAGCTATTTTAATTTCCATCATCCAAGTTATGATAGGAAAAGGCATGAATACTTTGTGACTCATATTGTTATTTAAGACATAACTAGGACCTTCACATGGTTGCCTATAAGAATTGAACATGTAGGGTCTCCACATCCATTTTGTGGAGACAAAAACATAGTTTGCAGAATCGACCGATACCGTTCCGATACCATCGATATCGATATAGTTGGTTTGATACCGACTGATACTGACCCGATATTGACATTAGTGGTCTCTTTTTTTAGACAATTTGGCAAAGAAAATTGAATGAAAAAGACCAATCAAATAAGGGTGTAAAAATGTAGTAAAGTTGTAAAAATATGTAAAAGAAAACTTATCTACTCGTAAGTAGACCAATCGGCAAGGGTGACTACTATTTGATTCAATTTCAAAACTACTAAGAAACAACACAAAATACTTAAAATTATGCCTAAATGAACAAAATATTTTTTTCTAAAGTTTTAATAATTTGTTAATAATTAGTTGTTTTTCGATACAAAAAAGTCCGATACTCTGATCTGAAATTGTTGATATTGCTGATACCGCTTATCCTGGTACTCATAGGAAAGGTCCAATACCGATTCCGAAACTAATAATGTGAACCTTGGAAAAAAAGGGCGATTAAGCCTTCTTGAAGTTCCCAGATGTATATTCATTATGGTGGTTATGAGGGTCCATGTTCTCTACCTTTATGGGAACTACATGCCATAGTAGTGAAGGAGCCTTCTATCCTTGTATTTGGTTTAGATATTTCTTCCTTGTACTATATTATGTGTTATGATTATGTGATTTTATATTGATCTAAAATCAATGAAATTGTTGTTGGCTACTGTCTAGTTTGATTCACTTATTTTATTTCATGGTTATTGTGAGTGGAAGTATATTTGATTTAGGTTTGTTCAGTTCTTAGCATGACAGTATTTGACCTTCAGAATGGATTTTTATCCGTTCTTACCAAGTTTATTCAATTGCATTATGCAGTTGTATTCTAAGCTGCTGTAATGCAGAAGTATTACTGTTGTGATGAATGCATAATTGAAGAAGTATTATATGAGCTCAATTGTTAGTTACAAGGAGCCAAATCCAATGTCCAATTGTTTTGATCTCCTTTATGTTTGTGTATTTTAGCTGATGCTTCGGGTGTGTTTGAAATTTCTTTCATTAAAATTTTGTTCATCTACTTTGATGTTCTATCTTCTGAAAATATTTCCCTTATAAACGAGATGTCTATACATTTCATGTTTCTTGTTCTGGCTTGTAATTGTTTGCTTTCTAACTTATTTTTTATAATTCTTGTAGACTTGTTAGCTGGATAAATATCAACTAATTGTTGTTTGATGTAGGTATTACTTCCATACTTGGAAATTTTCCATTAAGGCCATATATAATATCCCATCAGTAAGAAAATATCCAGCTCAGTGGATCCCGGTAAATGATGTCTTTATTTTTTCTGTATAGGGCCTTCTGAATGTATCTATGACTATCACATGTAGGAGAAAAATTTGTTGGTATCTAGTATTGGCGCCACATGACCCAATGCAGTCGAGTCTTTTAAATGCTACTTTGGAGGATAAAAATCTTTCCGAGCTTCCAAATTTTCGGCAGGTGTTTGCTTTTCTTGGATTTTTTTCGTTCTATTTCTTAGTTTGTTTTATAGTAAACAATTTCTTTTGTCCTGATATTTGATATCTGCATTTTATCATTGTTGGATTTCCATCTCAGTTTTTCGTTGAAGCAGCTCGTTACCATTGAGGTGATCCAATGGATAGGTCTTAAGGAGATGTTTAAGTATGAGTTTGAAAATGAAAAGAATTTTCTTGGAGGGTCCCTGGATGCCAAGGCAGTAGACGATCTGAAACAGAGAATAATAGAGTTTGTGAGGTTTTGAAATTCTCTTTTTTTGTACTACACTTGAGATTGTAAGCTAGCAATAACATTCTCTTCTTTTTGTTCATCATGAGAATGAAACCGTTGTCAGCTAGCAACATTGGAGTTACTTTTTATTTTTTTGATGGAATATTGCTATGTAAACTCGATACATTTATTAGTTAATACAATTTTGATTGAGTTTTTTCATTGTTGATGATTGTTTGTGTTTATAAGAAAATTTATTTTCAAATGTATTTCAGTTTTATATAAAGGATAAATAGGTTTAAATAGATTTGATGAATTGAGTTTTTTTTTAAATTTTGTTTCCAAAAAACGACAGACCTTATCTGTTGAACAAGTGAAAATAGTGGTAGGCCAATTTATAGGTTATTTTACAGAGTTAGTCTGTCATTTTTATTTGACAAATAATAACTGTCATTTTATTCAGATTAAAATGACAGTCCAAAACTGTCGTTTAAATTTTGGGACGTGCTATTAATGACGGATGTTCTGACAGGTCAAAACTGTCGTTTAATATGATTTTCGACAGGTTTGGTCTGTCAAAAAATTCATGTTTTAGCGTAGTGTTATTCGCTACACTATCGATGAAAAGAGAAGGATACGTCTCCTTCAGCAATAATCTGAGAGCTGATATTATTGGTAATGGCAATGTTGGTATGTCTCCCTATCCAGTAATAAAAGACGTCTGTCTAGTTACAAAATTGAAACATAACCTATTGAGCATAAGTCATTTGGCAGATAATGGTTATGGTATTAATTTTTTAAAAGATAAATATTCTATATATGATATGTCATCTGGTAATCCTGTATATGAAGGGATTAGGGAAGACAATATTTATATTTTATTTCTAGAAAGTACTAACAATGCAAGAAAGTGCCTGGTAGCCAACGAAGATGAAAGCTGGGCACATGAGGCTAGGACAAGCAAATATGGATACTACCTCACGGCTATACACCAAAAAGCTGGTAAATGGGCTCCCAGAGATTACATTGAAGAGAGATAAGGTATGTGATGACTGTGAAAAGAACAAAGCAGCTAGGTCTTATTTTAAATCCTTCAACGCTGTAAGTACTTCTAGACCATTGTAATTAATTCATATGGATTTATTTTGTCCTAATAGGGTTGCCAGTCTAGGTGGTAAAATCTACGCTTTTGTTATAGTCGATAATTTCTCTCGCTATACATGGGTTTTTTTATATCAAACAAAAGTGATACCTGTAGAAGCATGAAAAATTCAGCATCATGCGCCCAAGCCAAAGGTAGTTATGCGCCCAAGACAGGAAAGACCATGTGCCCAAGACAGGAAAGCAAGCTATGCGCCCAAGCCAGAGAGTGGCAGACAATCGCAATGCAAAACTCTATGCGCCTGTCACCATGCGCCCACGCGCAGTAGTACCTATGCGCCCACATTGCTCCTCCATAAGGAGGCGCATAGCGTTCTTCCACATTATACGGCCAAGTCAGGAGAGCTCCACGACTCGGTTAACATCCACTATCAGTCGTGTACCGAAGCATGCGGCCACGTCAGTCTCCACGAGCTGTCGTGCACCGAATCATACGGCCACGTCAACCCCACGATCAACACACGATCATGCAGTCTTTATGCGCCTACATCCTATGCGCCCAAACAAGGACTATGCGCCTACAGAGAAAATAATATATTTTCACTGTGTGTGCATAATAGCCATTTCAGTGCAAAACGACTATAAATAGAGGTCTCATGCCTCTTCAAAAGGACAGAACAGAGAGCATTTCAAGAGCTAAATTGCTGCCCTTCTTGCCAGTGAGTCGAGAGTTAGAAATTTTCTTAGGTTTTCTCCTACTTTTGTAAATTAGAGTGTCAACGGAGTAAAGAAGCAACAGCCGCTCGATCTCCATCGTCCTATTTTCCAGAATTCTTTTTATACTCGAGGATTTTCAGTGCAGGATCTCTCAGGCATACTCGATTTGTGGTGCCTTGCGCCAATAAGAAAAGATAGTGCTTCTTCTTTTTTGTGTGTGTCCACAATGCCATTTTTGAATTTCAAAAATTTTGTAAAAAGGTACAAAACGAAAAAGGCTTCATGATTACTCAAATCTGAAGTGATCATGGTGGCAAATTTGTAAATACCGATTTTAAAAAGTTTTGTGATGATAGTGGATACTACTACAAGTTTTATTGTCCTAAAACTCCTCAACAAAATTGTGTTACAGAGCGAAAGAATCATACTCTAAGCGAAATGGCTAAAATCATGCTGAATCAGCATAGTCTTTCTAAGTATTTTTGGACAGAAACTGTTAGCACAACCTGTCATATTTTGAATGGGGTGTTAAATCGACCTACCTCGAAGAAAACCCTTATGAATTATGGTTTGGAAGGATTCCAAACATTTCTTATTTCAATGGTTTTGGTTGTCGATATTTTATTCTGAATACCAAGGACAAATTGGGTATGTTCGCCTCTAAGGTAGACGAAGGAATATTTCTCGGGTATGTTGCCAAGAGAAAGGGATATAGGATTTTTAATAAAAGGTCTATAATTGTTGAAAACTTGATAAACGTTACTTTTGATGAGCTCAATTATTACAGATTTAGCGACAGTGATGATGAGAATATATAGAACAAATCCAAGACACCTGAAAATACTGCTACCAACGAAGGTTATTTGGAAAGTCTACCGAAAAACATGAAATTTATGTCAGACCATCTAGAGACACTCGTAGTAGGTGATATCTCTAAAGGCGTATGTATACGTTCTTCTACTAGAGATATAGCAGCAAATGTAGCATTTATTTCTCAAGTAGAACCTAAGACAGTAGCAAATACTTTTAATAATAAATTTTGGATTGATGTCATGCAAGAGGAACTTAATCAATTTGAGAGAAACCATGTTTGAGAACTTGTTCTAAATCTATTGGTCAATCGATAATTGGTACAAAGTGGGTGTTCCGAAATAAACTTAGTGAGGATGGACAAGTTCTACGCATCAAAGCACGTCTAGTGGCATATGGTTATAATCAAGAAGAAGGGACTGATTATGACGAGACGTATGCTCATGTTGCATGACTAGAAGCCATTCGCATGTTTTGTGCATTTGCATGTTTTTATGATTTCAAACTTTTTCAAATGGACGTGAAAAGTGCATTTTTGAACGGATTTTTGAAGGAAGAAGTTATTGTGAAACAGCCCCCTAGTTTTTAAGATTTTCAAAACCTGATCACGTTTTCAAGCTTACAAAAGCTCTATATAGTCTCAAACAAACGCCTCGTGCTTGGTATGAACGCCTAAGTGCTTTCTTACATAAAAATGGTTTTTTAAAAGGAAGAGTTGATACAACCTTGTTATAAGTATTTAGGAACATTACAGGTGTGTTCCTATTATTTTTAGGAACGCTTAATAACTGTTCCTAAAAGTGGCATTACAAATATTTGGAACAGTTATTAGATGTTCCTAATCCTATCATTTTGAACGCTTACTAGGCGTTCCTAGGTCTAGATTTGGAACACACATTTTGGCGTTCCTACTCTAATCCTTGGAATGGTTATATATATATATATATAATTTTTTTTTTTTTGGAATGGTTATATATATATATATATATATATATATATATATATATATATATATATATATATATATAAAATATATACATATATATATATGTATATATATATATTATATATATATATATATATATATATATATATATATATATATATATATATATATATATATATATATATTATATATATATATATATATATATATATATATATATATATATATATATATATATATATATATATATATATATATATATATATATATATATATATATATATATATACATATATATATATAATATATACATATATATATATATATATATATATATATATATATATATATATATATATATATATATATATATATATATATATATATATATATATATATATATATAATATAAAAATATATATATATATATATATATATAATATATATATATATATATATATATATATATATATATATATATATATATTTACATACTATTTTTGTGCGACAAACACGTCAATCAATTAAAAATAAATAGCACAAACAATAATAAAAAAAATTACTTTTATTGAAAAATTTCCCCTCTTTGCATATCTTTATAATAAACTTGAGTGTAATAGATAAAATGACATATGCACTTAGTTGGTCTTCTATCATACTATACAGTAAAAATGGTAAATAAAAAAAAATTCTCCTAAGAGCTAGAGGTTGGGGCCTCCAGGACTATTTACACTTCCCATCTGCTGCAAAGCCCACTGTTCACTTGTGAAGGTGTCCACTCAACAAAAACTTTAACTTCTTCCTTATAATCATCCTCTCTTCCTTACATTGTAAAAAAGGGTCTGTTAATAGGAACTAGTATAATGAGTAGTAGATGAAATACTAACATAAACCTAGAGGAAACAAATTTAGCATCCTGGTTGTAATTCAATGAACGTCTCTCCATCTCATGCTCTGAAAAATCAATAAATAAAACAAACTCCGGTAAAATTTTGGTCTGTTACTGCCAGAAAATTAACACATCTAAATAACGGAAACATAAGAAGCATAAATGTCAGCATAAGAATGAGGGTTTAACCAAATACTGGATACTACATTAATTAAAAAGTGGAATTAAATCTTACAACTCAAATACTGGAGACTACATTAATTACAATTGGCTTAAAATAGAAGATCATTAAAATTCTTAGGCAACAACATATGTAAAAGATGTACACAGGAGATGAAAGGACACTGGTTCATAAGAAAATTCACCTTTTGTCATATACTGGGTAAAATTGCAATATCATATAATTAAATCTTATGAAATAGCACTATAAAAAAGAGTGACATTAGTAGAAGAGGTCCTTAACATAATTCAAAATTAAAAAGAGGCTTCATATGATATTTAGGACCATGCTTCTATTTCTCAAAAAATTCATGCTTTATTAAAGCATCATATAATAGTAATTTGATTTAAAATTGAATTAAAGTAGGTATATCTTGAGAAGATGTTATGTGATCTACGTTTTCAACCAGTAAAATCCTCAGTTGGCAATGATGAACAAAAATATATAAAGATCCATAATCTTACCCCCAATAACTAGCAAGAATATCTTTGGAAACAACAATTAGATTACCACCAATATCCACGATAAATGTTGTATATACTTTATAGAAGAGAGAACATCTACTTCTAAATTTTCTAGCATAGTTTTTTTAATGTATCTTCAACTTTACCTGACAATGAAACCTATTGCAAACCCCAATTAATGAAAAGAAATGTGAAACAACTATAGCAGAGTCAGTTAACTTCCAAAGGAAGGTACACAAGGGGTACAAAATATTAAAAGCTCTTCAAGACTGACAATAGTATGCATAGAAAGAACAAATAGAAATTCGAACCTTCTTCATGAATAGAGAAAATAACACAAACCATATTGACAAAACCAACAAAAAATATAAAAGTAAAAATCTAATTATTCACCTTGTTTTGCCCATCGAAGGGAATAGGCCGGCACATCCTGGAGTAGAGCTCCTTATATGAACCCAAACTAGTTTCCAGGTTACGATTTCGTCCATCCACTCCGTCCGGATCTTGCAGCACCCTCCCGAGGAACCTCTGATAGCTCCTCATGTACGAGCACTTTATGGTCTACAAATAATATTGATAGACTTACATGTTTAAACCCTTCATTTCATACTACTTATGTCTATATTTTAACCTACTTAGCTTTGGGTATGTTAACTCTAACTATAAGTATAATACATGCAAGCGATACTTCAAAATAAAGCTAATTTGGATGCATAGTAAGTGATATAAAGCTAGTTCGGCAAGACGCTTTAAATTATTAGCAGCTGCATCTCAAATTTAGACAACCTATAAGTAGCCATAAGGCTAATTCGAAAGACTTGAGTATGCTAATAATTCAAGTGAACCAGTCTATGGGTCTATATATATAGAAAGTAGTCTGGACTAATATGCTTTGAGAAAATCTCGAATCCAAGGAGAAAGTGTTGCCTTCTCCGTTGTAGGCTGAAAAATTATCAGCTTTGGACATGCAACACAATATTGACATTCAAGATTTTTTTTAACCCTATAAGCATGAACACTTCAAAAAGTAGTGCCTTGTCCATGTTGTTATATCAGACGTGTATTGGACATGTACGGACACTCCAAAATTCAGTTTCGTGTCATTACCAGGCCGTGTCACATTATGTCTACAACATAGATTAAAATACAACTCATTTATCTGATCTTTCTTTTTTGCAAGTGTGTACATCAATTGTACCATGTAGGAAAAACCAATCCACTAATAATATTTCTAGCTCCAAATAGGAAAAAAAAGAAGCAACAAACTAGAAAAATATGTATCTGTGTGTGTGCGCTTGCCCCTAACCAAAACCATACCAAAATTTTGGTATCAGGAAAAAACAAACTTCTCATTAGTACAACACCTAGAAACACAAAGTCAAGTATGATTGTATTTGTTCTCACACAGGTACAAAATAAGAATTCCATTTGTCGTTCTTGTATTCTAACAAATAAAAAAGTTATCAAAAATACATCTCTGCGTATTCCATCTTTTTATCATTAGTTTTATCAAATTAGTAACTAAATGGTATTAGAGATACAATTAACTCCGATATGTATATAACAAGCCATGAAAATGTTAAACGAATCTAGAAGGAAAATCTCGTGAAATGCAATATGCGTAAATATTATTATAATTAGATAAATAAACTTAGATCCAGTAAACTAACTTGAATTGCTCCATATGTATTCCTTACTCATGTGAATGACATACATAAGCCTTTTTTTTTGAGGTTGTGAACATTATAACTTAAATTAGAGGTTCAACTTTCAACAGCTGAATAAGAAGAGTAATATTAGTTGTTAGTTCAATCTCAATGAAAAATGCAAAATTTTCTTATAACAACAAAGAAAGAAGCAAACTATAAAGTACGATGCATACCTAGTATCAATGTCACGACCTGCACCCTAGTGTAAGTGTATGAGAAGTGGGTACGTCCAGCCTATGTCGCAGTGTCGACAGTAGAATGCTGTCCTAGGTCACATGCATCCAACAGTTAAGGTACATTGTACAGTTATACTCTCCGAATGGATGAATAATATAAAGTACAAATCTCAATCACAGCTAAGAAAGATGTACGATAAGATAGATAGGAATATCAACAGAATCCACAAATGAAATACGATAAAGAGAGAATCCAAAGTGTCTAAGATAAACATCTAACAAGATCTACAAATCCACATCATCGCATTCTCTAATACAAATATCCAGATAAGATACAACTGAAATAAGATAACAAAACTAAGGGAGTGTCGTCAGCAGGTAATGGATCCTGCTGGAAGTCCAAGTCACAGGTGTCCTCTAATGCTGCCCCATAGTAGGTGGTGCAACACGCCTCATCCTCGTCCTCTGTAATATTTTCAATAGGTCCAGTCCGGACAGGTGTAAGCACAGTACATCTCATGCAGTTCATAATATGACAGGAAATGTAAATATGCTATAGAGTAAGATACATAAAACGCTGGGAAATATATAAAACAAAGGAGATTACTGTAAAGAAATATCTACTATAAGTAAAGAACTAACAGTGGCTAGTGATGTAGAGTACAAGATGGACATGTGAACGGCTTGAATTTGCACATGAGTAATCTAAGAGTTTGCACATGAGTATACTACTTTGGAATTGTTCACATGACCATTTATACTCCCCCGTACCCCAATCAATACACAAGGATCCAGACAGGTTATGTTATTGCACATGATATCACATGAAGGCCCATAAATGGTTGCACATGATTATATACATAAGGGTTTTGTGAACATGAGAGTACATGAATCACAATAGTGCACATGAATGGTAAAAGCACCGGAGTACATGATGAAAGTAAAACACACATGACATACTATAAACCGATGCTCCCGAGGGGGATAACATCTCATAAAGGGATCCATATAGTACCAATCAGTGTTAACAACGTGACAGCATCAAGTAAAGTAATCTAGAGCGTAAATGTAAATCTTATCAAGTATGAAACGGTCAGAGAATGTACTCGCCTAATATCCTGAGTATCTGAAGTGAATATACTGTCTGAGGAGAGGTGTCTGACTCCTATTTAGAACAACACAAGTCACAACATGTCTAAAATGGTAAAATATAACATTATAATGCATTCTACATGATGTTTGGGTCAATCTAGGCTAAAGTCAACCTTTGGTCAACTCTACTCAACTACACTAGTCAAACTAGGTCAGGTCCAAACCCAGACAAGTCTCACTAAGCCTAACCATGTCTATCCTAGCATTCACACAAGTCACAACACTACGCAAACTATCAACCCACAATTTCATGTATATACATACCCATATACACATAATGTATATAAGGCATATAGAAAAACCATATAGGGCTATATGCCTATATACATATCTACATTGGCCTACACTTATATATATTCACCACATTTTACATATACAATATATATAGGCAATAATATATATATATATATATATATATATATATATATATATATATATTCACATATTATCATGCATGGATATATATATATATATATATATATATATATATATATATATATATATATATATATATATATATTATATAGAGAGTGGGATAGAGTGATAGTGGTGTCATGTGTGTGTGTACCATGTGTGTGTGTATACAAGTAGAATGTGGTAGCAGTAGATATAGGTGTGTGTGTTTGCATAACAGTAGAGTGTATGTGTGTATACAAGTAGAATGTGTGTGTGTGTGTGTGTGTACAGTAGAGTGTATGTGTATATAGGTTCCCAGGTTAGTGAATGTGTGGTTGTGTGTGTATAGCAGTAGATAGGGTGTCTCAGGTTTAGAGTGTGTGTAGCAGTAGAGTGTGGGTGAATATAGCAGTACATTACAGGTTTTGTGAACAATGTGCGTGTGTATAATGTGATGTGTGTGTGTGGATTAGATTTCCATCACAATTTAGAGTGTATATGTATGTACATATAGCTGTAGGGTGTTCTCAGATTTCCAGGTTAAAGTGAATGTGTTCCCAGGTTTTAACAGTTCAATGTGTGTATGTAGATAGCTGTTTACTTCACAGGTTATGGAACATGTGTGTGTATGTGTAATTTATAGGGTGTGTGGGTAGATGGCTGTACATAGAGTATTCTCAGTTTAACATTCATTTGCATTTCGAAAACCCAATAACCAAGCTAACATGAATCCCAAACAATGTAAACTTAATCTCAGACATAATATATGGTCTAACATTGTAAATTTAATCATTTAACATCAGTTTAACATCATTAAAATAGAATTTAGATATCAGAAAATAGTTGACAGAACACGTATCAGACTATTTGGGGAAAACACAAATTCGAATTCAATTTACAGTTAAAATTCAATTTAATGGGTTGGTAAGTGATAGTGCACATGTGTATGTGTCATACAAATGATTTGGTGTCCATAAAATGGACACAAACGTGTCCAATACAAATCTAACACACGAGCAACACTAAAACAGTGCACTGTCGTGCACGAGTTCACCACGCTCGCAGACACGACACATGATACGTGTGTCCACATGGTCACGTCCACATGTAGCCTAGCACTAGGGCTACACACTGAATACAGCACGAGGTGTCTACGTGTCCTCGTGTCAGTGCACGAGCAAGAACGTGTCCGATACGACAAGAATGTGTAAATTCAGTACACGAGCAAGAACGTGTCCGATACGATACAATACCTCGTGCCACTTGGGGGTCTGGTTCGCAGATACTACACCCACGTGTCCTCGCAGTATCGGGTCGAACCAAACTGTGTCGTGTCCCACTGCCCCAATGAGCAGCAGAGGAAACCTTAGCTCTGCACGCGAGCATGTTCGTGTCTTCGTGTGGATACGACACGACTCGGAAATTGACTCAGAGTTTAGGGAAATAAAAGGGCACAATAAAATCAATATTTCCAATCAAAAACATTTTAAAAATCAGGTGAAAAGGTTCTCAAAGGCATTTACACAAACACTTACAAATAGAAATTGATACGTGTCCGATACGAACATGAAACCAATGCAAAACTTCACTAGACACACACACCACAGCTAGGGGACACCTAGATCTAGGCTATCATGCAAAGAAATCAAGATTAAATGATAGTTTGAGGTATTTACCTATAGAGTATCAATCACAAAAAAAAGCCCCAAATAGGAAGATTCCTCTCGCAAGTCAAAAGCTCCAAATTGTGCAAAACCTGAGATTTTTCTCCATGAACAACAAGTAGAGTATGATTAGGTTCCAATGCAAGAGACTAGAGTCAAATGAATTAAAATGAAGGAGTTATGGATTGAAGAAGAAATACCAATACCTCTTTCTTGCCGAAAGTTATTGTGATGTAAAAAGAGGCAAGAACTAGGAAGAGACATTAAATAGGGGGTATCCCTAGGGGACCGGCCATGTAAGGAAGGAATTAGGGTTAGGGTTGATGACTAATGGGCTTAGGCCAAGTTTCAATGCTAAAATAATCAATCTCTAAGTCAAAAACCAATGCACTTAAATCACTAAATCTCTATATGAAGCTTGTTTCAAAATAACTCAACTTGGGTCGACTTAAGTTAGACTAGGGTCCCACCATGCTAATCAAGTCACCATAGCTAAAGTCAACATCTAGGTTAGTCTCCATAGTCTCTACTAACAAAGGTCAAAAATAATAATCATCATTCGAACAATTCACAAATAATTCCAAGAACCCAAAATGACCAAAATACACCTAGGCCAAAACTGATAAATAAAACATCCTAATCACATGGTTAGGCTCTAGGTCAAGTAGTCTCTAGGGTTTTACTGGAAAACTCCAAAATCATAAATTACCAATAAAATAGTTTTAAAATAATTAAAAAATCACCAAAATCATATCATGATTTAAATAATCATTATTAAAAGATTAAAATTATAAAATTTCAAAATTATCCTCATTTAGAAAACTGGGTGTTACAAGTCCACCATGTAGGAACCCTAGAGGGGGGGTAAATAGGGTTAAGCTAACTAATCAAGCACTTACCACAAGCTAATGGGCAATTTAAAAATATAAGTGCAAGAGAAGAAGCAAAAATAATACCGACACCCGATGTATCCTGGTATCCTCCCAAGAGGCAGTCCAGTCCCGGAACTCTCTTCAGCTTTAATCCACTATTTGAGTAAATAGTTACACACGAGTTTGGATCCGAAGAACTCACCAACTTCAACACACAAGAGCTTTAATCCGAAGGGCTCTCCGACTTCACACCGAGAGTTTGGATACGAAGACTCTCCAACTTCAACCTTTCACAACAGGTTTTGATCTCCTTATATAATAAGATGAAGATCTTACTTTTTAACTCAATAACTCTAACACAATTTGTGGATGGCAAATGAAAGCTTTGTAGAGTTGTTTGTGGATAGGCTTTGGTGGTTTAGAAATTTTTAGGCTCAAAGCATCAACCTTGAATGAAGGGGTTCAAGGCTATTTATAACCAAAGCATTGAAAAGGGCCAAAGGCAACTTTTTAGTCACGAATCGGCATACCGTCTGTATGATCCGGCATACCGGCAGTATACCAGTCTGGAATGCAACGGCTAAAAATATAGCCGTTGGGATTATTTATTGCTCAGAATTCGGCCGTTGGAATTTGAACATTACTGAATCGGTATACCGTCAGTATGGACCGGTATGCCGTCGGTATACCGGTTTTTGTAGACAGAAACTTTCTGTGAACAAAACCGGTATACCGTCGGTATACACCGGTATACCGTCGGTATGCCGTTTTTCAGCAAAAAATGATCCTAGGCTTATTTCTACCCTAACTTTCAATTTTGCCATCTATTTCTTGTGTTTACAATTATTCCTAAGACTCATTACAGACTCCAGATATACTGTAGCAGGTGCAAGCTTCTTCAGAGTCTTGAAATGATGATGGCATGGCTTGACTTCTTCCTTTGATAGGTGCTGGCTTTTTTCCTTTGGCGGCAGCTGTCCAAAGATATTCAGTTTGCGAAAACTGAATACCTTTCGGAGGCTTCGCCCCCGAACCTCCGACGAGGGGCACTGCCCCCTCGGCCCCCATCCGCTGACCGGGCAGCGGAACCCCCGAGTGCGTGGCTCCGGAGATGTCATCGGGTGGTTCAGAGAAATCTTGTGGGATCCATCGTCTTTGGCCCACCATGATTTCTTCATTACATATGTCCATATTGATCTTGCTTATTGCTTTTCTGTATGTACATGTTAGACGAACAAAGCAATATACATAACAGCAAGTGTGATAAGTTTAATGCACATCAGAACAATGCTGAGTTTAAGTATAATTGCTAAGGTGATAGCATAAATGTTAGTGATATCATAATGATTAGACTTAATTGAATGACCACAATCAAAAACATAGTTTTGATTTTGGCAACCCGATTAAATTTAAGATACATAAGCTCATATCACTAAAATGTAAACTAATAGGCATATATCACCAAAGGTATAAGTATAAGTAGAAATGCTATAGCGATAGTATAAAGATTAGTGATAATGAAATGCTAAACTTAACATATTAACCATATTAAAAAATATGATACAATCATTGGGCCAACATACCCTCCGTAGAGAAATTTCGTCCTCGAAATTAAGAAGGTTGTAATCCTGTATGTCAACCCCCAACAATCAAGGTCAAAGCTTTTACCTAGCTGTATCCTGGGTCAGCAAGTCCAATATGGGCACTAGGCTTAAAATAGGTCATATCCAGAATTTGGGTAGGCAGGTTGGATCAAAAAGGTGCTCCCAATTCGAGTCGAAAAAGTGACTCCATGGGGTGAATCAAGATGGGGTCTTGTGTCAGAAAAATCGTATGAAGAAAATGGAGCACAAGATGCTGCGTCTGAGTGGAACACGAAGGCCATGAGTGTAGGGAGTCAGTATAGGTCATGCAAAGGAAGTTAGTTTTGAGAAAATAACTAGTCTTGTGCTCCTAAATTAAAAGTCACGGTAATGTGTATAATGTAATCAAATTTAAAGTGGGAATGGTCAAATGGCCTAAATTGGAACGGAAGTTAAGTTGCCAAAATAATACAAGGGACAGGGTAAGTGGGACAGTCTAGGTCATGGATGTCAGGCTGGGAAGATAAGGAAAACAATAAATCAAACAGGCTATAAGGGTTACCATTCTGGAGTCAGAGCTACACTATCACTTCTAAGTCAAAAGGCCTATCATAATCTTTAATTCATAAGAGAAATTCATAACAAGAAGTTATACAAAGGATTATACTAACAGTTAAAGCTACTCCTACTCCTAAGTTAAATGATGAGGAAGCAAAACAAAACAAACAACAACAAATATATTTAAAGACTGAAACGAAAAGTAGAGACGATATGTTCAAAAAATTTAAGATGAAATGTGATAATCATATGCGTCCATCCAAAATCATGGTACTCTTAATCCTCATCATACTAGTAAGCAGGGCTATGATAACCATAGAGTCCCAACTAATGTACACACTTCTAGAATAATGGTATTTAAAATTTTCGCTCTGCCGCTAGTTTGGCTGCAAAAATCTTAAATTCCTACACCCGAGAAATATATCCAAAATCAGATTGTAGGTCCTTGCCATGCTGGCTAATATGACTGTAGAAGACTAAATTCCATAACTGAGATGACCTAGCCCATATAATTTATCTTGGCAGAAAAATTAAATCAACAATGAATACTAAGAATCAGATTCATCTACGAACAAGAACGATAAGCAAGATCTGTTGGAACTGAATTTCGAGATGGTTAAAATATGGCAAGGGAGGAACAGAATTGAGATGAACAGAACCTGCAATAA
The DNA here is from genome assembly GCA_029216955.1 of Iris pallida. Taxonomy (NCBI): domain Eukaryota; kingdom Viridiplantae; phylum Streptophyta; class Magnoliopsida; order Asparagales; family Iridaceae; genus Iris; species Iris pallida. The sequence goes on from JANAVB010005798.1 coordinate 9,803,225, forward strand.
TCTCTCCTACTGCCTGTGCACCCTCAGCTACCATAGCATAAGCTCGCCCCTGCTGGCCTCCTCCAGCCTAATGCTGCGCGAATCTCTGCTGTTGAGTCTGTAAGGGTAGTGTTTGCCATAAAAATCAAAGACAGGTATTACAAAACACTGAAATTGATTACAAACTCGCTTGTACAAAGAAAAGCCTAGAAAGAAATCCTAGGAAACAATCTAAGTACAATTGTTTAGTTTTGATTCTAGGGGGTGACGGTGGAGGCTCGGGAAAGTGCTATCAACTATGCCTTACTCCGTGGACTATCTGATGCAGTCTCTAGCTCGTGAAGAAATTGTTTTTTTCTTGAAGGTCGCCAGCCTTTTGCAAGGGAGTGGCACCCTGCTATTTATAATAGAATATATGTTGGGCCGCATAGACGGCCTGCAGCCACGTGGCTGATTAGCACGCGAAGACCCGCTCCTTGGATGCCATCTGTCGATTTGTTGGGATTTTGTTATAGCAAATCCGGGTAGTTAAGGACTTGGTTAGATTTTTATGTGTCCTGTCACGGGGATCATTTTTTAGCTGCATCGATCTCTCAGTTTTCGACCATGTGGGGCCGCATGAGCCTTATGCTGCTTAAGTCGTAAACATCCTTAATCTAGACATGGCTTAAGGATTTGAGCCGCATTGGCCGCCTAAAGCTCATCCGGCTTGGACCATAGTTACTTTTGGCTGCATGAAGTTTGGAGACTTTTGGGCCACATATGTCTGAGTCGCATAAGGCTCATGCGGCTTAGATGACACTCCTTCTAGCCGCATGAAGGCGTACGAACCCTGCTTTTGGGCGACGTCTCATGTCTTATCTTTTTGTTGAAGTGTCAGAGCTGTCATTTTTGTCAGTTTTGTAAAGACTTGTCAGCTTTATCAGTCGAACTGCTCATCTTGGCCGCATATCTTCCTTCTACAGCTGTTTGTCGACGGGCTGCATATGTTATTGAACCAGTCATGCGGCTTTCCCTCATGCGATCCTGTTTGGCCCAAAGTATCTATATTTTTCATGCTTCTAGAAGATACCCTTCAATGTTTTCAAATTACAAATTTGGAATACTTTGAATAAGAAGCATGAAAATATGTCAAGCCGTAGGGAGTCTTCAAGTTGCAGGATGTTTTTCGAACTGCAGAGAGATCTTGAGTCGCAGAGAATTCTTGAGCCGCAGAACAAATCTTGAGACGCAGGAACACTTCGAGCCGCAAAACAAATCTTGAGTCGCAGGGACACTTCGAGCTGCAGAGAGCCTGCTAGCTGTCACTGCTACATTTAATTTTCCTGATTCGGTTTTGGATTCGGGTTCTCTTTTCGAGATAAAGTCGATGGTTACTAGGGATAAAATTCCCAAACGTTATCATTATCTTTAATGATCTCGAGAATCGAAGTGGCACTCTTCTTGGAAACCCTATAAATAGGGGTTATTTTGAAGAGAAAACTTTCTTTTTTTACCTTCTTCTCTTTCATCTTCGTCTTTCTGTCTTTCTGTCTTTAATGGCTCCAAAAGCTTTCAAGTCGACTACGACCAAAGGAAAGGGGCTTGCTTCTCCGTTGAGAGCGGCGGACTCTCCTTCCATTCATTCCGACGTGCACCCTCCCATCAAAGGTAAGGACAGTGGAAAGACGATGGCCATGTCATATGTTTTTATGCACAGGCCCGTGCTATATCATTTTCTGTGCAATAAGCTTGGTTGATGCGTGCCCTATCTCAATTGGACAATATGTGTTCTGTATGATAGGGTCGTATAAGCTGAGTCGCATAAGCGCTGCATAAATGACCCAGGACTGATCTGCATAAATACTCCATAGTTGTACTGCATAAGTGTCTCCTGATTGAGCCGCATGGGTGTTTCATATCTCGAGACGTATGAGAACTTCGAGTCCAAGCCGCATAAGTGCCTCATTACTGAGTTGCATGAATACTTTGTGACTGAGCCGCATAAGTGCCTCATGAGATCCTGACTGAGCCGTATGAGCACCTTTTTTTAATTATGTAAAACCCCCTATTTTTTATTATTATTTTTATTATTTTATTAGACTTAAAAATGAATTTATAAAAATTATGGTTTTTATTAATTATTAAAAATAACCTTAGCCATTGTTGAGATTTGGAGCACTAGACGACCATGACTTTTAGCACGGAAGTTGTAGCAGTGTGCCTTGACTAGTATATTAGCAATGCCATGGGAGGCCTAGCCATAGTTTTGTCCAAACTAGGAAAACCAGGCCAAGTTGTGCATTAACTCATTTAAATTATTTTAATTAAATATTATTCTATATATTGATTTTTAGATGACCCGGCTTGTCCAAACCAGCCCGAACTAGGGCCCAGACCGAACCCAAGCATGTAGTGTGACCAACTGTGGTCTTGTAGGCATATTTTATATATGTACAAGTATTTTCTAAATTATTTTAGAACTTTATGTACAATTCCTAAGTATTTAGTTATTTGTACAATTATTGGTATTTTATTATAAAATAATATTGTGCAACACTTTGTACAATTTTTTGGACCCGGATAAGGAGGTGTAGTATAAGTCCACCAAAGCCACCATTTAAATTATTTTAATATTTATTTATTTTTAATATTATTTCAGTTATGATTAAATAAATATATTTATTATTGTTAAGTACTCTTATTGGTTTTTACTTTATTTGTCAAACTAAATATACATATATGTAAATATGTCAAAATAGATTCTAGATAATATAAAATTTTCATTTGGATTTTATGGAGATTTTATATATATATATATATATATATATATATATATATATATATATATATATATATATATATATATATATATATATATATATAAAAGAATAAGAGAAGGAATGAAAAGAAAAGAAAAGAAAAATAATAATAAATATACATTGTGGTCGGCCCCACCAAAGTGGGAACCGACCACAACTAACTAAGCAACTAACAAAGGGGCCGCCCGCCAATTTGATTATCAGTAGCAGCAACAAAGGGGGCCGCACCATCCCTCCTTAGCATAATATATATAGTTATATATATATATATACATGTTTTAGTAAAAATCAAACCCTAATTTCTTCTACATCTTCTTCCTCCTCTCTCCTCCATCCTCCTCCCTTTCCTTGGCGTGCGTGCCAGTCTCGCCGGAGCAACAGCATCTCCATCTCCCGGTCGTCAAGACGACAGCAACAACAACAAACAAACACCCACAACAACAGAAATCAACATCAAGGTATCCCACTTCCCCGATCGATATCTCTCCCATTTTAAATCCGTTTTTAGATCCATAAATTCGTGTAGAAAGCCCATATGACCCTCTTCGAGATCCCCCTGGTGGATTTCGACATGGCCATTCAACTTGCACGAAAAATCAAGACGAAGTTGGAGAAAAACCACTTTTCTGGAATATTAAAAATTGGTTTAAAATACCAACTTATCGGCCACTTTTCTTTCTGTACAATAGGATTTTGTAGAAACTAATTGAAGACAGTTAAAGACAACATAACCAAGATTGTAATGCACCTTTTGGATTCACTTTTCATCTAGTGTGTAAAAAGTTACACGTTGTTAAAGTTTCACGAAAAAATGTAAATTCTGTTTTCAAAAAGTAGAAAAAACACCCGATACGGCGTGCGCCCGACAAACGGGTGACGTGGTCGTGCACTATACGCATCGAAAGGCACGTATGGATGTTGTCAACGTGTGGGAACTGACGGAACCCGATTTCGTTGTATATGTGCAACGAAATCAGTACGTATCCGTCGAGATACCTCCGTATCGATCTTTTGCAAATTAAGTCACAACTTCGTGTACACTCATCAAATCACGACGAAACATGCGCCATTGGACTCGAAATATTTTTCTGGTCTTGTGAGCCAAGTTTGGTTCAATTCTGAAAAGGTTGATCGGGACGCCATTTTGGCGGGCCTACAATCCCACTCAACGGACGATTTTGTGCACGGCCTACCGGAATCCAAAATTGGACATACCCTTGGTTTCGCCTCATCAAAACAAATCTGTAGACATGTAGTTTGACGACTTTAGAGACCATAGATATTGGCACGTATTTCGGTGCAAAGCGGGACCAACAGTGGACATCGTTTTGACCCAAAATTACGATTTTGCCCCTGTTCCAGAATTTAACTTTTGGACAGGCGTTTTCTAGGTATATCTTTTATTCCAAACTCGTTCGTGATGTTTGTTGCAGCATCCGGAGTCATCTGCGGGATTTGGCTTTTCTTGCTTCGTTTATTTGTCTGTTCGAGCTACTGGATTATTCTCTTTTGCACATAACCTCAGGCAAGATACCTTGCCATGATACTATTTATATTCAGTTGCATTTTATTATATATCACTGTTCATTTATTTCCAGTTCTTACAGTTCTTGATTTATTGTCTGCTCAGTGATATTAGATGTACTTTGTTATTATCCTTTGATTGCATATGGATCTCGAGTTAAGGGACCACCTTCTGTAGTGTATCGTATACTCCTTGACACAGTTGTACCACGAGGATGTGTGAGATGAGTAGCATGTAGAGGTTCTTGCGTGTAGCCTGATCCCCCATGCGCATGCGTTAGGATTAACTGCTAATAGAGGCATGTTAGGAGACTTAGCAGTTAGTAGAGGTATATGAGTCATGGATGTGACTCTGCTAGGCATTGGATGGGAAGAATAGTTCCTTAACATATGGGCCAAGCATGCACTTCCCTATTGTCGGTTATCTCCGCGGGAGATTCCTGATACCTGATTTACTGCTGGCCTCTGACATTCGATGAATGTTATGCTTTGAGGTCCCTGGTATCCTGATGGGGCCATACCTGAGATTACTACTCCTGAGCCAGAGTGCCCATGCGTTAAAGGTTTGTTCTTACTGCATAAATATATTAGATGGTTAGGTAACCCTCGTCAATGTTATATCACCCCATTCCAATTGTAGCTTGGGACAATATTGCATCGCGGTATAGTGTACTACCCCTTGTCCTTATTTGGTTGTAGGGGTAGTCCACTGTTTCGATGATGAGGTATTAGATCTTGTTACGAGTGGGACTATTTACTTTATTTTTGATTTATGACATGGTATATATATTCAGTTATGTGGCATATTCTTTATGTATCTTGTTACGTCCCTTTGAGGACCTGGTTATCTCTCCAGGTGTCTGCTTCTGTGATATTGCAGGTGTTCTAGCCGGGACTGTGATCTTCTTCATCATTTCGAAGATGATTGCACTTGGCTCGTCTTGTTATTTCCTCTATTCCTTCTTGTATATATTTTTTCTTTTGAGATAGTTGGTAGTGGATTTGTCTCCGCCCAACTATATGTATAAACAACAAATTTCATAGTTGATTTATATTATTATTCTCTTATTTGTGGATGAGATTAGATTACTCTTGGTTTACTGTATTTTACAGCTTATATATTCATACGATATTTCCATATATTGGAGTATATTTCGTATGTATGGAGCTGGCATGGACACGTACCTAGTCCTAAGTATTTTGGGACTGGGGCGTTACATATTTTTGTGGTGGTCCATGCAGGTCGAGTTTGTCACTTCGGTTACGTAATTGTACCAATGTGAGCCTACAACATAGGATTAGAATCTAGGAATCTCATCCATACAGCTTGACCTCTTCCCTTGGCTTGAAATTCTGAACTCTCGTTCGACTTCCTTGAATTGTCTCTTGCTTGATTCCTTTCTACCGTTGATTCTTATTTTCGTGTTTAGTGTCAACTAGGAAGATGACTATACTAGTATATGCTCATAGGTCAAACACATGGCTAGAATGGTTATATTGGCAATTGGAATACATTTAAGACTCTAATTGAGTTAAAAAGTTTTTTTTAAGTGTGATTTAATGATTAGTAATTTGTAAAGTAGGATATTGCCACGAAAAGTTTTAATCTTGAGATTTCTAAATAGTAAACACCATAGGATTGATATTGCAGGAAGGAGAAGAAGAAAAAATATAGCTAGAATCTTTATACCATTGATTTAAGAAATTGATTGGATTTTTGAGTTTTGATATTTATGAATTATGGAGTTATAGTTATACATCTTTGAACAAATATAAAATTAATTGGATTTTTGAGTTTTGATATTTATGAATTATGGAGTTATAGTTATACATCTTTGAACAAATATAAAATTGATTTGATTTTCGAGTTGTGATATTTATGATTTATTGGAATATAGTTATACACCTTTGAACAGTTATAAATTTGGTTTGAAAATGATCTCAGATTTTAATTGTGGCAGAAGGAATTATTTAAATTGAGTCGTACAAGTTACGGTTAATATGTTTATTAAAATTTTTAATTTTTTTTTGTAGAAGTAATAATTTCTAAATTTTTGATATAAAAAATTTGAAAGTTATGAAAACAATTTTTGAGATATTTTTATTTTAAATGGTGTCCTATGATTGAGGATTACAAATCTATTTAGATTTTTGTAAAAAAAATATTTTGACTGATAAGATTATTTAAAATTTTAGTTTAATGTGGGATTGCTAATATTAAAAATTTTGCGAGAATTTCGAAGGATGTGATGGAAAGTTATTTTTATTGATTAAAGGAAGTTACCATTTAAAAGTTGTGATTTTGTTGGAATAACTTAGCATGAATAGAAGTTAAAATTGATGAGAGCATTGAGCTTAATTTTTTAGATTGCTTTTAATATGCTAAGATTTTTATTATGAGTTTTTTGAAAATTTTAGAGTGTTAAATTTTTGATTGATTGTGAAATTTTTATGGATTCATAAATTATGAACTCTTGAGTTAAATAGTTGAATTTAAACGTTAATTTTGGAAAAGGTTAGTAGTAACGTGATAAAGTTTGCTTTGCGATTTATGAAAGTGATTTAAATTTTGGTCATGATTAAATTGAACGACTTGCAGGGAATACAAATTTTGGGTGGTTATTTTTGAAAATTTTATTAAGAAATTTTTGGAGGAAACTTGTGCTAAAATCTTAATGGTAGGCCATCAAGATAGCTCTAATAAGATAGATGTACTCCACACTAATTGCCATATCACTCATGACCATGATAGTAATATGTACACAAGTGTTGTTAGTCATCTACCAAACTATGTGACTGTATTTCTACCTTGACTTACTCGATCTCCTTTCAATTCTAGATCTTTTAATTGCGACCTTCTAACCCATTTGTAATTTGAATAATGAGTTAATGGTTCCTTAACTATATTCATCTAGGAGACTATCTTCTCTCCAAAATTGTGTTCCTAAATTATTTTTTCTCTAATTAATTTTATTTCATGCTTTAACTTGATCTTCTTTATTTTTGTGCATTAATTATCACCTCGTGAACTCTCACTTTCTATTTTTGATCTTCTGGCGCCCCCTACCGTGACTTGTATATTTGGAGTACAACACTAAACTTTTTCTACCTTTATGTAGATATATCATGTCCCACCAAAATACGTCTCCTTGTACACCATTTTCTTAATATGACTTTCTGGTCCAAATGTCTAAACCAAAACCTCTACCATGATACCAAGATACTTTCATACTTGAATTAAAGATCCAACCTTGACCCAATCCCTTAACCCGATATATGAATATGTTCTATTAAATTCCTTAATGCTTAGCATTGTACTTTATCTCGGTTGCTTGACCCATGGTCCCATCACACTATTAGTTTAACTCTTGTAAGTTGGGTAGAATACCTCACCATCTAACAAACCTTTTTTCTTGTGAACCACATTAGTAAGTTCACTTAGACTATAAATTCAGAGGACACTACCTTATCTAGTCTACCAAGCCATAAATGAAGAAACACTGGGACAACTGTATAGGCCCAAACTTCGGGCGAGCCTTGATTTTAAAAGATCTTGGACTATTTAAAATTTTTCTTCATCAGTACCTCCCTTGCTCATATTTTGACTATCTCATGCTGCTAATGTAGCTTCAGTTTTGCAAGCTTATTTCGTTATCAAGCTTGATCATGACATATTTTATTGGGTGCACCCACTAACATATTGTCTAATCAGAACCGGTACATGATGGTCTGATCAACCTATTGCACTTTGGTTCATTTTTCATGTATTATTCTACGTGGATGGAGACATAGTTAAACCTGCCTTAGAGTCTCTTCTGCGACAGCTTTGACAACTCTCATTTGAATTATTTTCATCGCCTATGAACCACGTATTTCGTACTCAATATCATCGTCTTTGAACACTTTATTGTTGTAGACTTTACTTACTTTAGAAAGACCACACACGGTACTTGATAGATAGACCCAAGATATCATCTTTAGTTGCCCTATCAGTTATTTATACGCAAGTGTAGATAGCCACCGACCGACTCATGTGGCTATATCCCCGCCTTTAACTACTCCTCATTTTTCTCAACCCTAGAATTATTATCGTGTCCTCCCAATTATTCTCGAGCACTCGAGAATGATTCTAATCATTCACTTAAATCAAACTCTCAATCGAGGCGATTCACTACTAAAATATGGTATATTAGTGACGTTGTTTAGCGACGGAACATAATATCGTCGCTAAATATGTAATATAGCGACTCCCTTCTATTGACATCGCAAATCGTCGCTGAATTTCAGCGATAGTAGATAAATTACATCGCGGAATAGCGACGTTCAGCGACATATTATTAAAATATGTCGCCATATATTAAAAGGTTGCGACGTTTAGCGACGTCAACTATTGACGTCGCTAATTTTTTTACTTCGGGCACAGTTCTGTTTCCTTTTTCCCCCTCACTCGAAAATTTCATATTTTTTATTTTCCCTATATATGTACAAGTATTTTCTAAATTATTTTAGAACTTTATGTACAATTACTAAGTATTTAGTTATTTGTACAATTATTGGTATTTTATTATTAAATAATATTGTGCAACACTTTGTACAATTTTTTGGACCCGGATAAGGAGGTGTAGTATAAGTCCACCAAAGCCACCATTTGAATTATTTTTAATATTTATTTATTGTTAATATTATTTCGGTTATGATTAAATAAATATATTTATTATTGTTAAGTACTCTTATTGGTTTTTATTTTATTTGTCAAACTAAATATACATATATGTAAATATGTCAAAAATAGATTCTAGATAATATAAAATTTTTATTTAGATTTTATGGAGATTTTATATAGTATATATATATATATATATATATATATATATATATATATATATATATATATATAAGAATAAGAGAAAAAAAAAATATATATAAGAATAAGAGAAAGAAAGAAAAAAAAAGAAAAAAATAATAAATATACATTGTGGTAGGCCCCACCAAAGTGGGAACCGACCACAACTAACTAAGCAGCTAACAAAGGGGCCGCCCACCAATTTGATTAGCAGTAGCAGCAACAAAGGGGGTCGCACCATCCCTCCTTAGCAAAATATATATAGTTATATATATATACATGTTTTAGTAAAAATCAAACCCTAATTTCTTCTCCATCTTCTTCCTCCTCTCTCCACCATCCTCCTCCCTTTCCTTGGCGTGCGTGCTAGTCTCGCCGGAGCAACAGCATCCCCGCCTTCCGGTCGTTATGGCAACAGTAACAACAACAAACAAACACCCACAACAACAGAAATCAACATCAAGGTATCCCACTTCCCCGATCGATATCTCTCCCATTTTAAATCCGTTTTTAGATCCGTAAATTCATGTAGAAAGCCCGCATGACCCTCTTCGAGATCCCCTAGGTGGATTTCGACATGGCCATTCAACTTGCTCGAAAAATCGAGGCGAAGTTGGAGAAAAACCACTTTTCTGGAATATTAAAAACTGGTTTAAAACACCAACTTATCGGCTACTTTTCTTTCTGTCCAATAGGATTTTGTAGACACTAATTGAAGACAGTCAAAGACAACATAACCGAGATTGTAACGCACCTTCTGGATTCACTTTTCATCTAGAGTGTAAAAAGTTACATGTTGTTAAAGTTTCACGAAAAATTGTAAATTCTGTTTTCAAAAAGTAGAAGAAAAAAACACTGGATACGGCATGCGCCCGACAAACCGGGCGACATGGTTGCGCACTATATGCATCGAAAGGCGCGTATGGATGTTGTCGACGTGTGGGAACTGACGGAACCCGATTTTGTTGCGTATGCGCGACGAAATCAGTACGTATCCGTCGAGATACCCCCGTATCGATCTTTTGCAAATTAAGTCACAACTTCGTGTACACTCATCAAATCACGAGGAAACTTGCGCCATTGGACTCAAAATATTTTTCTAGTCCTGTGAGCCAAGTTTGGTTCAATTCTGAGAAGGTTGATCGGGATGCCATTTTGGCGGGCCTACAATCCCACTCAACGGACGATTTTGTGCACGGCCCACCGGAATCTAAAATTAGATATACCGTTGGGTTCGCCTCATCAAAACAAATATGTAGACATGTAGTTTGACGACTTTAGAGACCGTAGATATTGGCACGCATTTTGATGCAAAGCAGGTCCAACGGCGGACATCGTTTTGACCCAAAATTATAATTTTGTCCTTGTTCCAGAATTTAACTTTTAGACAAACGTTTCCTAGGCATATCTTTTATTCCAAACTCGTTTATGATATTTGTTGCAGCATCCAGAGTCATCTGCGGGATTTGGCTTTTTTTGCTTCGTTTATTTGTCTGTTCGAGCTACTGGATTATTCTCTTTTGCACATAACCTCAGGCAAGATACCTTGCCATTATACTGTTTATATTCAGTTGCATTTTATTCCATATCACTGTTCATTTATTTCGAGTTCTAACAGTTCTTGATTTACTGTCTGCTCAGTGATATTAGATGTACTTTGTTATTATCCTATGATTGCATATGGACCTAGAGTTAAGGGACCACCTTCTATAGTGTATCTTATACACCTTGACACAGTTGTACCATGAGGATGTGTGAGATGAGTAGCATGTAGAGGTTCTTGCGTGTGTGATGATCCCCTATGCACATGCATTAGGACTAACTGCTAATAGAGGCATGTTAGGAGACTTAGCATTTAGTAGAGGTATTTGAGTCATGGATGTGAGTCTGCTAGGCATTAGATGGGAAGAACAGTTCCTTAACGTATGGGCCAAGTATGCACTTCCCTATTGTCGGTTATCTTCGCGGGAGATACGGTCCTAGATCCTGATACCAGATTTACTGCTGGCCTCTGACATTCGATGAATGTTATGCTTTAAGGTCCCTGGTATCCTGATGGGGCCATACCTGAGATTACTGCTCCTGAGCCAGAGTGCCTATGCGTTGAAGGTTTGTTTTTACTGCATAAACACATTAGATGGTTAGGTAACCTTCGTCAATGTCATATCACCCCGTTCCAATTGTAGCTTGGGACAATATCGCATCGCGGTATAGTGTACTACCCCTTGTCCTTGTTTAGTTGTAGGGGTAGTCCACTGTTTTGATGATGAGGTATTGGATCTTGTTACGAGTGGGACTATTTACTTTACTTGTGATTTATGACATGGTATATATATTCAGTTATGTGGCATGTTCTTTATGTATCTTGTTACGTCCTTCTGAGGACCTGGTTATCTCTCCAGGTGTGTGCTTCTGTGTTATTGCAGGTGTTCAAGCCGAGGCTTTGATCTTCTCCATCCTTTCGAAGATGATTGCACTTGGCTCGTCTTGTTATTTCCTCTATTCCTTCTTGTATATTTTTTTCTTTTGAGATAGTTGGTAGTGGATTTGTCTCCGCCTAACTACATGTATAAACAACAAATTTCATAGTTGATTTATATTATTATTCTCTTATTTGTGGATGAGATTAGATTACTCTTGGTTTACTGCATTTTACAGCTTATGTATTCATACGAGGTTTCCATATATTAGAGTATATTTTGTATGTATGCAGTTGGCATGGACACGTACCTACTCCTAAGTATTTTGGGACTGGGGCGTTACAGATTGAGCGGCCTAAGTGTCCCCCGACTGCATCGCATGAGCATATGACCTAACCGCATGCGTCTCATGTTCTTTTAAGCCGCTATGCTGCATAGGTTTTATTTTGGCTAGGTCGCATGGTTGAAGCGATGAAGTTCTAACTTTTACCTCTTCTCTGTCTTTTGCAGTAAACTTGCCCCTAGCTCCCTCGGGGGAACTCTTGATAGGATGTGCTCAATCTGTATTGGGCGTTAATTTTGACCAGATAGTCGAACGTGTGTCGACTCAGATTAACCGAAATCAACCTGAAGACCGGCTGAGTGAGATCAGAAACCAGTCTTTCTTTTTCTTACTTAGCATTATGAACTCCGGTCAACTGAATGACATTCATCCGAAGCATATGTTTTTATTCGGGGATGCCCTGGCTATTTCAGATTCGAGCAACATAGAGACTCTTGAGAGTTGGGACTTCTATTTTCAAGGGGAAGTAATTTACATACCCTTAATGGAGCGCCACTTTTCCTTATTCGATTTCAATATGGTCCCTTTTGAGAGGAAGGTGTCGAGTTCTCTAACTCTGGATCAGCAGGGGATCTTTGTGGGCCATATCCGTTTTAATAACCACATGAGGTCAGTGGTTATAGTAAAGGAATCAATGAGCTACTCCGTTATTGGACTGGCTCCTGGCAGTCTCATCAACGAGCTGAAGCCTAATATGTTTTTCACTGAAGCTGACACCTTTTTGAATCAGATTGCTCGCAAAGGGTCATACCCTACAGGGAGATTTTCCTTACTGAACTGGCAGCATCGTTCCCCTCCATGGGTTAACCTGACTTCTTGTATCGTGGCAAAGTATGAGGGTATCCTGCGATAGATTGGCCTCTATTACACCATCAGGGGCTCCTGCTATGGCTTGTTTATGAACCCGAAGTTATTTATGGCTTTACTTGAGATGTACAACTACCAGACGGGGACCTTCTTTACTCCAGGTGCAGAGATGAGGCTCGCTCTTCAAGAGATGCATGGTGTGTCCAGATTGCCCTGGGGCGATGAAGCTTATGAAGAGTATACCCCGATAAACAAAGAATTCGAAGGATTAGAACGGCGGTATCCTGGGTTCCTAGCCGTATATTAGGAATTGCTATGTAACCATAGCACCTGTCAACAAATATCCAAGAAAAAGTATGATAGTTCAGAAGAGAACCTTCCTCATATCATAGCTTGGATTGGCTATCTTTTTAGCCTTAGCGCGTCCGGTCGAGTCGCTGTTAGGAGTCCCCAATCTCTGGAGCAGGTGGATGCTCAAGTGCAAAGTACTAAGAGGTCTCGTGCTGCTGGTGACAGATTTGGGAGCCTAAGTGACACCTTTAGCTATTTTTATCATGATACTCAACCTCTGTCTGCTAAGGCTATCTTGCTCAGATACCTAATGATATAGTTGAGGGTTTGCGTCGTTTCGACGGGTTCTGTTATGATCGAAAGGATTAGCCGCAACCTGATCCTTCCAGCGGTAAAGCTAGTTTTTGGGGGCAAGTTGGCTCTGCTTCCTACTATGGTATGCAGCATCCATAGGGGTCTGCGTTCCTTTACATCAAAAGTCATCGTTCGTGATCTTACGAAACCCTTCAACAAAATCGAGCTGCCAAATTATTATTTAATGGGATGGTTATTGATGTATTACCCCTCTCTGATGCGATCTGGTCCGGAAGGCAATACGATAAGTGACGATGCCTTCATCTACCATTATCGTGACATGCCCTGGAACTGTACCAGCTTTTCTGATTGTCGAGTCGCTCTCGCAAGGGTGGATAGATACTTTTTTTTTGTCGGTCCCGCCTTTTACCGAGGAGGAGATGGGACGCGTTCACCTTGATAGTGCTGCTGCGTCGAGTCTTTATCTGAAAAATTATTTCGCTGGTTACAGAGTATCCGTCCCTCCCATCTGGTGTACCACAAACGTAATGTTGTATACCTATAGCCATACCAAACTAGCCGGTATTCTCGACAATTTGGGTATAGCCAATTATATTTGGATAACCCTAACCCTTGCCTGGGTTTCGAGGGGAGTGTCTTGGATGGTATCCGAGCCTGGCACTATTATTCGACGATCCATACCCAGGCCAGCTTCGTCTTACCTGATACCCAGACTTTGGGGCGTATCGTATACATGAAGGCTCATTGTCAAGTATCTGTGAATGTGCCTCCCAACGACTTTGATCCCCGTACCAGTTTTATTGTTGGTACAAAATTGGAGGAGCGACTGAGCGACTCTCAAAAAAGGACGAGGAAGGGAAAGTAAAAAGCTTTTGATTCTGACTCTGACAGCACGGAGGAGGAGGAAGATGACTTTGAAGATCTCTAGCCCACTACAAGTCCTTTGGCTATACGTGTGCCTTCACCTGTGTCGAATCCTCCATGTATACAAAGCGGGCCCGAACCTCTTGTTGCTGATAAACCTCGTTCTCAGAAGTGAGTTGCGACAAGGTTTTGTAGGCTTGGTATCGAGGAAACAGGTAGTGGTACCAAGGTTGATATGGGGGTAAGTTCTTTCACGACAAACCCCAATGTCGTCCGTGAGATGTTATCTGAAGGCTCTCTTTTACAGGCATCGGAGGAGACAAACCTTTTATCACCAGATGCCGCCCATGCGGTTTCCTTTTTGGGTCCCGACCCTGGAGTTGCGAGATTCTCATAAACTAGTGTTGATATCATTACGTCTCTGCCCGGTGCAACAGAGGCAGGAAAGACAGAAATTGATGGTTTGGACGCCGCCATTGACCTCGCTGGAGTTGTGGAAGCTGTGGAAGGGGCTGAGACAACTCCGGCTGAGCCTCAGCCTTTGCCCTTCACCTCGGGTAAGCTATGTCGCTTTTTTACCAACGAGGAGATTTTTTTGCTTCAACTCCATCTTCTTCGTGTCAAGTTGATTGCTGGTTGGGCTAGACCTACAGGACCTGCCTCTCCGCTACCGGTGGTAGCTGTGTCCGCAGAGGAGGAAATAACAGAGGATCCAGGGGCTGATTTGGTACAAGCAAGAAGCATTCCTTATCCCCTATCGGCTTGAGTTAAGGGGCCTTCCACCGTGTTGAGCACAAACATCCTGGCTGCTTCTACCTCTTTGGCGAATACGGGATCGATTGGAACTGCCTCTTCCCCGGGACTTGAACCTTCTGCCCTGCTCAGCCTTCAGCTCCTTCAGGCTGCGAAAAAGAAGATTGCTGCTGTGCGAGAGTCTCATCGCTCGGAGTTTGTTTTCCTTATAACAGAATCTTCGAGCTCAAGTGTGCCTCCTTCCCAGAAGCCTTCATCTCCCTTAGGTGCTATCCCGTCGACGCCGTCCTCTCTGGAGAACTTGGACGAGTCATCAAGGGACGTTGTCGAGAGCTTTTATCGCCATTTAAAATGGGGGGTCGAGGCTGCTTTGAGGAGAGGGACTTCATTTGCTGTGGCCCACCACTGCGCTCAAGGCCAGATTGCCCTACTGAAGATGCTTCTGAGTGGAAAGGGGGTGGCCGTCCTTCTGGAGCACAAGCTGGCAGAGGCCAATCAGTGACTAATCCAATTGCAGAAACTTCGGCAAGTCGATGTGTCTGCCATGTCAGAGCAGAAGTGTGCTTTCCTTGTATCAGCCATAGAAAATGTGAAGGTTGTTCAAGAGACGACCAAGCCCGCCTTAGAGAAGGACCTCTAGGAGTTATCCCTCAAGTATGACAAGATGAGCTGGGAGGGAGAGATTTGCTTGACTCGTGAAGAGACCATCACTCGTGCTATGGTCGAAACTAAAGAGCAGTTCCTCCAGCTCCAGGCTAGGCTAACCTCTCTGGGGACTGAGCTCCAAGCCACTCGTCAGGAGAGTAAGAAGGTCTGGAAGGAGACTAATGAAGTCACATGAGCCTCTGCTACTTTTGAGGGAGCATTGAAGAAATTAGAAGAAAACTGGCAGGCTCATGCGCATCTGGAGGACGCTGAAAAGTTATCCCAGGAAGCTGAACGTCGAGTCAAGCTGAGAATTGAGCGCTCAAATGCACGGCTGGAGGTCATTCTTAGCAAGTTGTGTGTTGCTGATGAGTAGTGGACTTTGCTTTTCCTCTTCCTTTTTTTTGATGGAACATAATGCATTTACTCCGCTCTGAGGAGCTTGTAATAGCATTTTGATGAAGGATATCCCCTGGGGGGACTTTTTATGGACCTGTTACCCTTTGGTGCATCTTTGAAAATGCGAGCAAATAGATTTGAAATATATTTTGTGGACCTACTACTCTTTGATACACCGATGGTGCGAGTAATAGATTAGGATAATTTTTGTGGACTTATTACCATTTTTGTGTACTGGCGATGCGAGTACTGATAACAAGTGGAGGAAGACCAACATATTTACTCAGAGGTAATAAGGACATGGTAAATATGGGTCTGAAGTAGAGCCTCCCTACTCAGAGGTAGTGAGGACGTGGAAGGAGTAGGCCAAATGGGGATACACAGAACAACTCAGAGGTGTTATCAACGTGGTAGTTCTATGAATTGGGTGATTTGTCAGTGATGGATGGGAAGACAACTCAGAGGTAATATAGACGTGGTTGTTTTCCTTGTCGGGGGAATTTTGTGGACCTATTACCCTTTTTGTGTACTGATGGTGTGAGCAATAGATTAGGATAAGTTTTATGGACCTATTACCCTTCTGCGTACTGGTGGTGCGGGTAATAGATTTTGAAACAAAACCCAACAGAGGTGATCTGGGCGTGATATATGGTAGTCGAAACATCAAAGTGCAAGTTCAGAGGTATCAATATATATGACTTGTCACTCATAGAGATGCAATGCTAGTCCCCTCGGGGGGAAGAACAGAGTATAAGTTCAGGGGTACCTGATGTACATAACTCGACACTCTAGGTAGTATTTTTTCTTTCTTTCTTTTTTAATCGGCAACATTTTATTGATGAGATAAAGAACTCTGTCCATGGGGATACGTCATCAAGAAAGGGAATATCCATCTGTGCCACCAGGTATTCGGCGAGTTCTACGTCCTCTTCGGCTACCCCCTGCGATCCCAAAGGTTGGGATGCCGTCTTGGACAACTTAACCACCAAGGGTTGGATTTTGGCAATTGGATCACCATCGGCCCTATAATGGGCTTTGGCTCTTGACTTTAGGAATCGAATGACCATTGGTTCCGACTGCGCAGCTTGAACGAGAAAACCAGGCACCTCTTCATGCACGGTTGCGACAAGGGGTGCTGCTTTGCCTAATTTATGAGTCTAGAGATGAATTATCAAGGGTTCCTCTGGCCCTGTGATGGTCTCCAGTTTGTTAGTGATGTACTTCTTAGATTCTTCATATAAACAAGCCTCCGAAGAATAATAAGACTCAACCCCTTTGAAGGGATCGATGTTGGCGAATTCGGTCCTCACAAAGTCGTGTCTATTGACATACTTAAAGCACTAGTAGAGGGTGGACGGCACGATCATATAGTCATGTATCCACTGACACCCCAAGAGGATGTTGTAGGGTGTGTCTACCTCTATGACGTAGCAGGTAACTTCTGTCTTCAAGTCACCAATCTGGCACTTCAACCGGATCTTCCCTAGGGGATAGCTTCTCCCCGAGTAAAAACCGCTAATGGCAATGTTGGTCACTGCAAGCCGATGCATAAGGATGCCAGAAAGTTGGAGCAAGCTTTTCGGAATGATGCTTATTGACGAGCCAGGGTCGATATGCATCCGATCCATCTTGATGTCGCCTATATATCCAGTGTAGTACCAGGGGCGATAATACAAATTGGACTTAATCAACATGTTCTGAGGAGTAAATATGATGTTGGGCATTGCATCTGTGCTATCGTCGCCCTGTAAATCTGCTGGCAGGTCTTCCCCTGGAGGCTTGACCTGGGCTAAGTAGGCATCAGCATTCTGGTGTGCTTCGCTTAATGCGACACGAAGATCCTTGGAGAGCCTTAGGAGCTCGTATAGCGACAACTTTGCTGGCGTATTGGCCAATTGTGCTAATATGTCAAAGTTCTAAGGTCTCTCCAGTCCCTGAGGTGCATCATTGCGGAGTGGTCTGTCGAAGCGGGTTTCCTTTGTCTTGGACTTATCCGCCAGTGGAGGTTGAGATGGCCTCGAAACATCAGAGGGAGGCAACGTTGCTGGCTGAGGATCTTCGGCTGAACTATCCCGTGTGGGCTGGACTTGTGCTCCAGACCGGGTAACAACGGCTGCAGCTTCCTCAGCCTCGGCTGAAATTGTATGGCAGAATCTAGACTTCCTGCCCTTTTTTCTGCTGGTAGGAGATGACATCCCCTGGGTAACTTCGGGCACTAAGTCTGGATGCACCCACATAATTTCTTCTTGCGAGGTAGTGAAAGGTACCAGTCCACATGTCTGGTTCCGGACGGGTGGAAGATTAATAACCTCTATTGTTACCCGAGGGACAGGTATGACCCCGTCTGAAGTGCTTATTTGAGAGAAGTCGCCGAACTGAATAGATACCATGTTTGCCGCCACGATAACCTCTTCAAAGTCTATCGACAGAGCTTTGGAGTCGATAAGACTCTGAATGTACCACTTCAATTGGAAGTAATCATGAGTGGCATGATGGACATAGCGGTGGAAGTGACAATACTTTGGGTCCTCCATTTTTTCTGCTCGGGGCTCGCACCTTGGTGGAGGGAGCTGGATCCTACCCCCTTGCACGAGCATATCGAAGATAGGTTTGACATGACTATCTTCAAATGAGTAGTTGATCTAGGGCCACGGACCATCCGTATGTTTCTGTTCGGGATTCTAAGTCGCATCCGTGACCATGGCCTATTTGCCCTTATTGTCTCGGTTAGTAGTGGCGCCACTATTTTTGTTACTGGAGGTGGAACCAGGATGTCTGCCCTTATCTTCTCCGTCTGGGATGTGCAATCCCAGCTGGCGAGCCTTCTTCAGTTTTGCCTCTGCTTTGGTAGCTCTTATGATGAACGTCGTCCAATCCCTGAACTGATCGTCACCCATCCAGAGGCTAATTGCAGGGAGCAACTTCATTTGGAAGATTTCAATCAAGGAGCTCTCGGGATTGCCTTGGGACAATTTTATTACGATTTGGCGGAACTGTTCGATGTAGTTCCTCGTTATCTCCCTCTCTCCTTGAATGACGTCCATGGGAGACGACATCGTTACGTCATACCCCACTTCATAAAATCTTTCCAGGAACATGTGTTTGAAGCCGTCAAAAGAGTGAATGTAGTTGTCAGGAAGGTTGCGGTACCAGTCGAACGCGATCTCCTCCAATGCTTCGATGAATAATCGCATGAGGATGGCGTCACTATGCGACAAGTGGTCGGTCGTCACTTCAAAGTAAGTCATATATCGACTAGCAGAGGTCTTTCCATCATAAGAATCGAAATAGAACGACTTGTACCATGGTGGAAAAGGTACGTCTCTCCATGCAATGGGATATGGCTACCGTATTCTGAGATCCCGAGAGGAGTCTCGGGCATTGAACATCGCTCGAAGCTCCTGGAGTTCCCTCCTTACCTCCTTGGCTTCATCTGCAGCTGAAGGAACGGATGCTGCTAAGGGATCATCACCCAAAGGAGGGGCGGTCGTGTTGGAGTCCGCATTGACTGCGGGTTCCAAGCTTGTTTGTCCGGGCATCCTTACTGGTTGAGTTGGCAAGGCGGCTTTGATCTCGTCCACGGACTAGACCAAGGACAGGAGCATGGCTTCCCGTACTTCTAGCTGTTGTCAGTCAGAAGGTGCTTCATGATCATCGTCAGCCATAAAGACTGTCCTCACGTGGGTAGAGGTGGGAGGGATTGTGGCAGAGGTACTCTCGGTGCCGTACCCTTGTGTTGAGAAATCGTCAGGAAATGTCGGAATATCATCTTCGTCAGACTCGGAAGGGGTGCTACCCCATGTGCCGGAAGACGCATCATCTTGGTGAGGGTGGTGGCCCTCAGGAAAGTCCAAGTCTGTTGTATAGTTCTGGAAGACCTCTACCCCCTGTATATGCTCTTGGTACACCGGATTGTCGTATACATCGAGAGGACTGCTACCCCCAGCTTCATCTACTCTCAAGGAGGCCGAAGGTGCACCCTCGGGTGCCGAAAGCTTTTTTTGGATCGAGTGCCTAAATAGACACCCCATGTGGTTGTCGATGGGAACCCCCAGATGAGGGTCTCCTTGCAATACTGACCGAGATGGCCGGGCTGGAAGAGCCTGTCTTCTATCCTCCATTGCCAGGAGGAACCTTTTGAGTCGAATTACAGGATGCGACAGAAAACTCCTCGTCCCCTGAAATTTACACATGTTTCTTGAGTTGTTGTCAGACAGGTAGTGGCTGCTGCAGTCGCTGGAAAACTGATTGCCGATCTTCAGGTGCTGTCGATTTGTCGCAGCAGCAGTGGATGATGACTTGGGTGCAACGACACCCCAAGAGGGACTCATTGCATGATGACGCTGCTGTCTTGCATTTGTGAGTAATCACGTCACGTAAGTCGGTAGGAGGCTGCTCTACCTTTGCACCAAACTTGTGAACTCGGGTATCCCGAGCGCACGGGTGCTTAGGTATCATGTTTACTCCCTAATCCATGGCTAGTAAAAGTACTTGCTCTGGATCTTTATAGGGAGACTTTAAAGATCCACCCTGTCCGTTAGCCCTGGAGGACTGAACGCTAGTGGTTCTGTACAACTTTCTGTCAGAAGCCCGTGTAACAGTCAACGGGGTCCGCTGACAGTCAACAACTTGGATAGTTGACTGGGCTGGTTGTGCCAGCACTGCCCTAGACTTTTTTGACTTAACGTCCAAAGACGTGTAGTAAAAAGAGTCCAGATTGATACATCCTGTATCCTCAGTAGGCTGCATGGCGTCGGGCCCGCATGAAAGGCGATCGAACAAAGAGCTTCTGACAGGGCCGCATGAGACGTCCTATCTGAGGCCAGGATTGGTCGTCGCATGGACCATCTTCTTGTGGCTTGAGTTGACTACCACATGGATCATCTTCCTTTGGCCAGAGTTGGTTGTCGCATGAGTTGTCTGCCTGCGGCCGGAGTTGGCTGTCGCATGAGTTGTCTGCCTGCAGCTGGAGTTGGCTGTTGCATGGACAGACTACCCATCTCCTCTTTGCAGCCTCTTCTTTGTCCGCATGGATTTCCCTTATGCCCCCAAAAACTCAGCATCGTAGTGTTTTCTTTTGCTGGATTTGGGGACAGTGGGGTCCTCTGCGGTCGGAAACAAAGCCACAGGAGAGTTCTGATCACCGTCTTGGGCTGCAGAAGGAGCTTCTTCGAGAACTTGGTCGGGGGCAACAGTTTTGCACACCGACTCCTTGGGAGTCCTCTTTGGGTTGGCTCGTTTCTGAGACGGGCTGACGCTCCCCTCAGAGAGTAATTCTTCGAAGGCTTGCTAGTCAAAACAAACCACAAGCATCTGCTGTGTAGAGCCGAGCTTGGACGCATCAGATTGCGTCACCAACTTCTCATCGGAAGAGAATGACGTCCCCAGCAGAGTCGCCATCGTGTTTGCCATAAAAATCAAAGACAGGTATTACAGAACACTGAAATTGATTGCAAACTCGCTTGTACTTATAAGCCTAGAAAAAAAATCATAGGAAACAATCTAAGTACAATTATTTAGTTTTAATTCTGGGGAGTGACGGTGGAGGCTCGGAAAAGTGCTATCAACTCTGTCTTACTCCATGGACTAACTGATGCGGTCTCTAGCTCGTGAAGAAATTGCTTTTTCTTGAAGGTTGTCAGCCTTTTGCAGGGAGTGGCACCCTGCTATTTGTAATAGAATGTATGTTGGGCCGCATAGACGGCCTTCGGCCACGTGGCTGATTAGCACGCGAGGCCCCGCTCCTTGGCTGATATCTGTCGATTTGTTAGGATTTTGTTGCAGCAAATCTGGGTAGTTAAGGACTTGGTCAGATTGTCACATGTCCTGTCACGGGGATCGTTTTCTAGCTGCATCGATCTCTCAGTTTTAGATCATGTGGGGCCGCATGAGCCTCATGCAATATAAGTCGTAAACTTCCTTAATCCAGACATGGCTTAAGAATTTGAGCCGTATTGGCCGCCTAAAGCTCATGCAGCTTGGACCACAGTTACTTTCGGCTGCATGAAGTTTTGAGACTTTGGGGCCGCATATGTCTGAGCCGCATAAGGTTCATGCGGCTTAGATGACACTCCTTCTGGCCACATGAAGGCGTACGAACCCTGCTTTTGGGCGACGTCTCACGTCTTATCTTTTTGTTGAAGTGTCAGAGCTGTCATTTTTGTCAGTTTTGTTAGGACTTGTCAGCTTTATCAGTCGAACTGCTCCTCTTGGCCGCATATCTTTCTTCTGCATCTATTTGTCGATGGGCTGTATATGTCATTGAACCAGTCATGCGACTTTCCCTCATGCGGACCTGTTTGGCCCAAAGTACCTATGCGATAATTTGTAATCCTCATGAACCCGATATTTTTCATGCTTCTACCGGTAGTCCCTTCTGCTGGCTCCCCGGAGCCCTCGCTCCTGCTCCTTGAGATGTCCGTCCAAGAAACTTAGGACACACTCTTAACTGGTGATATGATGCTCCATAAAGTAGGCACTTGCCTAACCTCATCCGGTATTTACTCCAATCGTGCCCTGGTTTCTTACAGAAAAGGTAATTGATAACATGCTGCTATTTAGGGGTGTGCTACGTCTGTAACGGTGGTCCCCTCTGCTGCTCTGTCGGAACCCTAGCTCCTGATGCTGCCTGAGTCATTGGTGTCTGGCCCTTGGGACACTCCCTACACTGATGCTCCACTGAACCACAAAGTAAACACCTGCCAAGCCTCATCCTGTAGTCGTTCCACCCATGGCCTGCCTTCTTGCAGAAATTGTACCTAGCATCTTGCTGCCTGGATGCTTGGTGGAAATATGTACGTCCCTGACCCTGAAGGTGCTGCTGAACAGGCCTCTGTTGATACTGAATCTGTATATAAGGCCTCTTGGCCATACTTCTACTGCTGCTGGCTCTATGAATGTCATGTCCCCTCTTGAGCAATTGTTGCCGCTGAGTTTCTACGATCTGCTGGAAGAAGGAGAACAACCGCACCACGTCCTCTGATCCTGATGGCGGCTGCTACTGAAGAACGTTTGGGATGACTGGGGAAAGTCTTGGAATAGGAAGAGGTGCACTCCCAAGGGCTACAGATATTCCAGCCTGAGCTGGCATAACAGGGGCTGCAGTCTCGGGGTCCTGCTGATCAGGACGAAAAGTGGTAGACCCCTCAGTAGTGTCTTCCCGATCGAGACGATGAGATCGAGTCTCCGTAGCCATCCTAAAGACAGATCAAACAAGAGGGCAATCACTGAGAATGAAGCGATAACATCAAGGGAGAATGATTTATTTTTAAGTAAAGACAATAATGCAGCAATTTTAGGTAACATGAATCTGATTAAGAGTTTTTCCTAATATGATTGAGTACCTTCAAAAATATATCCTAATCCTACTGCAGGCTGTAGTGATACTATAATTCGAATACCACTACATAAACTCGACCTGCATAGGCCACCACTAAAAATGTGTCACGACCCGCACCTTAGTGTAAGGGTACGAGAAGTGGGTACGTCCAGCCTATGCTGCAGTGTCGGCGGTAGGACGCTATCCTATGTCACATGCATCTAATAGTTAAGGTACATTGTACAGTTATACACTCCGAATGGAGGAATAATATAAAGTACAAATCTCAATCACAGCTAAGGAAGATGTACGATAAGATAGATAAGAATATCAAAAGAATCCATAGATGAAATACGATAAAGAGAGAATCCAAAGTGTCTAAGATAAATATCTAACAAGATCCACAAATCCATATTATCACAATGTCTAATATAAATATCCAGATAAGATACAACTGAAATAAGATAACTAAACTAAGGGAGTGTCGTCAGCAGGTAATGGATCCTGCTGGAAGTCCAAGTCACAGGTGTCCTCTAATGCTGCCCCGTAGTAGGTGGTACAACACGCCTCATCCTCGTCCTCTGTAATATTTTCAATAGGTCCAGTCAGGACAGGAGCGAGCACAATACATCTCACGCAGTTCATAATATAACAGCATATGTAAATATGCTATAGAGTAAGATACATGAAACACTGGAAAATATATAAAATAAAGGAGATGACCGTAAAGAAATATCTACTATAAGTAAAGAACTAACAGTAGCTAGTGAGGTAGAGTACAAGATATACATGTGAACGGCTTGAATTTGCACATGAGTAATCTAAGAGTTTGCACATGAGTATACTACTTTGGAATTGTTCACATGACCATTTATACTCCCCCGTACCCCAATCAATACACAAGGATCCAGACAGGTTATGTTATTGCACATGATATCACATGAAGGCCCATAAATGGGTGCACATGATTGTATACATGGGGGCTCTGTGAACATGAGATTACATGAATCATAAAAGTGCACATGTATGGTAAAAGCACTGGAGTACATGATGAAAATGAAACACACATGACATACTGTAACCCGATGCTCCCGAGGGGGATAACATCTCATGAAGGGATCCATATAGTACCAATCTGTGTTAACAACGTGACAGCTGAAGTACAGGTAGGCAACTCTAGAGGGGGTGAATAGAGTTTATAACAAAAATGATCAATTAAAAACTTAAACGCTCTTCACCAACTAAATAATCAGAGTAAAAGAAATACGGAAATAAAGAGTAGAGAGCAAGCACAACACAGCAAGATTTTTAACCTGGTTTCTCTCGTGGAGGACTAGTCCAGGCCTGAGAACTCTAGCTCAGGATTGAAATCCACTATTTGTGAAATAGGGTTACAACCACGTGCCTTTTCCAAGTGACTTACAACTTCTTGTACTTCAAACTTCTAACTGGATCATACCGAGCAACTTGGACGGTTGGGAAGTTTGAATGCTAAGTGGATAGGAAGGTAAGGCTATTTAATATGTAGGCTATGTAAGAGAAGAAGAAGAGAAGATTGGATGGTTTCAAATGAGAGAAACCAAGGCCTATTTATAGGGTTCGGGGTAGACAGAATTCGGCCAGAATTCGGTTTGTATAATTCAAATTTTTGGCGGTTAGACAACTAGAAGTGATCAAGACCTAAAAATCAGCATCCTGTAATTTAGGGGGCAGAGTTCGGCCCGAACTCTGTGTGGAGGCAGAGTTCGGCCCGAACTCTATCTCCTATGGATAGAACATTCTTAGTGGGCTTTTGGATGAATGGGTTGATTGGGATTTGGGCTAAGTAAACCTATAAAGCTACGTCTAGCCCAAAGTTGCTCAGTATGACCCAACGTACATCATCCTATACTCAAAAAAATAAAAAATACAGACTCCAGTATACACAGAATAATAAATCTTCAAGCAGCTGTGATCTTGAACCAATAAGCTGAGTAGATTGATTTCGAGCTCGATGTGTCAAATTGGACTATGACAAATATTGTTTTGTTAATTTTCAAGATTAGGTTGACTGTGATCCTGTTTGGGTCAACAATCTCTCCCATTTTGATAATTTACAAAACATGATATTTGTATGTCTCAATATTCATACATGGACACATTATGGCTCCCCCGTACTTGAACAATCGTACTCCCCCATAAACTGATATTTCCTGTGATAAGTACTCATCCAAATATCCAAATATACATATCCAAGTAGACACAATTCATAGTGCTAATACAAATAGCAATGGTTCACAATTCATAGGACTAAGAGAAATAGTACTAGGACAAATATCAATGGTTCTCCCCCTTTTGACAATCAGCAAAAATGGAGACAAAAATAAAAGTAATAAAACTACCATCCACATAATGAAAGAGAACATGCAAGTAGTAGTACTAACTAAGAGCAAACTGAGCCATATAGTTTAAAAACATAAAAACATAAGCAAAAAGAAATATAGTACCAAAATAAAAATAGTCCTAATCATCAGTGGCAGTACAACATCCATATCCATCAAGGAGCATGTGAAGGCCCCGCACCATCAGAATCGGTACGACGGGGATCCACAAATGCATAAGTCGGATCAAGATAGCGATGAACCCATGAATCGTCAATACGATAACCGTCGCGAGACGGATCACGCATCATCGGAATCGGCATCGTCGGATGGGAGACCATGGAGTACTGAATGTCGTGGATGGAGTTGCTGAGCGCACTCATCTGCAGAGTGGTGCGGTAGTCCATCTGCGTCCAGCTATCATCCATCTCAGCCCAGCGCGCGTCCTCCAAACGGAAGCGATCGCGAAGCATGGTCAGAAAAGAGTCCAGTGTAGCAGTGGACTCGGGAACAGGTGAATCGGGAGCAACAAAAGGTGCAGGAGAGTCAGGCTCCTCATCATCATCAGACTCAGAAGAGGCTACAGCAGCAATAGTTCTCCTTGCCTCGGTCAGAAAGGCAGGAGGGGGTAAGGACTGACACTAATCCAATGGGACATAAAAGATAAAAAAATCAAAGGAAGATACATGGTATAAACCAAAGATTTTGGTTTAGGCCTAGTACGAATCATCCAATCCATCATCGTGCGAGGAAAGTTGAAGGGGACGCAAAAGTGGAGAAAGAAAAGAGCAGTAATCTGAAAGTAAATAACTTTATCTGTCGATCCAGCTTTTGGCAAGACCGAAGAAAAGATAATACGATGAAGTTCATAAAAATGATTATTAAGATGTTTAGCCATAAGTTTTCGAGGAGAAGGATTTCGAGAACAAAGATCACCCATGAAACTTTCCAACGTAGTCTCACCGGGGAAAATAAAGTCCCGGGCATCATCAAGCCGTTCCCAAGTGTTGGGGTCGGACAAACCAAGAAGGTCGGCTAACTCAAAATTATCAAAATATATGTCTATACCGACGACACGAGAATAGATACGGTCGTTGTCATAAGTCATGTTGCAATAAAACATTTGAATGGCATTAACATAGATCGGTTCACGAGTTGCAACAAGTTCATCAAGACATAATTCACGAAAGTTAGGGAGAAAATCGGAAAACACCGTAAACTTAATAGGGTGTCCGGCAAAGACACTACGATGACGAAAGTCGGCAAACCATGCGTTAGACGCATCTAAGGTTACAAAAATACGGTCATCGTATGTGTCGGCATTGATGGGTGGAGGTGGGTTAAAAAGAGGATGGATCATATTAGGAGGAGGATGAGGAATAGGTTGTGGTGGTGGATTAGGTTGTGGGTTTGGGTTAGGATTAGTAGAGGATTCACCAATACTTCTCCTTTGTCTTTTACCCCTACCAAGCAACCTAGGTGCCATGAAAAAAATTGAGATTGAAGAGAAAGAAAGAGATATACCTTAACAAAAGAGACCTAAGATGGAGGAGAATAACTCCAAGAGTGACTTCCTTGAGTTTGGAGAGAGATTTCCGAAGGAATGGAGACTTTTAGGGTTAGGGTTTTAAAAGAAATATGTGTGAAGATGCAAGAAGAAGATAATGGCGGGAAAAGAGAGAGGCAATCCCGAATATATGTCTCTTTGGTCGGCTGGTCGGGTGAAACAGAAGCCATTGGATAAAGATTAGATCAACGGCTGAGAGTGTCCCGAGGTTCTGGTACAAGGAGGCCGAACTCGGCCCGAACTCTATATGGGGGCAGAGTTCGGCCCGAGTTCTGGTCCCTTGGGCCAGAACTTCAAGTAGGAAATAAAAAAATAGTAAGAATATATGAATAAATGGTCAAAGATATAAAAGCAAGATTGGAAGTTAGGAATTTCAAATGAGGCAGGCTATAAATAAAAAATAACCATATAATAACTATGGAGTTATGACATAACTCAATATGGTGAAGCTGCTATGGGATAGCTGCAGGGGCCGGATCCCAGCTAGCGGTAGCCCGAAGACTAGTACACCGTGTCGCTTAGGCTTTTACGCCTTGTTGTCAGAAGGACCCTTTCGGCTTGTACCCATAGCAAAGTCAGCATAGAGAATCGTGACATAGTCGATAATTACGCAGGCTAATTTAATGTATAACCGTTTCATCTAAAATTCCTAATTCACGACAAAAAAAATTGAATCGCTCCTCGGATAATGGTTTTGTAAAGAAATCGGCCAACTGATGATCAGTATCAATAAATTCTAAATTAATAGTGCCATTTTGTTGGCGATCACGCAGAAAGTGGTGACGAATTTCAATGTATTTTGTGCGTGAGTGACATATGGGGTTCTTAGTGAGATTTATAGTACTAGTGTTGTCACAAAATATAGGAATGTGCATAAAGATAAGTTATAGTCTTCAAGGATTTGCTTCATCCACAGAATTTGTGCACAACAACGACCAGCTGCGATAGAGTGTACCTTGCCAGGTTGTTAACAATTTTGAGCTGTGTAGTATATTTCATTTATATTATATTTATGTGGTTGGATATTACAATTGTTTACACTAGGGCCGATTTACGATACTTTGTGTCCGAACCAGATTCGGGTACCGACGTCTTCCGAGGAGTCGAGTATCGTAGATAGAGTGTCATACTTACGATCCCATGACTTGTGCAAGTATTCTTGCACATTTGCCTATAGGACACGTGACACGACCATCATGTTACAGAGTTCTTTCTCGACTTATTTGTAGTACATGGACTCTGTATAGGCTACAGGTTGCATGATATAGTAATGTTACACATAGTTACTATGACTTATACTGATAGATAGAGGTCAAAATCTTGCGTGTCATGAGATGAGATGTGAGGTTACATTGGGAGGGAAGAGTCATTTTTGTGCTCTGGGCGCATTATATTATTTACTATATATACATTTACCATCCTTTGGTTCCTCCACACGGAGCCTAGAGGGTACTGTCTACCATACGGATGAGTCCGTGAGTACCAGCCCGGGGTACGATACCATACTCTCACTTGCATTATACACAGTTGGTAGTTTATCCCTGTCATAGCTTATTACTGTTTACTTCTGGCTTGAGTGTTTATTGTACCTTGCTGTGTCCCTGAGGACCTGGATCTGGATTATGTCCCCAGGTAAAGCAGAGGAGGTTTATCTCGAGGTTTACGGGACAGGAGCTGAAGTGGGAGCAGTACTCGCACCTGGAGACGAGGTTGTGCCAGAGGATTTCTCCTGAGTATTCAGTTATCTATTTAGTTATTATGCTTCGTGTTATTTTTATTTGAACTTGGACTTCTGAACATTTGTAGTTGATGTTATTTTTCTTTCCTTTATTGTGACGGACTGTTCCCCGAGACACTACCTATTTGGACTTGTTGGTGGACATTATTTGTTTTATTATCTTAGTAGTATTATCATCTTTTATTGTGACTGTGCTCTGTGGATGAGATTAGATTTACATACTGTGGCAAATGTCTATTACTTATATTTACAGCTTAGGTGCATTCTAACGGGTCCATTAAATTGGATTTGCCCATTGGAGTTGTACTAGTGTTGTCACAAAATATAGGAATGTGCATAAAAGATAAGTTATAGTCTTCAAGGATTTGCTTCATCCACAGAATTTGTGCACAACAACGACCAGCTGCGATATATTCAGCTTCTGTTGTGGATAGTGCGACGAAATTTTGCTTCTTGCTAAACCAAGAGACTAGAGCCTTTCCTAATAAATAACACGTGCCACTAGTACTTTTACGGTCGACCTTGCATCCGGCAAAATCAGCATCAGAGTAACCAATGAGGTCAAATGATGTTGATTTGGGATACCATAGGCCCACTGTAACCGTACCCTTAAGCTATCGAAAGATACGCTTAACGGTAGACATGTGTGATTTCTTAGGATTTGCTTGATATCTGGCACACAGGCAAACGCTAAACATGATATCAGGGCTACTAGCAGTTAAATAAAGTAGACTACCTATCATACCTCGATACTTACGTTGATCCACAGGTTTGTCGCTTTCATCTGGTTCTAGTTTGGTTGTAGTAGCCATTGGAGTGCCGATTGGTTTGACGTTGTCAAGGTCAAATTTTTTCAGCATGTCCTTTATATACTTTGATTGACAGATGAAAGTTCCATTTGATGTTTGTTTGACTTGCAGTCCAAGAAAGTAATTGAGCTCCCCCATCATGCTTATCACAAACTCGGTCTGCATACACTTAGCAAAATCTTGACAGAGAGTTTCATCAGTAGAACCGAATATAATATCATCAACGTAAATTTGCACTAAAAGAATAGTATCTTTGAAAAATTTTATAAAGAGTGTAGTGTCAATTTTCCCTTTTGAAAAAACTTTATCAAGCAAGAAATTGCTTAGGCGTTCATACCAAGCTCTAGGGGCTTGTTTGAGGCCATATAGCGCTTTCTTGAGTTTGAAAACGTGTTCGAAAAATTTGTGATTTTCAAAACCAGGGGGTTGTTTTACAAAAACTTTCTCCTTAATAAATCCATTCAAGAAAGCACTTTTAACATCCATTTGAAACAGTTAAAAATTTGAAAGTTAGCAAATGCACAAAGTATCCGAATGGATTCAAGTCTTGCAACAGGAGCATATGTCTCATCGTAGTCGATACCTTCCTCATGGTTGTATCCTTGAGCTACTAGACTAGCTTTGTTGCGTGTAACTGAACCATCTTTATTTACTTTGTTACAAAAAACCCATTTTGTACCAATAATCGAACGATTAGCTGGCCTAGGAACAAGTTTCCAAACCTGGCTCCTCTCGAATTGGTTGAGTTCTTCTTGCATGGCAGAAATCCAAAACTCATCATTAAAGGCTTCTAAAATATTTTTAGGCTCAATTTGTAAAATAAAGGCAGTACTAGCAATGGAGTCTCTCAATGATGATCGAGTACTTACTCCGCGTGAAACCTCACCTATGACCAAGTTTTCTGGATGTGAAGGCTTGAAAGAGAATTTCTTTGGCAAGACTTCCAGAGAATTGGTTTCAGTGGTGGTATTCATCGGCGTAGAAGTCGATGGCTCAATATCATCGTAAGGAGAGGCTGCTGCACTATTATCTTCATCAAAAGTTATATTTGTAGACTCTTCCACAATTAATAAGCGTTTGTTGAACACTCTATATCCCTTGTTCTTGGCAGCATAGCCAAGAAATGTACCATCATCAGCTTAGGCATCAAATTTGCCTAAGTTGTCTTTGGTGTTAAGGATAAAACATCGACAACCAAAAACTCTAAAATAAGAAACATTTGGAGTTCTTCCAAACCAAAGCTCATAGGGTGTTTTCTTCGTAATAGGACGAATGAGCACCCTATTTAAAATATGGCATGCTGTACTGACAGCTTCAGCCCAAAAATATTTCAGAAGTGAGAATTTATTTAACATGACTCTAGCCATATCGCCAAGAGTCCTATTCTTTCGCTCCATAACACCATTTTGTTGAAAAGTTCTTGGACAAGAAAACTCATGATTAAAACCATTTGAATCATAAAACTTTTCAAAATCAGTATTTTCGAATTCGCCTCAATGATCACTTCGGATTAGAGTAATCATGTAGCCTTTTTTGTTTTGAACCTTTTTAGCAAAGATTTTAAAAACAGAAATGGCATCACTTTTGTTTGCAAGAAAGAAAACCCAAGTAAATCTAGAAAAGTCATCAACTATAACAAAAGCGTAGAGTTTTCCACCAAGACTGGCTACTCTACTAGGACCAAATAAATCCATATGAAGTAATTGCAAGGGTCTAGTAGTACTTACAGTATTTATGGAATAAAATGAGGATTTGGTCGCCTTATTCAACTCACATTCGGCACATACCGTGTCCTTTTTGAATGTGATGTCGGGTAAGCCTCTAACTAGCTTCTTAGTCGATAGCCTGGATATAGTATCCATATTGGCATGACCAAGACGCTGGTGCCACAGTAATCTCTCATCCTTGTGAGCATAGGGGCATCTTTCTGTACTGTTAGTATTTCTAGATAGATAGAAAATATAAATGTTATCCTCTATTATCCTTTCAAAAGCGATATCTTCCGTTGACCCTATCATAAATATAGCATTTATTTTGTCCAAAGTTAATATTATATCCATGATCAACAAGGTGACTTATGCTGAGCAGGTTATGCTTTAACTCGGTCACTAGGCAGACATCCTTTATTACAGGAGAAGGAGGATGACCAATAGTACCATTACCTATGATATACCCTTTTAGGTTGTTGTCGAAGGATACATACCCTTCTCTCTTCATCGATAGTGATGCGAAAAGATTTGTATCTCCCGTCATATGTCGCGAGCATCCACTATCGAGAATCCACTTACTTTTAGTTGAGGAGGGAAGGTCCACCTACATCAAGAGTAGATGTGACCTTTGGTACCCATGTTCTTGAGGGTCCTGAAAAGTTAGTTTTTGGCATCCATGCATATATATTCCTATCTACTAATCTCCTAACTCTACATTGTGGTGAGATGTGTCCATGTAATCCATAATAGGTGCAAATAGCATTCCTATTTATGTTTGGAGCATGTTGATGATGTCTATATATAGTATAGTAAGAGTGGTGTGGAGCAGTATGATAATGACTATATGTGGCAGTAGGATGATTATATCTATATATAGTATGGTGGCAATTTTGTTTATGTGCAACATAGTGATGATTATATCTATGTATAGCATGGTGATTATGTGTCGCAATAGAATGATAGTTATGAGAATAATTTCTACGTGCATGTGGTTTGTGTGTTGTATGGAAGTGGGTGTACATGTAAGCATGTTTACGTGCTGCAGGTGGATGACATACTTGACTATTTTGAGTAGTATTGTGCTTTGTGTGTGTCTCATGTGATTGGGTTTGAGGTTGAGCAACCTGTTTTCCCAATCTAGACTCTAATTTCTTAGAGGCAGCTTGCAGATCATTAATCTTAGTATTTAAACCATAAATCTTAGTAATAGAGATCTTGTGTCTATTCTTTTCTTCAGCAAGCTCAGTGTTGAGCGCTGTGATCTCACGTGTTTTCTTTTCAATACGTGCTTCGGCATCATGTAGGCTTAATTTAAGCTTAGATACCTCATTTGTGACTTCCGTGGGTGAAGTGTCTCTAATATTATCAAGTAAAGAAGAGAGATTTTGAATCTCGACTTCATAGCTTTTGATCTTCTCCTTGGCATGTTTATATTTACAAATGACTTTCTTGTGGTCATTTAGTAAATCATTGAATGCATCGCCAAGTTCATCAAAAGTGAAATCATCGAGAGTTTTGCTAGTTACCTTATCGGATGTTGCCATTAGGCATACATCGGCGGTGTCTTGATGAGAGTCCTTTTCTTTCTCGGAGTCACTAGCTTCACTTTTATGCCAAATGCTTGTGTTGGCATATTTTCTTGAGGAAGCCTTCTTGTATGGTTTCTCATATCGGTTGCTCTTCTTTGCGAATGGACAGTCTTTTCGGATGTGTCTAGTTTTCTTGCAGCCGTAGCATATTGGCTCTTCTTCGTCATCTTCTTGTGGTTCCTTCTTTCTTCGATTAAAGCGAAGGAATTTCTTAAAGTTGCGGACAAGGAGAGCTTGATCATCACCTTTCGAGTTGTCGTCATCCGTCTCTTCAGGATCAGCCCTTCGACGGTGAGCCTTAAGGGCAATCTCATTTGCCTTAGGAGCAGGCTCTTCGAAGTCTTTGAGGTCAAGCTCATGAGTCATCAGCTTTCCCATCAAGGTCTCCATGGACATTATAGTGAGATCGTTTCCTTCTATGATGGCTGTCACCTTAAGGTTCCAAATCTTTGGTAGCCCCCTAAGTAGCCTGCGGATCTTCTTGTGATTTGTATATTATGTGCCGAGAGAGGACAAGGGGTTGATGATGTCGAGGAATCTTGTAAACATTTGTGTGATCGTCTCATTTGGCTTCATCTTGAATGCCTTATATTTTTAAGTGAGACGACTTATTTTTGACTCCTTCACTTGGGTGGTTCCTTCATGCGTCACTTCTAGAAGTCTCCATACTTCGTGAGAGGTGGTTCATGTTGAGACCTTGTTAAACTCATTCCTGTCTATTGCACAAAATAAAGCATTAATAGCTCTCGCGTCTAGACTCGCCTGTTTTTTCTCCTCGTTAGAATATTTGTCGTGGGATTTCTCAACGAGATCACCATTGACAACTATCCTGGCGGGCTTTTTGTAACCATCGGTAACAATGCTTTTTGTAACCATCGGTAACAATGGTCCACAGGTCGAAGTCTAGCGACTTGAGATAAAAACTCATCCTTATTTTCCAATAGGTGTAGTTTGTTCCATCAAATAGGAAAGGCCTATGAGTGGACTGCCCTTCACCGTGATTGGAAAGCATGGGTTGAGTGGTTGCCATTGATCAGCTCTAGGATGTTAGTCCTTGATAAGAGAACAGAGCTCTGATACCAATTGAAGTACAGGTAGGCAACTCTAGAGGGGGGGTGAATAGAGTTTATAACAAAAATGATCAATTAAAAACTTAAACTCTCATTACCAACTAAATAATCAGAGTAAAAGAAATACGAAAATAAAGAGTAGAGAGCAAGCATAACACAGCAAGATTTTTAACCTGGTTTTCCTCGTGGAGGACTAGTCCAGGCCTGAGAACTATAGCTCAGGATTGAAATCCACTATTTGTGAAATAGGGTTACAACCACGTGCCTTTTCACAAAAGAGCACGCCAAACTTCTTTCAATGATCGCTTTGGCGAAACTTGGACTTTTCCAAGTAACTTACAACTTCTTGTACTTCAAACTTCTAGCTGGATCGTACCGAGCAACTTGGACGGTTGGGAAGTTTGAATGCTAAGTGAATGGGAAGGTAAGGCTCTTTAATATGTAGGCTATGTAAGAGAAGAAGAAGAGAAGATTGGATGATTTCAAATGAGAGAAACTAAAGCCTATTTATAGGGTTCGGGGTAGACAAAATTCGGCCAAAATTCGGTATGTATAATTCAATTTTTTGGCCGTTGGACAACTAGCAGTGATCAAGACCTAAAAATCAACATCCTGTAATTTAGGGGCAGAGTTCGGCCCGAACTCTGTGTGGAGGCAGAGTTGGGCCCGAACTCTGTCTCCTATGGACAGAATGTTCTTAGTGGGCTTTTGGATGAATGGGTTGATTGGGATTTGGGCTAAGTAAACCTATAAAGCTAAGTCTAGCCCAAAGTTGCTCAGTATGACCCAACGTTCATCATCCTATACTCAAAAATAATAAAAAATACAGACTCCAGTATACACAGAATAATAAATCTTCAAGCAGCTGTGATCTTGAACCAATGAGCTGAGTAGATTGATTTCGAGCTCGATGTGTCAAATTGGACTATGACAAATATTATTTTGTTAATTTTCAAGATTACGTTAATTATGATCTTGTTTGGGTCAACAACAGCATCAAGTAAAGTAATCTAGATCGTAAATGTAAATCCTATAAAGTATGAAACGGTCAGAGAATGTACTCGCCTGATATCCTAAGTATCTGAAGTGAATATACTGTCTAAGGAGAGGTGTCTGACTCCTAATTAGAACAGCACAAGTCACAACATGTCCAAAATGGTAAAATAGAATATTACAATGCATTCTACATGATGTTTGGGTCAATCTAGGCTAAAGTCAACCTTTCGTCAACTCTAGTCAACTAC
The DNA here is from genome assembly GCA_029216955.1 of Iris pallida. NCBI lineage: Eukaryota > Viridiplantae > Streptophyta > Magnoliopsida > Asparagales > Iridaceae > Iris > Iris pallida. The sequence continues at coordinate 9,838,613 of JANAVB010005798.1, forward strand.
ACTAGTCAAACTAGGTCAACTAGGTCATGTCCTAACCCAGACAAGTCTCACTAAGCCTAACCATGTCTATCCTAGCATTCACACAAGTCACAACACTACACAAACTATCAACACACAATTTCATGTATATACATACCCATATACACATAATGTATATAAGGCATACATATAGGAAAACCATATAGGGCTATATACCTATATACATATCTACATTGGCATACACTTATATATATTCACCACATTTTACATATACAATATATATAGGAAATAATACATATATATATTCACATATTATCATGCATGGATATATATATATATATATATATATATATATATATATATATATATATATATATATATATATATTATATAGAGAGAGAGGGATAAAGTGACAGTGGTGTCATGTGTGTGTATACCATGTGTGTGTGTGTAAACAAGAAGAATGTGGTAGCAGTAGATTTAGGTGTGTGTGTTAGCATAACAGTAGAGTGTGTGTGTGCGTGTGTACAAGTGGAATGTGTGTGTGTGTGTGTGAATACAGTAGGGTGTGTGTGTATATAGGTTCCCATGTTAGTGAATGTGTGGTTGTGTGTGTAGCAGTAGATAGGGTGTGTCTCAGGTTTAGAGTGTGTGTGTGTGTGTGTGTGTGTGTGTGTGTGTGTGTGTGTGTGTGTGTGTGTGTAGCAGTAGAGTGTGGGTGAGTATAGCAGTACATCACGGGTTTTGTGAACATGGGTGTGTGTGTGTATAATGTGATGTGTGTGTGTGGATTAGATTTCCATCACAGTTTAGAGTGTATGTGTATGTACAGATTGCTGTAGGGTGTTCTCAGATTTCCAGGTTAGAGTTAATGTGTTCCCAGGTTTTAACAGTTCAATGTGTATGTAGATAGCTGTTTACTTCACAGGTTAGGGAACATGTGTGTGTATGTGTAATTCATAGGATGTGTGGGTAGATGTCTGTACATAGAGTGTTCTCAGTTTAACATTCATTTGTATTTCGAAAACCCAATAACCAAGCTAACATGAATCCCAAACAATGTAAACTTAATCTCAGACATAATATATGGTCTAACAATGTAAATTTAATCATTTAACATCAGTTTAACATCATTAAAACAGAATTTAGATATCAGAAAATAGTTGACAGAACACGTATCAGGCTATTTAGGGAAAACACAAATTCGAATTCAATTCACAGTTAATATTCAATTTAATGGGTTGGTAAATGATAGTGCACATGTGTATGTGTCTTACAAATGATTTGGTGTCCATAAACTGGACACAAACGTGTCCAATACAAATCTAACACACGAGAAACACTAAAACAGTGCACTGTCTCGTGCACGAGTTCACCAGCCACGCTCGCCGACATGACACACGACACATGTGTCCACGTGGTCACATCCACGTGTAGCCTAGCACTAGGGCTACACACTGAACACAACACGAGGTGTCCGTGTGTCCCTGTGTCGGTGTACGAGACGCGTATCAGCGTGTGTCTGTACGCCTGTGCGCACACGTGTAAATTCAGCGCACAAGCAAGAATGTGTCCGATACTACACGATACCTCGAGCCACTTGGGGGTCTGGTTCGCAGACACTACCCCCACGTGTCCTCGCAGTATTGGGTCGAACCAAATTGTGTCGTATCCCACAGCCCCATCGAGCAGCATGGGAAACCCTAGCTCTACATGCGAGCGTGTTCGTGTCTTCGTGTGGATACGACACGACTCGAAAATCAACTCAGAGTTTAGGGAAATCAAAGAGCATAATAAAATCAATATTTCCAATCAAAAACATTTCGAAAATCAGGTGAAAAAGTTCTCAGAGGCATTTACACAAACACTTACAAATAGAAATTGATACGTGTCCGATACGGACACGAAACCAATGCAAAACTTCACCAAACACACACCACAGCTAGAGGACACCTAGATCTTGGCTTTCATGCAAAGAAATCAAGATTAAATGATAGTTTGAGGTGTTTACCTATAGAGTATCAATCACAAGGAAAAAGCCCCAAATAGGAAGATTCCTCTTGCAAGTCAAAAGCTCCAAATTGTGCAAAATCTGAGATTTCTCTCCATGAACGACAAGTAGAGTATGATAAGGTTCTCATGTAAGAGACGAGTCAAAAATGAATTAAAATGAAGGAGTTATGGATTGAAGAAGAAAGACCAATACCTATTTCTTGCCAAAAGTTGTTGTGATGTAAAAAAAGGCAAGAACTAGGAAGAGACATTAAATGGGGGGATCCCTAGGGGGCCAGCCATGTAAAGAAGGAATTAGGGTTAGGGTTGATGACTAATGGGCTTGGGCCAAGTTTCAATGCTAAAAGAATCAATCTCTAAGTAAAAAACCCATGCACTTAAATCACTAAATCTCTATATGAAACTTGATTCAAAATAACTCAACTCGGGTCGACTTAAGTTAGACTAGGGTCCCACCATGCTAATCAAGTCACCATAGCTAAAGTCAACATCTAGATTAGTCTCCATAGTCTCAACTAGCAAAGGTCAAAAATAATAATCATCATTCAAACAATTCACAAATAATTCTAAGAACCCAAAATGATCAAAATACCCCTAGGCCAAAACTGATAAATAAAATATCCTAATCACATGGTTAGGCTCTAGGTCAAATAGTCTCTATGGTTTAACTAGCAAACTCCAAAATCACAAATTACCAACAAAATAGTTTTAAAATAATTAAAAAATCACCAAAATTATATCATGATTTAAATAATCATTATTAAAATATTAAAATTACAAAATTTTAAAATTACCCTCATTTAGAAAACTGGGTGTTACAATCAACAAGGAACTTCCTTTCCACAAATCTGAAGCCTTGAGAGCTTCTTTATCATGAGGTATGTCACCCTAATCCAAACTAGATCTGAAAGCCAGAGATCATCAAAGTTCACAAGTAGTATGGCAGTCCCTCTTTGGCATCCATTATCTTTTTTTTCTGAATGTAATTATTAGTTACGGACTTCTGAGTATGGGTGATGTTAGCATTTACTTATATGACCAATTAGGCAAGTATCTTTGTATCCGAGAACTAGCGATGAGCCCGATCAATCCTCCATGACCCACATAACTCAATTTTTGTCCATAAGAATTTGATTAGACAGACAAGTTTCAATCAAAAATTTAACATAAGAAACCAAAAACAAGATCAATTTAAAGTTTTACTTGGATCAAATTGTTTATTTTCAAATGGATGATACTTCTTATCTGTAAAACCCCTAAAATCTTTGGAAATATTTTTTTTGTTATTTAAAAATACTTAAAAATGAGTTTATGCAATTTATGATTTTTATTAGAAATGACCTTAGCCATTGTTGAGTTTTGGAGCACTAGACGACCATGAACCTTAGCACGGAAGATGTAGTAGTGTGCTTTGACCAGTATATTAGCCATGTCGTGGGAGGCCTAGCCATAGTTCTGTCCAAACTAGGAAAACCAGACCAAGTTGTGAATTGACTCATTTAAATTATTTTAATTAAATATTATTTTATATATTGATTTTTAGATGACCGGGTTTGTCCAATTCAGTCCGAACTGGGCCCGAACCAAATTTAAGCTCAGGTAGGCATGTGGTCAGACCAAGGTGGCCATGTAGACATATTTTATGTACGTAGAAATATTTCATAAAATATTTTAGAATTTCATGTACAATTTCTAATTATTTAATTATGTGTACAATTATTAGTATTTTTATTATTAAATAATATTTTACAAAATTGTACAATTTTTTGGACTCGGATAAGGGTGTACGGGATAAGTCCACCCATTGGGACAATTTTATTATTTTATTATTACTTAAGTAACTTTGTGGAGATTAAATAAATATATTCATTCTATTTAAATATTGTTATTATTATTTTGAGTTGAATGAATTTTTATATATATAGATATGTTTAAATATTTGAAATATTTGGATTAGATAATATTTAAATTGTTAATTGATTTTCTAAATAGATGGAGGGTGTATATGAATGGATATATATATATAGAAAGATAAGAAAAGAAGTTTAAAAAGATTTGAGAAAAAAAAGGAAATATATATATATATATATATATATATATATATATATATGTGTGGTCGGCCCCACCATGTGGGAACCGACCACAATAAATGAACAAAGCAGCAGCTAGCTTGGCCGCCCACATCCAAGCAAAGCAGCAGCAGCAATGCTGCTATGGGCTGACCCCTTTCTCTTCCCCCTTTGCATATATATATATATATATATATATATATATATATATATATATATATATATATATATATATATATATATATATATATATATAATATATATTTTATATATATATATATATATATATATATATATATATATATATATATATATATATATATAATATATATTTTATATATATATATATATATATATATATATATATATATATATATATATAGAGTGCCTATCCAATGAGCACACCTTCTAAATGAGCAAATGAGCACAATTATCTATATCCCTTGGATGTTATCTCAACTAATCTAATGGTTAAAATTTTATCCTCTTATTAAGGAAGGGATATAGATAAATATTGACCACAAAAGGAGAACATTAATGATCAGATTCTCTTCTTAGCTTTTTTTAGAGGGTGAATATTAATGATCAATTTTAAAAATAGTAATATTAATTCTAATATTAATCTTAATTTTATTAGTATTAAAATTAAAATTAACACTAAAATAAATTTAATATTAAAATTAACATCGATATTAAAATTAACGTTAACATTAATATTCAAATTAATATTAACATTAAAGTTAACATTAACATTAAAATTAACATAAATATTAATTTTAATTTTAATTTATTCTTAATATTAATATTAATATTAATATTAAAGTTAATGTTAATGTTAATGTTAATGTTAATGTTAATGTTAATGTTAATGTTAATTTTAATATTAAAGTTAATGTTAATATTAATATTTATTTTAATTTCAATGTTTATGTTAATTTTAATGTTAATGTTAATTTAAATATAAATGTTAATATCAACGTTAATTTTAATATTTAATTTAATTTTAGTTTTAGTTTTAATTTAATTGTTAATTTTAATACTAATAAATTAACATTAATATTAGAATTAATATTACTATTTTTAAATTTGATCATTAATATTCACCTTCTAAAAAATGCTACGAAATGAAAGGAAATGAGAGAATCTGATCATTAATATTCTCCTTTTGTGGTCAATATTTATCTATATCCCTTCCTTAATAAGAGGATAAAATTTTAACCATTAGATTAGAATTGAGATAACATCCAAGGGATATAGATAATTGTGCTCATTTGCTCATTTAGGAGGTGTGCTCATTGGATAGGCACTATATATATATATATATATATATATATATATATATATATATATATATATATATATATATATATTTATGTATATATATATATATATATTTATGTATATATATATATATGTATATATATATATATATACATATATATATATATATATATATTTTTTTATACATATATATATATATATATATATGTATATATATATACATATATATATATATATATATATATATATATATATATATATATATATATATATATATATATATATATATATATGTTTTAAAAGTAAACTCCAAATCCCATTCAAACCCTAATCTCTTCTCATCTAACTCCTCCTCCTTCCTTCCCCCTCTCCCTCGTCTAGTCTCGGCCGAGCAGCACCTCGCGGTCGCAGCGACAGCGGCAACAAAGGCAACAACAACAAACACCCACAACAACAGAATTTAATATCGAGGTACCCAACTTCACCATGCGATTTTTCCTTCGATTCTAATCCGTTTTTAAATCCGTAAATTCATGTAGAAAGCCCACATGACCCTCTTCGAGATCCCCTAGGTGGACTTCGACATGGCCATCCAACTTTCTCGAAAAATCGAGACAAAGTTGGAGAAAATATACTTTTCTGGAATATTAAAAACTGTTTTAAAACACCAACTTGTCGGCCACTTTTCTTTCTGTACAATAGGATTTTGTAGAGACTAATTAAAGACAGTAAAAGACAACATAACCGAGATTGTAATGCACCTTCTGGAATCACTTTTCATCTATTATGTAAAAAGTTACACGTAATTAAAGTTCTCAAAAAAATTGTAAAATTCTGTTTTTGAAAATAAAAAAAAACACCCAATACGGCGTGCGCCCCGACAAACCGGGTGACGTGGTCGCATACTATATGCATCGAAAGACACGTATGGATGTTGTCAATATGTGGGAAACTGACGAAACTCGATTTCTTTGTATGTGTGCGACGAAATCTGTACGTATCCGTCGAGTTACCCCCGTATCGACCCTTTGTAAATTAAGTCACAACTTCGTGTACACTCATCAAATCGTGACGAAACTTGTGCCAGAAGGACCGTATCATTTTTCTGGCCCTGTACGCCATGTTTGGTCCGATTCTGAGAAGGTTGACCAGGACGCCATTTTGGCGGGCCCATAATCCCACTCAACGGGCGATTTTGTGCACGGTCCATCGAAATCCAAAATTGGACATATCGTTAGGTTCCTCTCATCAAAATAAATCCGTAGATATGTAGTTTGATGACTTTAGAGACCGTATGTGTAAAACCCCTAAATTTCAAATTTTTTTTAAATAAATTTGGTACTGATTAATTTTTTTTTTAATTTTTGTATTGTACGTCGCATAGTTGTATTGTACGTCGTGCGCAAAATTTGTTTTTTTTCGTAATTGCTTGACGAGTGCGAATATGTGCGAGCGTACATATTTTAGAAAAATATTTTGTCATATTTGTTTTTTCAAATAATAGGTACAATAATTAGTTTTGCTATCATTTCTATGCTTATTATTTTTACGTCATTTCTAAAAGTTATTAATAATAAATAATATTTTGTATACTAGAAAAGCATAATTATGTAAAGAATATTTGTGCATACATATATTTTGTAATTATTTAATAGTTATTTATAAATAAATAATGTAATTTTTGAAATTATTATTATATGTATTTTTTTGAAAATATATTTTAATTTTTGTGGCAATTTAAATCTTTGATTAGATTTTATGGATTTGATTTAAATAGTGTAAATCTAAAAATAGAATTTATATGGAGATTTGATTTAAATTGAATTTGAATTTATATTGAATTTGATTGATTTAAATTAATGGATTGAATTATCTAAATTGGGTTTAAATTATTCCTAATCCATATCCAATTGGGAATTCCTACATCCTATAAATAGGCAGGTACTCCTCCATATTATTTACTCCATAATTTCCTCCACCACAAACGTGTGTGTATCGTGTCCGTGTTCCCCGTCCAAATTCTCATTCAATTATTCTTTTACATATACATTAACTCCTCGTGTCGAACACGCCCCGACACCGTCAATCCTATCCTTAGCTACCGATCGATTCCGACCTCGCCTAAACCAGCCTCTCACCGGCCTTCCCTCTGCTACCGAGACAACCGTCTCTTCCTCTCCGCCATAGTCAACTCTATCACCCACGCCTCACCACCAGCATTAACACCGACACCATAGCAGCCACGTTGCCGTCCCAATATCGCGCATCCGGTCCTCCGACCTCCCGACCCAGCCGTGGCCTCCATCACTAAGCCACCACCGCTACCAAAACCACTACCCTAGCATCTTCCCGTCTCTCACCCTGTCGCCGAAAATAGTCAGCCCCTGACTTGACAAGCCTCGCCGGCGACCGAGACACACCACCGCCACCGCGCCACCGTAAAACCATCACCATCCCTATCCGACACCCCAAACCACACCGCCACCCCCATCGCCAGTAGCACAACCACCACCACCCTCACGGTCATCGCCGGAGACCTATCAAAACCCAACAAAACCTAAAACCTAATAAAAATTCCGACCAACTTACCGTCGACTTTCTGCCGCGTCCTCGCCACCGTAGCCACCGGCCGGATCCGCTGTGTGCGCCGATCCAGCCGCCTACCTCCGCCCGACCAACCTGGTCAGCCCTTGTCGCGCGCGGCGAGCGCCATCCAACGCCCTCCCAGAAATCCTGATCTTGCCATGAGCCCCAAGTCCGCCTCCGCAGCACCGCCTTGGTCACGTTCAGCGAGCGTCGGGCAGACGCTGAACCAGACTGTGGTCGCCGCCTCCGCGGAACGCCATAGCCGCCGTGCCGGCGAACCCTCTTCGCCTAGCTCACCCATCCCGGCCGATCTCCGCCCGCTCTCGTGCCCTAGCCGCCTGGCCATCAGCGCTGCACCGTTCCCTCCTTCCCCCGCTCTTCCTTCTATCGTCCACCGCGAGCCAAGCCCTCCGCCGCCCTCTTCCAGAAACCCTCCGCCTCCGTCGCCGCTAGCTCCGCCACCGCTCCCCTCTCACGCTCACTCTCTTACTCCCGTCGGATCCACTTCCGACCCGATCCGCCGTCACCCGCTTCTCGTCGACCGCCCACTCCGTGCCCCGTCCGCTCCACCGCGCCTGGAATCCTCCCGCCACCGCTCACAACCCCTTCTTCTCCGCTCCTCTCTCTCTCTCTCTCTAATTTATTTTTTCTTTACTTTTAATAATACTTAGAGAAGAAGAGCATGTGGTCCTTGGGTTTTTTGTTACTATGTATAGTAATTACTGTTGGTTGTGTTGTTGTTCTGGGGAAGTAAAAACAACAGAGTATAAATTTTATTATAATATTGATGATTTTGCTCTCTTGTTTTTAAAGCTAACATCAGACATATTATTATTATTATTCTTATTATTATTATTATCATTTTTAAAAAGGTTGTCTTATAGATTTTAAAGGATTTTATTATTATCGTCGTCATCATCATCATCATTATTATTATTATTATTATTATTATTATTATTATTATTATTATTATTATTATTATTATTATTATTATTATTATTATTATGTTGTTTTAATAAGTATTATTTTACGTCATATAAGGATAAGTTTTTATATATCATTTTATAAGCCTCTCTCTATATATATATACAACTATAGTATATTTCTGTATACTATTATACTTAATGTTTTGTTATTAGGAGAAGTTATTATTATTATTCATTATTATTATTATTGTTATATTTATTTCAAATATAATATATATTAAGTGTTTTTAAAAAGTTATATGTGTAACAAAAATATTATATTAGGCTAGCCCTGCATTATTTTCATTTTGGGTTTATAAGCACTAAAATAGTGTTATACTATTTTGTATAAGTTATGGCTTGATATTTTAAAAAAAAAATACATTTGATAGAAATGAGTTATTTTAGCCTAAAGTATTTTAGCCTAAATTGTTTTCCTATAGAAATGAGTTTTTTTAATATTTCGAATATCTATTGTGTCCATGACCAAACCCAATCTTCATATTCCTTTGCCAATTCGAGACTACCTTATATCGACCCTAACTAAATTGGCCCTTCTGGATCCAATGAAACTGTCCGTGCCACCATCCGAGGTCACCATGTATAGTTGTTACACCGAAGTCATAATCCGTGCCATCTTGATCATTGCAGTACACCAGACGTCCTACCAGGCAAGACACCTTGCCATTTGCTGTTTATTTATTTTAGCTCATATTTCATGCATTATTTATTATTTTCTTTATACAAAATAAACTGTGATACATGGCATAACCTGTTAGAACTTACTGTTCATTTATATTTCCTGCTATGTATTATTTTTCTTTCACATTAAACCTAGATTTAAGGGACCACCTTGTGTATTGCATTCATTGGCCTTGACACATTGTAACACGAAGTTGTGTGTCGTATGTAGAACACGGACGTGCGTGATTGGCTGGCCACCAGTACGTACAAGCCGTGCGATAGGAATAACCGCTAATAGAATTGCATGCTAGTTTGACTTAGCGGTTATAGAGGTTAATGTTGTGGATACAACATAGTAGGCATTGGGCGGGGAGGACAATTCCTTAGCGTATGGGCTTCGATGCACTTTCCCTTTTGTAACCCGTGAGCTCTGCCGGAGACGTAGGTCAGATTACCCATGATTACTGACGGCCACTGACGTTCTGCGGAACGTTATGCTCTTACTAATGGGGCCTCTGGTGCCCAAGGGGGGACCATGCCGATCCTACTTAGCCAGGGCCCATGCGTAGGAAGGATTGTTCTTAACTACATTTCACTTAGAACGGTAGGCTACCTTATCCATTAGGTACGAGTACTTTTGGTTAGGGTACTTGTATCTGACCGTGGCTTGGAATAATAACTTGTCGTGGATTAGTTCGTCACATCTTGTCCTTGTTTGGTTGTAGGTGTGACTTACTACTTCGATGAGAAGGTATTGAACCATGTTGGGGTCCGGATACCATATTGGATTCATAGCATGGGAAGATACGTCACCGTAAATTAGTTTACCATCTCCTGTCCTTGTTTGGTTGGGGGGATGGTAAGCTCGTTCAATAGGTGTGTATTGGACCATGTTATAATTCAATTGACTTATTTATTTGAGCAATATTTATTCAGTTTATATGGCATGATATTATGTGTCTTGTTACGTCCCTCTGAGGACCTGGTTATCTTCCCAGGTGTGTGTTCTTGTCTTTCGCATGTGCTATAGCTTTAGCCATGACCATCTCCATTTCTCCGAGGATGATTGCGCTTGGATGGTCTTCGCTTCGCTCGCCAAAATCTTTTCATTTGTTATGTATTTCTTTTCATAGTTGGTAGCAGATTTGTCTCCGCCCAACTACATGTACCAAATGACAATTTTATAGTTGATTATATGATATCTTCTATTCTTTTATTTTGCGGGGATGAGATTAGTTATGGTTCTACTGCATTATATATCTTATGTATCCATACGAGGCCTATGTACTTCGTATGAATACAGCTGGCATGTCTACGTTCCTAGTCCTACGTATTTTGGGACTAGGGCGTTACAGTATGTTCTGGCACGCATTTTTGTGCAAAGCGGGTCCAATGGCGGACATCGTTTTGACCCGAAATTATAATTTTGCCCCTGTTCCAGAATTTAACTTTTGGACAGGCATTTCTTAGGCATATCTTATATTCCAACTCGTTCGTGATGTTTTTTGCAGCATTCGGAGTCATCTACAGGATTTGGCTTTTCTTGCTTCATTTATTTGTTTGTTCGAGCTACTGGATTATTCTCTTTTGCACATAACTTCAGGTAAGATACCTTGCCATTATACTGTTTATATTCAGTCTGTATTTTATTACATATCACTGTTCATTATTTTCAGTTATTACAGTTCTTGATTTACTACATGCTCAGTGATTATTAGTTTACTTTGTTACTATCCTTTGATTGCATATGAACCTAGAGCTAGGGGACTACCGTTTGTAGTATATTGCATATGCCTCGACACAGTTGTACCACGAGGATGGGTGAGACGAGTAGCATGTAGAGGTCCTTGCGTATGGGCTGATCCCTCTTGTGCATGCGTTAGGGCTAACTGCTAATAGAGGCATGTTAGGAGACTTAGCAGTTAGTCGAGGTATATGAGACATGGATGTGACTCTGTTAGGCATTGGGTGGGAAGAATAGTTTCTTAACGTATGGGTCACTTATGCACTTTTCTATTGCCGATTATCTTTGGTGGAGATACGGTACTGGATCCTGATACCTGATTTCCTGCTGGCCTCTGACATTCGATGAATGTTATGCTTTGAGGTCCCTAGTATCCTGATGGGACCATACCTGAGATTTTTGCTCCTGAGCTAGATGCCCATGCGTTGGAGGTTTGTTCTTAACTGCATGAACACAGTAGTACGGTTATATTACCTTATTGTTGTCTTGTCACTTATTTTCTTTGTAGCATATTTTGTATTCATTATTTATGGCATGTTCTTCCTGTATCTTGTTACGTCCCTCTGAGGACCTGGTTATCTCACCAGGTGTGGGCTTCTGTGATATTGCAGGTGTTCTAGCCGAGGCCGTGATCTTCTCCATCCTTTCGAAGATGATTGCACTTGGCCCGTCCTGTTATTTTATTTATTCCTTCTTGTACATTTTATTTGAGATAGTTGGTAGTGGACCTTGTCTCCGCACAACTTTTGTACAAATTATAATTCTGTGTTGATTCCTATTTTATATTTATTCTTTTATTGTGGATGAGATTAGTATCATGGATTACTGAATTTCACAGCTTATGCATACATACGATGGTTCCATATATTCTAGTATACTTTGTATGTATGCAGCTAGCATGGATACGTACTTAGTCCTAAGTATTTTGGGACTGGAGCGTTAAATATTTTTGTGGTGGCCCATGCAGGTCGAGTTTGTCATTTCGGTTACGTTACTGTACCGATGTGAGCCTACAATATAGGATTAGAATCTAGGAATCTCATCCATACAGCTTAACCTCTTCCCTTGGCTTCAAATTCCGAACTCTCGTTCGACTTCCTTGAATTGCATCTTGCTTGATTTCTTTCTACCGTTGATTCTTATTTTCGTGCTTAGTGTCAACTAGGAAGATGACTACACTAGTATATGCTCATAGGTCAAACACATGGCTAGAATGGTTATATTGGCAATTGAAATATATTTAAGATTCTAATTGAGTTAAAAAGGCTTTTTTTAAAAGTGTGATTTAATGATTAGTAATTTGTAAAGTAGGATATTACCAAGGAAAGTTTTAATCTTGAGATTTCTATATAGTAAACACCATAGGATTGATACTGCAGGAAGGAAAAAAATAGCTAGAATCTTTATACATTGATTTAAGAAATTGATTGGATTTTTGAGTTTTGATATTTATGAGTTATGGAGTTATACATCTTTGAACAAATATAAAATTGATTTAGTTTTTTTTTTTGAGTTATGATATCCATGATTTATTGGGTTATAGTTATACACCTTTGAACAGTTATAAATTGGGTTTGAAAATGATCTTAGATTTCAAATATGGTTGTAGAAATTATTTAAATTTGCGTCGTACAACTTACGATTTTCGTGTTTAGTAAATTTTGAATTTTAAGTGAAAGTAATGATGGTGAATTTTGGTTTAAAATATTTAAAAGTTATGAAAATGATTTTTGAGAATTTTTATTTTAAATTGTGTCCTATGATGGAGGATTTACAAATCTATTTAGATTTTTGGTTAAAAAATAATAATTTTTATGACTAATAAGATTTTTGAAAATTTAGTTTAATATTGGATTACTAATATTACAAATTTTGGAAATAAAATAAAAATAAAATAAAAATATATTAATGATGTGATAAGGTTGTTTTGATTGATCAAATAAAGTTACCATTTAAAAGTTGTGATTATGTTGGAATGACTTAGTATGAATAGAAGTTATAATTGATGAGTGCATTAAAATATTGAGCTAAAATTTTGAGATTACTTTGTAATGTGCTAGAAATTTTTATCTGGGAGCTATTAATTTTTGTAGAGTTTTAAAGTTATGATTGATTATGGATTTTTTATATATAGATTCATGGTTTATGAACTCTTGAGTTTGAAAGTTGAATTGAAAATGTAAAATTTTGAAAAAGTCAGTAGTAACATGATAAAAATTTGCTTTGAGATTTATGAAAGTGATTTAAATTTTTTTCATGATAAATTTGAACGGCTTGGAGTGAATACAAATTTTGGTGGTTTATTTTTAAAATTTTTATTAAGAAACTTTTGAAGAAAACTTGAGTTAAAATTTTAATGGTAGGCCATCAAGATAGCTCTAATAAGATAGATGTACTCCACACTAATTGCCATATCACTCATGACCATGATAGTAGTATGTACACAAGTGTTGTTAGTCATCTACCAAACTATGCGACTGTATCCCAATCTTGACTTACTCGACCTTTCCTCGTGACCTACTAACCGTCTGCGGATTGAATAACGAATTGATCGCTCCTTGACTGTATTCATCTAGAAGACTTATCTTCTCACTAGAACTGTATCCCTAAATTATTATTTTACTGGATTCCTTAATTAATTTTATCTCATGCTTTAACTTGATCTCCTTTATTTTTGTGCATAAATTGTCACCCCATGAACTTCCACTTTCTATTTTTTATCTTTTGGCGTCCCTTACCATGACTTGGATATTTGGAGTACAACACTAGACTTTTTCTTCCAACAAATTTTATATGTAAGACCTAGACGGGCACACCTTCATGTAGATATATCATGTCCCACTAAAATACGTCTCCTTGTACACTTTTTTTATGATATGACTTTCTGGTCAAAAAGGGCTAAACTAAATTCTTTACCATGGCACCGATATATTTTTGACCATGGAAAGGGACGCAACCTCGAATCAATTCTTTCGACCCGGTGTGTGATTGTGTTCTAGTTGATTTCTTAAACGCTTAACTTTGTACTTTATCTTGATTGCTTGACCCGTTGTCCCATCACACTATTAGTTAAATTCTTATAAGTTGGGTAGAATACCTCACAACCTAACAAATCCTTTGTCCTTATGAATCATGTTGATGAGTTCACTTAGACTACAAATTCAGAGGCCCCTAACTTATCTAGACAAGCAAGCCATAAGTGAAAAAAACTTGGGCAACTGTATAGGCCCACACTTCGGGCAAGACTCGATTTTAAAAGATCTTGGACTATATAAATTCCTTCATCATTACCTCCCTTACTTATAGTTCAACAATCTGATGCTGCTAATTTAGCCTTAGTTTTGCAAGCCTATCTTTTCCGAGCTTGATCATGACATATTTTATTGGGTGCACCCACTAACATATTGTCTAATCAGAACCGGTGCATGATGGTTTGATCAACCTATTGCACTTTGGTTTGCCTTTATGTATTATTCTACGTGGATGGAGACATAGTTAAAATTGTCCTAGAGTCTCATCCGCGACAGCCTTAGCAATTCTCTTTTGAATCATTTTTGTCGCCTATGAATCTCGTATTCGTACTCAATAGCCTCGTCTTTGAAACCTTTATTGTTCTTGTCTTTTACTTATTTTAGAAAGACAATGCACTGTACTTGATAGATCGATCCAAGGTATCACCTTTAGTTGCCCTATCAGTTATATATACACGAAATGTAGATAACCACCGATCGACTCATGTGGCTATATCCTCGCCCTTAAACTACTCATCATTTCCTCAACCCTAGAATTGTTATCATGTCCTTCCAATTATTCTTGAGCACTCGAGAATGATTCTAATCGTTCACTTAAATCAAACTCTCAGCCAAGCTAATTAGTATCTAGTTTTCTCTCAAGGAACCATGTCTCCTAAATGTCTAATTATCCTCTTTGATATACTAAATTTCTCACTATTTTTATTCGGGTTATCAAATTTTGTCACCTTCATTAACAACCCTTATTCCATACCATAACCCTGATGTGTTTTCGGATATACCTACCGAGTTCACAATTTTTCTAATGCATGTTTGTATTGAACGTCGTTTCTTCGCCTTATCCAAATTTAATCACATTTCGAAATTGATGAACTACATCTATCTCCCGACCCTACCTATATTTTTCTTCCTAAATTTTGCGGACAGAATTCTTGTAAGTTGGGTAGGATGTAAAACCCCTAAAAATTTTAGGAATATTTTTTTTGTTATTTAAAAATACTTAAAAATGAATTTATGAATTTTATGATTTTTATTAGAAATGACCTTAGCCATTGTTGAGTTTTGGAGCACTAGACGACTATGAACCTTGGCACGGAAGATGTAGCAGTGTGCTTTGACCAGTATATTAGCCATGTCGTGGGAGGCCTAGCCATAGTTCTGTCCAAACTAGGAAAATCAGACCAAGTTGTGAATTGACTCATTTATATTATTTTAATTAAATATTATTTTATATATTGATTTTTAGATGATCCGGTTTGTCCAATTCAGCCCGAACTGGGCCCGAACCAAATTTAAGTCCAGGTAGGCATGTGGTGGGACCAAGGTGGCCATGTAGACATATTTTATATATGTAAAAATATTTTCTAAAATATTTTATAATTTTGTGTACAATTTTTAATTATTTAATTATGTGTACAATTATTGGTATTTTTATTATTAAATAATATTTTACAAAATTTTACAGTTTTCTGGACCCAGATAAGGGTGCGCGGTATAAGTCCACCCATTGGGACTATTTTAGTATTTTATAATTACTTAAGTTACTTTGTGGAGATTGAATAAATATGTTCATTCTATTTAAATATTGTTATTATTATTTTGAGTTGAATGAATTTATATATATACAGATAATATTTAAATTGTTAATTGGATTTCTAAATAGATGGAGGGTGTATATGAATGGATATATATATAGAAAGATAAGAAAAGAAGTTTAAAAAGATTTGAGAAAAAAAGGAAAATATATATATATATGTGGTCGGCCCCACCATATGGGAACCGATCACAATAAACGAACAAAGCAGCAGCTAGCTTGGCCGCCCACATCCAAGCAAAGCAGCAGCAACAATGCTGCTATGGGCTGACCACTTTCTCTTCCCCGTTTGCATATATATATATATATATATATATATATATATATATATATATATATATATATAAATATATATATATATATATATATATATATATATATATATATATATATATATATATATATATATATATGTGTTTTAAAAGTAAACTCCAAATCCCATTCAAACACTAATCTCTTCTCATCTAACTCCTCCTCCTTCGTTCCCCCTCTCCCTCGTCCAGTCTCGGCCGAGCAGCACCTCGCGGTTGCGGCGACAGCGGTAGCAAAGGCAACAACAACAAACAACCACAACAACAGAATTTAACATCGAGGTACCCAACTTCACCATGTGATTTCTCCTTCAATTCTAATCCATTTTTAGATCCGTAAATTCGTGTAGAAAGCCCACATGACCCTCTTCGAGATCTCCCAGGTGGATTTCGACATGGCCATCAAACTTGCTTGAAAAATCGAGACAAAGTTGGAGAAAAACTACTTTTCTGGAATATTAAAAATTATTTTAAAACACCAACTTGTCGGCCACTTTTCTTTCTGTACAATAGGATTTGTTAGAGACAAATTAAAGACAGTCAAAGACAACATAACCGAGATTGTAACGCACCTTCTGGAATCACTTTTCATCTATTATGTAAAAACTTACACGTAGTTAAAGTTCTCAAAAAAATTGTAAAATTTTGTTTTTAAAAATAAGTAAAACACCCGATACGGCGTGCGTCCCGACAAACCGGGCGACGTGGTAGCGCACTATACGCATTGAAAGGCGCATATGGATGTTATCGATGTGTGAGAACTAACGGAACTCGATTTCGTTGTATGTGTGCGACGAAATTAGTGCGTATCCGTCGAGTTATCCCCGTATCGACCATTTGCAAATTAAGTCACGACTTCGTGTACACTCATCAAATCGCGACAAAAATTGCGCCAGTAGGACAGTATCATTTTTTGGTCATGTACGCCAAGTTTGGTGCGGTTCTGAAAAGGTTGACTGGGATGCCATTTTGGCGGGCCCACAATCCTATTCAACGGACGATTTGGTGCACGGACCATCGGAATCCAAAATTGGACATGCCGTTGGGTTCATCTCATCAAAATAAATTTGTAGACATGTAGTTTGACGACTTTAGAGACCATATGTTCTGACGCGCATTTTAGTGCAAAGCGGGTCCAACGGCGGACATCGTTTTGACCCAAAATTACGATTTTGCCCCTGTTCCAGAATTTAACTTTTGGACATACATTTTCTAGGCATATCTTATATTCTAAACTCGTTTGTGATGTTTGTTGCAGCATCTTGAGTCATCTGCGGGATTTTGGTTTTCTTGCTTCGTTTATTTGTTTGTTCGAGCTACTGGATTATTCTCTTTTGCACATAACCTGAGGCAAGATACCTTGCCATTATACTGTTTATATTCAGTCTGTATTTTATTACATATAACTATTCATTATTTCCAGTTATTACAGTTCTTGATTTACTACATGCTCAGTAATTATTACTTTACTTTGTTATTATCCTTTGATTGTATATGAACCTACAGTTAGGGGACTACCATTTGTAGTGTATTGCATATGCCTCGACACAGTTGTACCACGAGGATGGGTGAGACGAGTAGCATGTAGAGGTTCTTGCGTATGGGCTGATCCCCCTTGTGCATGCGTTAGGGCTAACTGCTAATAGAGGCATGTTAGGAGACTTAGCAGTTAGTAGAGGTATATGAGACATGGATGTGACTCTGTTAGGCATTGGATGGGAAGAAGAGTTCCTTAACGTATGGGTCATTTATACACTTCCCTATTGTCGATTATCTCTGGTGGAGATACGGTCCTGGATCTTGATACCTAATTTGCTGCTGGCCTCTAACATTCGATGAATGTTATGTTTTGAGGTCCCTGGTATCCTGATGGGACCATACCTGAGATTTTTGCTCCTGAGCCAGATGCCTATGCGTTGGAGGTTTGTTCTTAACTACATGAACACAGTAGTACGGTTAGATTACCTTATTGTTGCCTTGTCACTTATTTTCTTTGTGGCATATTTTGTATTCAGTATTTATGGCATGTTCTTCCTGTATCTTGTTACGTCCCTCTGAGGACCTGGTTATCTCACCAGGTGTGTGCTTCTGTGATATTGCAAGTGTTCTAGCCGAGGCCGTGATCTTCTCTATCCTTTCGAAGATGATTGCACTTGGCCCGTCCTGTTATTTTATTTATTCCTTCTTGTACATTTTATTTGAGATAGTTGGTAGTGGACCTTGTCTCCGCCCAAATTTTGTACAAATTATAATTCTGTGTTGATTCCTATTTTATATTGATTCTTTCATTGTGGATGAGATTAGTATCATGGATTACTGTATTTCACAGCTTATGCATACATACGATGGTTCCATATATTGGAGTATACTTCGTATGTATGCAGCTGGCATGGATACGTACCTAGGCCTAAGTATTTTTGGGACTGGGGTGTTACATTATCTACATCCAAGGCCAAACAAAATAAAAATTCAGATACCATAAAATTGTTTTATTTTCTAACATTAAAGTTAATATACCACTAAAAATATTAAAAAGGAAAACCCAACAAGACCATCCATACACAAGGCTCAAAAAAATAAAAACCTGGCGCCTTACATTCGAAAATTTAGAATCTTTTCTCTGTTCATGATCTGAGAGCAAAAAGAAGAACAATTTCTCAAACCAGCTGAATTTGAGATATACAATTTTGACTAGAGCAGATCAGTCTACGACTCTGCTACAAAGATTAACAATTAATATATTTCCCTTGTCTACAACTAACAGATCTGAATAGAAATTCCAAAGATCTAAAGGATTCAAATCCCAAAGGTGCTCTTCACCGATTCATCAACTACAAAAAGGAAAAGAAAGAATACCAATTCAAGGTTAAAAAATATAAAAAAATTATACCGAAACTAACAAATTTAAATAAACCTTGCTCGATTAGCATGCTCAGCTGCTTGGCTGCATCTTGGTAGAGGATCGTCATTTCTCTCCTGTCGGGCGAAGAAATTAGGATTAGGGTTTCTATACACGGAAGGAAATTTAAGAAATTTTAAAGACGATAGTAATGGAAGGAAGAATGAGAATTGAGGGAGAGTCTCCACCTCCACTTCCTCTTTCTTTAATCTAAATTAGAGCAGAGCTTTCCTATGTCCAGCTTTTTCATAGCAATAAGGTATGAAAGGGACATATAGGTGGTTACCCATATCGATTGGATTGGAGAAGGCTCTTCTCGAGCGAGGATCACCATCGACTACGGCAAGACAAGGCAGATGAGTTTCCTTAATTATGGTATTGGAGAAATAGAGGATTCTAAGGTTAGGGTTAGGGTTTTGTGGAGGAGGAGAAGGTAAATGGTGATAGGGGTGGTAGTTCTTCTGTGAATACTGAAGGAGTGGATAGGGAATCGAAGAATATAGATGGAGAAAGTTGGGCTTACAAGATGCACACATGACGAGGAACATATTTGAAATAATATAAAAGCGTGCCAAAATAAATAATTTTTTAAATTAAAATGAAATATATTAGGAACACTTTTCTGAGTCGGAACATTTTTATTCTGTTTCATAACCTAGGTACAAAAAATAAACGTTCCAGATTAAAAAATACCTAGTGTTTCTAATTTGGCTTTTTGGTGTAGTGTTATAAAATCTTCAGATGACAATATTTTACTTGTGCAAATTTATGTAGATGACATTATTTTTGGTTCTACTAACGAAAAAATCTGTCAAGAATTTGTTAAGTGTAAGCAGAGTGAGTTTGAGATGACTATGATAGGAGAGGTCAACTACTTCCTAGGATTTCAAATCAAACAAGACTCGTAGGGAACATTCATCAACCAAGTCAAGTACACGAAGGATTTACTGAAGAAGTATATATGACTTCGACAACATAAAACCTATTGGAACTCCAATGGCAACGTCAACACGGCTTGACATTGATAAAAGTGGCAAACCATGTAAGTATCGAGGTATGATTGGTTTACTTTACTTAACTGCTAGTCGCCCTGATATCAATCCTAAGGGATGACACCCATGAGCCGTTAAGCGTATCTTTCGATACCTTAAGGGGACTTCTACAGTCGGCTTATGGTATCCCAAAACCACATCTTTTGACCTAATTGGTTACTCAGATACTGATTTTGCTAAATGCAAAGTAGACCGTAAAAGTACCATCGGTACGTGTCATTTCCTTGGAACGACATTAGTCTCTTGGTTTAGCAAAAGCAAAACTCTGTAGAGCTATCAACAACTGAGGCTGAGTATATCGCCGCAGGATGTTGTGCTTAGATTTATGGATGAAGCAAACCCTAGAAGACTATAATCTGTACTACACAAAGATTTTTATTTATTATGACAGCACTAGCACGATTAACTTGACTAAGAACCCAGTATGTCACTCACGTACAAAGTACATAGAAATTTGTCATCATTTCTTATGTGATCACCAACAATACAGGGACATATTCTTAGAATTTATTGACATAGATTACCAATTAGCAGACATTTTCATAAAACCACTAGCTGAAGATGAATTCAATCTTCTGCTTTGGGAGTTAGGCATACTTGAATTTTCAGAATCATAATGTGTTATGATTAATAAAAATGCTTAAAACTTGATATTTTGAGATTTATTAGTTAAAATTATTTTGGGTACAAGCCGAAAGGGCCCTTCTGTCATACAGATGTAAATAGCCTGAAGCAACATGGTACACTAGTCTTCGGACTACCGCTAGTTGGGATCCAGCCCCTGCAGCTAACCTAAAGTAATGAACATTAATTAAATCGAAGAGTTAAAATTTATTAAGCTATATCTATAATTCATAACACATAAATGAACTAAAAATAAAGTGGCTGAACTCGGACCGAGTTCTGACCAAGTTCATGTCGAACTCTGTGGGGTCTTTTTCATTTAAACAGCACCTTTCTAGCCGACCCTACCTCTTCTATTCCTCCTTCATCCTCCACACAGCCGTCCGAAAAACCTAAAAATCATAACCCTAGCTCTTGGAAACCTCCTTTCAAGGCTTCCAAACTCTAATTTTTTGAATCTAGTGGCTCTACGAAGGTGTTCTATACTTCTTTCCACTATTTTTGTGAGGTATATGTATCATTTTTTCATCATTTCAAATTCTATGGCTCCCAAGCTTCATAAGAGAAAGAAGAGAGATTTCGCGACTCCATCCTCCACTTCGTAGTACGAACCCATTAATGTGTTTCGTCACGCTCGTCCCGACGATAAAGAGGATTTTGACCCCAATTTATTTTTGACTTCAGAAATTTTGAACTCTTGGTTTAACCAATTTCGATACCGAGAAATTTGTTCCGAAAAATCGATAATTTTTACAGTTCTATTTAAATATGCCTCTACTTTTGAAAACTTGGGACTCCGAAATTTTCTTGAGACTTCTAGTGATATTTATGAAAATGTTGTATGTATGTTTTATTGCAATTTGCAAGAAGCAGGCGACAACATTTATTCTTGTATCGGCGGAAAAGAACTTGAGTTTAACTCGGCTGACTTGAGTGAGTACTTTCATATGCCTAAGAATGGCGAAGATCTAGTCGAGATTAACAAAGTTCAATTCCCTCCAAACATGACCTTGATTCTGTTAAGGCTACTATGTGTCATCCGGGTCCGGTCCCTCGATCTCGGTCGTACGCAAAGCACCTGAACAAGCACTTTTATGAACGCCATCGCATTGTTTATTTATGTTGATACCTAAGACGGGATCTACTGATGAGGTCACCTTCTTAGAGATATCGACGATATATCACATTTATTTTAGAGTCACTTTTTCTGTTCCCAAGACTGTTATTGCAAACATTATTAGTTGTCGGAGGGCAGGCCACAACCTCCTCTACCCTATGCATCTTGCGGTGATCTTCCAGAAATTTGGAATCAACTTAGACATCTGTCCTATTTCTGGGTCACCTTCTGAGCTGACTAGTTCTAGGAAGTACCTTCAGCTCCACTTCTATCCAGTACTACTCCACCTCTATCTGATCGAGCCGCAGCTCCAGTCCTTGCTGCTCTCGGCCACTTCGATGAGTTCTACCAGAGGTTCAATGCATTTGTTACACTCCAGGGATAGAGGTACGAGACATATATGACTCGTTTCACCGACGCTGAGTACCATCACATTTTTCAGGCCCAGGTCTTGAGAAATAGCATGGCGGACATTCAGTAGAAATTGGCACATCATCCCTTAGTTCCAACTCATATTCTCCGTCATCCCGTCTTCGACGGACCAAGACTTGAGGATCATCCCACCTTTGGACTCTTCGATCCGACGACTGCTTATTTGATCCCCTGCCTCCTATTGATGCTCCCGGTGGTGATGCTGATGTTTGATTTGGTCTTTTGGTTTAGCTTTTTGTGGACGATGTTCTATAATGATGATCTCATGTAGTGACACTTTTATTTATCAGTTTGGACTATTTATAGTGTGTTGCACTAGTCCAGTTCTAATTGCTTTATGCATTTTAAACTCATCTTTCAGCTAAAGTTATTTTATGCTATCGTAGTTGATTTTTTCTATTTCTCATTTTTGCTACTGTTGATGATCACACTTGAGAAATTACTGGCTTGTTAGGTCTTATAATTATTTTTGGATATTATTCTGCATTTCTTCTTTGTTATTGTTGGCTTCATAAATTACGGGAGAGCTACATTTTGAGTAGTTGACAAAGGGGGAGAAAGAGCTATACCAACCAACCATAATTTTTCGCGATCCAGAACAAGTGAGGTATATATTTCAAATTTTTATATATTTTGTTTTATTTTGGTATAGACTCAAAGTTTGTCAATTATCAAAATGGGGGAGATTGTTGGCCCATTGGTTAATGATCACACCTGATTTTGATAATCAACGTCACATTTGGTCGATACGCAAAATATACAGACTATTACAAGTTTGTAGGTTTCAAAAAAGAAATTCGTCTACGTCCTACTACTACCTACTACTACCTACTACTTCAAAGTACAGTATATTGCATCTTCAATAAGAACAATATCACACTGGAATCAAGACAAAGACTTTTATAATTTATTCTATCTTTTTTTTTTTTTATTGAGTCTAGAAAATACTTGTAAGGTTGATCAGGATTGGTACTGGCTTAGTTTTCTATTAGTCCACATAACCAAAATAAGCCCATCTAAATCCCAAAGGTCCACAATTGTAAAAAAAGCCTAAAGCCTACACAGATTTAGCCAAAACCAAAGTATTCTGACCCAGACAGAACTCTGGCCGAACTCGGCCAGAACTCGGCCCGAGTTCGGTCAGGGTAAATTTAAATTTTGGTTCCACCAAATCATCCTATAACGTTCGTTTGCAATATTCATGCATCCAAACTATACCAGAACTCTGCCCGATTTCGGTCTGCAAAAATACTATAAGTAGAGAAGGATTTTCACCATTTCAAATCACTCTTTCACTCATTCATTCTCTCTTCTCTATCTCTTTAAGTTTTTATCTCGAGCAAAAGCTTTCAACTTTAGCCTATACCACTATTTTGCCAAAGCCAGCACAGTTCTGTTTTATTCTAAAGTTTTGGTTCAAAAGAGTTGTATCTGATGTTGCAATTCTGAAAACGTTCCAATTTTTGAAATCAAGTTTGTCGAGTCGGTCGTGCGCTCGTCACCAAGCACAGTGTTGTAAGAGACTACAATCTCTTATTTAGCTTGTGCATAGTGGATTAATATCGAGTAAGAGTACTCGAGACTGGAGTAGTCCTCTCAGAGGGAGAGCAATATACATCATTGTGTCATTGAGTTTGATTCTCTAATCACTTGCTTTAACCGTATTTTATTTACTATTTTTATCTTCCATAGTTCATAACTATTTAATTTTTAGTGGTGATTATTTTCGCTGCACACGCACACACTCTATTCACCCCCTCCCCCCTCTAGAGGTTCTCAACGGTCCTATAGTGTGTATATATATATATATATATATATATATATATATATAATTTACTTTTATATTTATATATATGTGTGTGTGTGTGTGTGTGTGTGTGTGTGTGTGTGTGTGTGTGTGGAAATAGATATAACCTTATATAAATAATAAGTCGTATATATACTTATGTATATGTATAAAAATATATTTCATACTTCACAAGAATTATGTAGTAAGCTTATATAACAATATTAAAAATATATATCACTAAACCTTCTAGATCCATATATATATAACCATTATAGGCATATATATTTATAATTCAATTAAATAAATAAATATATAATAAAATACATACAATATTATATTTAACCTATCTCGCTATATAAATCCCGTAAAACAAGTTCAAAATAATTATATCGGGTCATGGCAAACTAACGTGGCTCTACCCAGTAGGGTTGGCTGGGTTAGAGTTCAAATATATTTTCTAGTCAAAATAGAATCCAAAAATCACCCAATGAGTCCCTTATGCCATTCGTAAATAAATAGCATATGGAAACTCGATTGAGTGGCACACCCTTGGCATGTGCGTCGTAGGCTCACAATGGGTCATAACCATATAATGGGTCATTTAGGTTGGATCGATGTCGAGTCCTGAATTCGCATTGGAAGTTACGACAAGTCTTATGATAGATAACTTCTATGCCTAATTTGACCCCAAAGTTGTGCGAAATAAATAGAATATAAGAAGACATATTTAAGTGAGACATGATATACCAAATTGAAGATAAACTTGTCTAGGTCAAAACTCATAAAGAAAGTTTCGAAATTATGGCAGGTCTTGTGCTCAAAAAATCAAAGCTACGAAAAAGTACGTTTATAGTCATATTAAAATAAAAATCTAATTTAAAATATATATTAAATAGAAATAAAATTTAAAATAATGTCCAAAAATCAGGGGGCTTACAACCTACCTACCTTAGAAAATTTCGTCCTCAAAATTAAATACTCTACCAAGCAAAAATATATATCATAAAATAATTAGCTAAAACTCACCATAATCCGCAAATAGATGGGGATAACATTTTGCATGGAACCTTCTTCCACTAATGTAGATTCTCTTAGAGAATTGTGCTTCCATGCAATCTGAACCAATCTAATCGTCTACCTTCTAAGCATTGTCTCACTAGTATCTAAGATAACGACTGACTGCTTCTTGTATGATAGACTGGTCCCACTATGATCTTAAAATTGTTGCCCATATGGCTGGGATCAGTCGCATACTTCCTCAACTGTGAGACATGGAATTCATCCTGCACTCCCTCTAAGAATGGGGCGATGCGAGATGGTATGTCACTTCTCTATATGATCGATTGGTTACAATCCTATAGGTAAGATTTCTATCTTGGTGCTTATAGAAAGTTCACAATTCCTTCGTAACTTGATAAATCCTTAAACTGTATACTATATTCCTATAAATTACCTTACCAATTCCTATAATAGTTCACTGACAGTCCACTCCTTTCTACCTATACTCAATCTATACATCCTTACAAATATACCTAACCATTGATGCCTATTTGGGGTAAGGTCGAAGCTGAACTAAACCGCTACATACACATATTGGTCATCCTTCTAGTCCTGGCCTGCTATTGGTCATTTCAAGAGATGATCGTCAATTTTACTTCGATCTTCTTACTCTATCTAGCACTCCTATATTACTGACCCTCTTGGCACTATCATCAAGTAATAATTCTTCCAGTATTTCAAATTTAAGCCCTATCTTAGGCCAAAGGTAGCAAGACTTAGTCTATTAGTTTCTAGGGTTGCCGATTAAAGTTAGGCTTCATAACGTACTATACCTAACTTATCCCTTGGGAAAGTATCCACGAAATTTCTCCCATCTTAGCTATTTACCTAGTCTCATGAAGCTTGGAACCATATCTTCCTCAAATGAAAAATTCCATAAATAATGGTTCTTAACAGTCTTAGGTACAACCTTAAATACATGGCTTACCAAGTCATTCTATTCCTAACAAACTCCCTAAAATCTATCACAAGAGAATCCTATTTACTTAAGACGCTACCACTAACACCAATTTTAACAGCATGGCCTCTAAGATCATATTGTCACGCCCCAGAACCAGAATACTGGAGAGCGGGGGAATGACTCAGCCAGCTACGTATTACGGGTAGATGAATACCATATAATACGATCAATACTATCTAAAAGACGAGGGGGTACATACTACATGAAAGTCTCACTATGGTCATTTCACATCTATTGTCTCAATCATTCAAATAAGAAACAGAAATAGAGAACATGTAAGATAAAGCAGTAAGGCGTCCCAAATGCTCAATCAAAATGTTCTTGATATCTGGCTTTACAAAACATAGCCAGATGATGTAGCAAAGTGTACACAATTGTTATCAGCTGCAGTCTGACTTAACTACAATTATGTAAAAGTAAGTACAAGACAATTCGACTAACATGTCGGTGCCAAACGACAAGGTATTAAATAAATAACAAAACGAGCGAGGAAGTAAGGAACCCACTCGAGTCCTCCTGCGATCATCCCTCTAGTATTGACTATCTTGGAGGTGGAAGTAAGCTGAGTCCTCGGGGACCGGCTCTAAATCTGGTCATGCAAAACCAGAGAGGTTAGACCTCCAATAGCAAGTACCATAAGGGAGCATGATATGAGGAATTAAAACCCGTAATAAGAGAATATGATAAGTAGATCTCTGTTTGCCACGGGGATTCACATAACATCACGACACTTTGAACCAACCTCCCAACCAAACAAAGACAGAAGTTGGCCTGTCATGCCCTGACATTCTGATCATCTCAGTTAGGTAACAGAGTAGGTACAGTACACAAACAAATCAATTTAAACAGTCATGCAACTACTACGGCTTGCTACTGTGAGTTCCAAGTTATCCTGGAATTATGCAACAAAGGATTCCTCAGTTCTTACTATATGCAAGCAAGGCTAGTTTACCCAGTCAATCAATTGCGCTAATCATGAATTAGACGAGTCCCAGCGGGACGTCCGTCATCAATATACAATATACAATAGATAATATAACCAGATACCGCTCCCTGCCCGTGTGGCAGATTTGCAGTATCCGTGGGGACCAACCGACCTGTCGGGCACTACTAGTCCCAAGAGGGCTGCCATGTAAGAACTCGGGAATCCATTCTCTCAATGCAATCATTATTTATTTAACTTAATAGTCTCTACGTTGAATGAAATCCCATGCCGTGGATCATGGTCATTCGGAATGAGTACTTTCGTACGAGGTACGATATGCACAACTCTATAACGATGCCCGTCCGGTTAGGTTGTAGGTCTTACATAGCGTAATTCAACAATCCAAACTAACCACGAAATAATCATGCCTTAACCATAAAGTACACATGCTTCTTTTGTAGAAAATAAATAACTAACTAAATAAATTGAAGCCTGCATGTGTGCCTGTATGTCAATATTCAGGATCGGCCAATCGATTATAATAGTTCATAGTTAATATGAACGTGTCTCATTCATTCAATTTAATAAGACGACTAGCCAGTCTCTTAGTTCCAACTAGGAACGCATGATCAATTATTAGTCAAGTAACAGTCGGGGTCAATTCGTGACGAGGCATAAAAGTCAAATTAGTATTAAGCATGGTCGAGTCCATAACTAGTATAAAATAGTTGGTAACATATTCTTGAAGCCAAGGAAAAGATCTACAAATTTCATGTTGGGAGTTGGAAGAAATTCTAGTCACAATTTCATCAATTAGGATATATAACAGTCAGAAACAACCAAAATAGGCATTAAGCGGCCAATTCTGTGACATGCATGCGGACTAACTGCGACATGCGGCTCATGCGGCATATGCGGCCCAACTGCGATACCATATGCGGCTCAACTGCGACACCATCATGCGCCTACTGCGACATGCGCCTCATGCGGCTCATTCGCGACACCATCATGCGCCTACTGCGACATGCGCCTCATGCGGCTCATCCACGACACCATCATGCGCCTACTGCGACATGCGCCTCATGCGGCTCATTCGCGACACCATCATGCGCCTACTGCGATATGCGCCTCATGCGGCTCATTCGCGACACCATCATGCGCCTACTGCGACATGCGCCTCATGCGGCTCATTCGTGACACCATCATGCGTCTACTGCGACATGCGCCTCATATACCTCATTCGCGACACCATTATGCGCCTACTGCGACATGCGGCTCATTCGCGACACCACCATGCGCCTACTGCGACATGCGCCTCATGCGGCTCATTCGCGACACCATCATGAACCTACTGCGACATGCGCCTCATGCAGCTCATTCGCGACACCATCATGCGCCTACTGCGACATGCGCCTCATGCGGCTCATTCGCGACACCATCATGCGCCTACTGCGACATGCTCCCCATGCTGCAGATGAATATAGAAACGAACAAAATACTTTTGGCCATAACTTCCACAAAATAAATCGAAATCTAACTTTTCAAAAACCAAACTTTAGTAGAATTAAATTCTCTACAACATGGAACCACTTATTTTCGAAAACAATAATGTTTGATAGATCAAAACCCAAAAATTCATATGAAAACCAAAACTTAAAACTTAGATCTACACCCAACCATCCATGGAAATCAAGAACTTCAAGACCTAAACTTGTAGAGGAAGAGAAGATGAACAACATGGACTAAAAATAAATAGGGATGCATGAAATCCCTCATGGTGTGCAAGATGTACTTGCCTCTCCAAATGGGTGGGTAGGAGAGTAATGGAGGAAGAAGAAGAGAAATGGTGAAGTGAATGAAGAGAGAGAAAGGGGATGGGCTTTAAATGAAGGAGTGGTGGTAGGTGGGGAGTTGGGTTCATGATGAACCAAGAAAAACCGAAAACAAACCAATCTAGGCCGAACCCAATAACCAAAGCAAAAAGTAAAAATGCAGAAAGTAAAATACAGAAAAATAATTAACGTGAAATTAAAAGAATTTAAATACAGAACAATACATGATAATATTAAATAAATACGTTCAAGAAGTACACGTATAAAATACTTATTCTGGGAACGGGGAGTGACACATATAGTGGGTCGAAAGGGTTGGATCGAGGTCGAGCCCTCCAATTTAGGTTAGAACGGTCAGCGGTATCGCGAGATTGGCTAAGATTGAGGCCCTAAGCCCGAATGTTGTGTCTTAAAAATAGTGCACGAGGAGACGTGTTTGAGTGAGACATGATAGGCATAAAGGAAGGTGGGCCGTGTATATGGAATTTGTTTGAAAGTAACAGCTAATCTTGCACTCCAAATATCAAAGTCATGGTAGCGGCACCAAATGGTCTGATTAGAAAGTGGGTGTCATGAACTACTGACTTATTAGCGTATTTGGAACAAAGATTCTCCCAATCACTCACAAATATAGGAAAACCCTAAAATTTGTGAGGCCTTACAATCTCGCTACCATGGAACCTAGGTTATTGTAACTAAATGGTAGCACTATATAAAGGATAAAGAAGTTATTCTTTGAAGAAGTCAAGATGACTATACGTAAGGAGCATTAAGTCATAGTGACTTGATCAAGAAAATTTGAGTAGATAATGACTGGTACCTATCGTGATACGGAGGTTATATTTACGGAAGTACAGAGGAGTAAAGATTTATCATTAGTGTGGCTCGACTTAGGATAGGAATATAGGTCATACTCATTCACCTAAATGAGATGATTAGTTATGACAAAAATATTAGGACAAAAATTTGCAAACGTATTTGTAATTGAAGGGTAGTGGCACGATCAAGAACGAACCCTATCTGCGGTTCTAGAATATCATGAGCTTCGAATGATTCGTTAGACGAAAGATGACGAACTCTAACTCATGTTAGAGTATACACTACCAAAATATGGCAAAATTGCGACAAATTTAGCGACTCCATGAAAGAATGTCGCTAATTTTTAGGAATTTAGCGACGTGACAACTTGACATCGCTATTCGTCGCTGGTGGCGACTACTAGCGACGAATAGCGACAGTAATTTATTAAATGGGAATCTGCATCGCAATATTGTCACTACACGTCGCTAATTATTTAAATATAGCGACGTTTAGCGACGTCTCCTCATGACGTCGCTAAGGTTTTTACTTAGGGCACGCTGTTTCCTTTTTCCCCCTCACTCGAAAATTTCTAAAATTCTCTCCCCCCTCGGCGACCCCCTCGACCCCCGGCGACCCTCTACCCCCCCCCCCACCCAGTGACTCCCTCCCCCCCGGTGACCCCTCCCCCCCCCGATGACCCCCTCCCCCCCGACGACCCCTACCCCCCTCCCCGTCGAGCTCCTCCTCCTCGAGCTCCTCCTCCCCCAATCCGAGCTCTTCCTCAGGTAAACCCTACCCTAACTCCTCTCCCTCCTCCTCATCCTCTCCCACGGACACACACACACACACACGGACACACACACACAGAGAGACACACACACACGGACACACACACACACACACACACGACACACGGTTAGGGGTGCAACTTGGGCGGGCTAAACCCGAACCCAATCGGATAAACCTGTTAATAGGTTGGGTTAGGGTTGAAGATACTCGAGTTCGGGCTCGGATTTGGGTTAAAATATTTGAAGTTTAATATACATGTGTGTGTATGTGTATGTGTGGCAGCATACAGTGGTATGTGTGTGCAGTAAAGACTTTGTGTGTTCTCAGCTTTATGTGAATGTATGTCTGAGTTCATGTGTGAGTGAGTGACTCTATGTGTGTGTATAGATATCCGGAATTTATGTGTGTATGAGTGGACAGGGTGTTAGCAGTAATGTGTACACGTGTGTGTGTGAATAGGAAATCAGTAACTAGTTTCAGTCCAGGTTTACCAGTGTGTGTGTAAACAGTACCTAGGTTCTTAGGTCAGTGTGTGCATGAGTGTATAGCAGTACATGAACATGTATATGTGTAAATGTGTTCTCAGTTCATTGGGTACATGTGTATGAGTGTGTGTATAGGGAAATCAGTGCAGCAGTAGGTAGTATAGGTTCTCAGGTTTTAGTGTAATTGTGTGTAGATATCAGGAAATCAATTTTCAGTCGAGTGCACATGTATTCTCAGGTCAGTGACAGGCTTGTGAGTGTAAACATGTGTGTGATACATGAGAAATCAATGTACACAATCAGTTTACAGGTTGACAATCCAAATATAATTCGAAAACCCATAAATCCCTATGCATACATGAACCCTAACATGTATATTAAACTCACTATCAGTTTACAAGTTAGATAATATGTTAAGGAAAGGTTTGGTAATAGGATGTGGTTTGTGTTAGAGAGTGAGGAAATTATGGAAGATATGTTAGTAAGGTTTTATATTAGAAGTTTTGTATTATAGTTAGATGTGGGCTAGAGTGAGTGTGACAGGTTGAGGTATCTTGTGATACCAAGATGGTATCACAAGATAATTAGGATTTATCCTATGAAAGGGTAAAGTTCTAAGATACTTCAAGATATGAAATTAGAGTATCAAGATACCATGGCATGGTATCGAGATACGAGGGCATGGTATTAGAATACCATGTTGCGGTAGAAAAGTGCCTAGAAACTAAGGTAGGAGCTTGATAGTGAGTTTACCTTGGTAAGGTAATAGGGTAAGTTAAGGTAATTGCCTAAAAGCTAAGGTATGAGTCTAAGGTGTTAGGATATGGTTAGAAATTGATTGTCTTGGTTGGTAATGGTTAGGATTAGTGCTCTTAGACTAGTTTTGACCTCGGTTGACCATTTTTACCAAAAGTCAACGAAAGTCAACCGAAAGTCAAACTTAGCCTAAAAGTGACTAGAATTGACCCGAAACCAAACCAGAGTTGACCAGTTGATTGAAAGTCAATAGTTGGTCAATATTACCTGATGGACCCAACCCAACCCGAGTCCAACCCGATCCTCCGGGCTTGGTCTTGGGCTTCATATGTTGAACCCGAGGTCAGGCCGGGCTTGGGCTCGGGTTAGGCTTATGATTCATCTGGTTGGGCTCGGGTTGACCTCAAGCCCGACCCAACCCGTCCGAGTTGCACCCCTACACACGGTTACCATGTCTCTCTACTGTAATATACACTAGGAAGTTCAGACACTGCAAATATCAGTGTTTGTTCCATGTCTATGTCTAGTGAAGGATAATTGCCTAGACTTAGTCAACTTCACCCAGTTTGACTAGTTTGTCCAAGATATTGACTAAGTCAACTCAACTTCATCCAGTTTGACTAGTTACTGTGCTGAACATGTGTGTCCATCTTTGCAAAATTATTTTCAAATGGATATGAATTACTATTTGCAGAATCGTTCATGGATGTACAATCGTCGTCCTGATGATATGTGTGGTGTGCGGAATGAATACATAGCGGAAGTAGAGCAGTTCCTACAGTTTGTTAAGGCGTTCCCTCAGTACATGGACGGTACCAAAATTAAGTGTCCGTGTATGAAATGTCATAACATGAAATATTATCCAGAAGTGGAAGTGACATATCATTTGTACTCGAGGGGTTTTATGCCTAATTACTATCAGTGGACCGCACACGGAGAACTTGTGTCTTTAGCATCAGAGTTGGAGCCTTATGTTGAGCCGTATATGCATGCGGGACCTAATTTTATTTCAGATAATCATGCATACGACGACGAGTGCGTGAACATGGTTTTAGATGCTGCGGGGCCTAGTTTCATTCATGATGCAGCTGAGGAGGCACCGAATGTCGATGCTGCAAAGTTCATGGAGTTGTTGGAGAATACAAGGACTCTATTGTATCCTGGTTGTGAGGATCATTCACCGTTGGAGGTGGTTACAAGACTGTTGAGCATTAAGTCAGATTTTAACATGTCACAAGAATGCTACAACCGAGTGTTGGAGTTGATTATAGAGATCTTGCCGGCGGGTGCTAAGTTACCTAAAGACTTCTATCGGTCTAAGAGGATGGTGAGATCGCTCTGGATGGGATACAAGAAAATCGATTCTTGTCGCAATGGGTGCATGCTGTACTACAAAGACGAAAAGTACGCATATGTGCACAGATTTTGTGGTGCTGATCGCTATAAGACAACTAGTACAGGAAGGTCTACCGGTGCAAGAAGACCGACCGATTCAATGCACTACTTACCTTTAACGTCGCGGTTGCAAAGATTATTTATAGTGAAAGAGACGGCCAAAAATATGAATTAGCACATGCGAGAACTGATTGAAGGAGTGTTGGATCACCCATCCGATGAAGAAGCGTGGAAGCACTTTGATCGAGTATATCCTGATTTTGCTTCAGATCCACGTAATGTCAGGTTGGGGCTATCTTCTGACGGTTTTACCTCCTTTTGGTCTTTCGGGATCCCAGTATTCGTGCTGGCCTGTGATTGTCACTCCATATAACCTACCGCCTTGGATGTGCATGAAGACTCAGTACATGTTTTTAAACCGTTATAATTTCTGGTCTGAACAATCCCAAGAGGAACATTGATGTGTACTTACAGCCTTTGATAGATGAGTTGAATCAGTTATGGGAAGTAGGCGCTAACACGTACGATGTTTCCAGAAAACAAATTTTTCAGATGAAGGCAACCCTTATATGGACCATCAACGACTTTCCGGCCTATGGAATGTTACTTGGATGGAGCACTCATGGCCGTCTCTCATGTCCATATTGCATGGATCGTACTAAGGCTTTCTGCTTGAAACACGAAGGAAAACCGTACTTCTTTGATTGTCATCGGCAATTTCTGCCAAAAGATCATCCGTTTAGAAGGAACATGAATGCATTCCGTGCCGGCGTTGTAGAGAAGGGTGATCCACCGCCAAGGTGGTACGGAGCCACGATATGGAAGGAGGTTAGAGATTTTCCAAGTGCTATCGAAGATCCTACAACTGGGTACAAGTGCGATGGATTTAGTAGAGATCATAACTGGACAAAGAGGAGCATATTCTGGGATCTGCCATATTGGAGTACCAATCTGATCAGACATAATCTTGATGTCATGTATATTAATAAGAATGTGTTTAATAACATAATTAATACTGTGATGGACGTAAAGGAAAAAATGAAAGACAATCCCAAGGCCAGGTTGGACTTAGAAGAAATATGCAAACGCCCTGCGTTGCATTTGATAGAGGAGAATGGAAAACAATTCCTCTGCCGAAGTCAATTTTCTTACTGGATAAGGAGGATAAAGTGAGACTTTGTCGGTGGATCCAGAACCTAAAATTTTCAGACGGATATGTGTCAAATCTGAGAAGATGTGTCGATCCGAAGGAAAACAAATTGACGGGTATGAAGAGCCACGATTGTCACGTATTCATAGAGAGGTTAATTCCGATTGCATTTCGGAAATTCTTACCGCAGGCAGTTTGGGATCCATTGACGGAGCTTAGCATATTCTTCAGGGATATTTGTTCTAATAAATTGCTCGTTGATCGTCTAGAAAAGTAAGAGAAGGACATTACGGTAACACTTTGCAAGCTAGAGAGGGTGTTTCCTCCTGGATTTTTTGACTCTATGGAGCATTTGCCGATTCATCTATCCTATAAGGCACGGTTGGTGGACCCGTCGAATATCGATGGATGTACCCATTCGAGCAACATTTCAATCACCTAATAAGAAAGGTGAAAAATAAAGGCACGGATCGAGGGTTCTATTTGTGAAGCCTATATTCTCGAGGAGATTACAAACTTTTATTCAATGTATTTCAAGCCTCATGTTGCAACTAATAGAACGAGAGCTTCCAGAAACGACAACGAAGATCATGAATGTAATGATACAATACTGAAGGTATTTAATGCTCCAGGAAAGCCATCGGATAAAATAAAGAAGAGATATCTGAACGATGATGAGCTAAGGGCTGCTCAGGTGTATGTATTACTCAACTGCGACGATGATGAAGTAGAGAAGCTGGAGGATAAGTAATTAATACGTCTACATTATTTTAATAGTGTTGATTATTATACTATTACATTAATTGAACGATATTATTTTCAGCATATTTAATGATGATGTGAGGTCAGGTAGGCCACACATAACAGAAGAAGAACTAGAACAAGAAATGAGGTATTATTTTCCATCATGGTTGAGTGCATATGTAAGACTTGAGAACTCTGTAATTACCTTTCCGTATATGCACTTGAGAATGAGCTTAATTTATTTTTTCGGGGTATATGCATCAAATAATCGAATTAACGGATGAAGTTTTAGGCGATCGAAGGATATATAACGAGATTGAGACAGAAGAATCGGATCGACGATCCAACGGTCGAATTCTCCAAAAAATACATCCAAAGTTGCTACGACGAGACAAAATTCTGGACTAGAATTCGTGTGCGTCACGACGGAATTTCGTGTGAAACGCACGAATTGACAGTTTCACGAGTCAGAAAGGGAGGTGGCAGACTAGTGAGGTCGTCTGTACGGGTCACTAGGGGGTCTCTAGCAAGGTGCGGCAACGTATGGCGGCCGCTGCCGCTGATGCTGCGTTCACGCGCTGATGTTGTTGTTTGTGTGCCTTCGCGTGCGCATGTGTTGTTGCTGCTGCACTTGCCTTGCTGTTGGCTGCGCCGCCGATGCACATTGGCACCAGCAGTTGTACGGCCAGGCGCGGCGGCAGTTGGTGCACATGCTCCCGCCTGCAGCTACGGCTGCTGCTGCCAAATTGGAGGGAAGGAAAGAGGTTTTGACTATAGGATTTTAGTTATATATATATATATATATATATATAATATATATATAATAATATATATTATATATATATATATATATATATTATCCTAAATATATATATATATATATTAAATATATATATATATATATATATATATATATATATATATCTAATATATATAATAT